>WOVY01009885.1:1200000-1515000 GCA_013436015.1 Rhipicephalus annulatus
GATCCCCTTCGATGCCCTTGGAACTACGCTCACGTACGCTGCAATCTACCATGTCCCACGACGCCTCTCACCAAACGCCTCCTCCCATGTCACCCCCATGTCCCGGTGTCCCCAGGATCCGCGATCCACCCATCTTCACGGGCGCCGATGGCACTGACGTGGAGGACTGGCTCGCCATTTACGAGCGCGTGAGCGTCCCCAACAAATGGGACGAGGACGGCAAGTTGACAAACTTGGTGTTCTACCTTGCGGGCGTTGCAAGTTTGTGGTACACCAACCACGCGTCCGAGTTTGCAACCTGGTCCGGTTTCAAGACTGCTATCACCAACGTTTTTGGCCGCCCTGCCGTTCGCAAGCTGCAAGCCGAGCAGCGCTTACGCGAACGCGCTCAGCAGGCCGGTGAGTCATTCACCAGTTACATTGAAGATGTCCTGGACTTGTGCAAGAAGTCGAACGACAGCATGTCCGAATCAGACAAGATCCGGAATGTCATGAAGGGCATTGACGATGATGCCTTCACGATGCTGCTTGCCAGAAACCCAGGCACAGTAGCTGAGGTCATCACGCTGTGCCAGAGCTACGAGGAGCTCCGCCGGCAGCGTTCGATGACCCGTCGCTCCACACCACGAGATGCAGGGCTTGCAGGCTTGGAAGCGAGCTGTGATCAGGTGGCACTGCTGGCAGATCTCAAGTCCTTCATACGTGAGGAAATCGCGCGGCAGTCCTCTCTCCTGCCCTTTGCCCACCCACCGGCTGCTCAACAACCGGCCACTACCATTCTTCCACCCATCCGCCGAGCGATTGAGCAGGAAATAGCGGAGGTCATGCCTGCGTACCACCCACAACAACTTCCGGCCCCTGCACCCCCAAGTTACGCCCAAGTGGTCGCAAGGCCGCCTCCAGTAGTTCAAGCGCCTGCACCAGTGACTTACGCCGAAGCTGCCGCACGACCTCCGTCCTTTGCAGCGGGTATGCCGGCTGCATATGTTGGCGCAACCCCTCAGCCTCATTTTCAGCCCACCATGCAGCCTTTCCAGACACCGTTCCGGGCGAGACCCACCCCGGCAAACCGATGGCGCACACCCGACAACCGGCCCATCTGCTTTGCTTGCGGTTACGCCGGTCACGTAGCCCGTTATTGCTCTCGACTACAGCCGGCTCTCACTTCTCCTGTTGCTGGCCACCTTAGCCGTTCGTATAACGAGGAACTGCCGTCTGTGCCACTGTCGTCTCGCCCAGGTCCGTCTGCTCGAAGGTCGCCGTCTCCACGACGTCGGTCTCTGTCCCCCATGCGGCCAAGTTCTTCTGCTCATGAGCGGGAAAACTAGTCGTCGCAGTCCCAGAGGCAAGGACTGCGACGCTATCGCATTGTGAAAGCCCTCAGAGCCGCCCATCTAATGTCATTGACGTGCTTGTGGACGGTGTTCATGCATCTGCTCTTATTGACACTGGAGCTGCGGTATCAGTTATGAGCGAAAACCTTTGCCGCTTGCTTCGAAAAGTGACGACGCCGATTTTTGGACTGTCCCTTCGTACCGCTAGCTCACATCGTATTAATCCTACAGCAGGCTGCACAGCTCGCGTTGTCGTTCAGGACGTTCTGTATGTCGCCCAATTCATCATCATTCCTGCATGCTCTCATGACATCATCTTGGGATGGGATTTTCTCTCCCGCAACGACGCCGTCATTCATTGTGCCGCCGCCGAAATTGAACTCTCGCCCTTCTCGCATTTGACGCCAGAAGACGGTCCCTCGACACAGAACAAGATTCTTGTGAAAGACGATACTATAGTGCCTCCAAGCTCGACGATGGGCATATCGGTCTACTGCACCGGTCTCTCCGACACAATTGCACTTGTTTACCGTGCTTCCATCCTACCGTGCTTCCAGGAGGAAAGGGTTGCTAGTACCTTTCGCGACCGTGCAAATCACCCAAGGCAACGCCGCTATTTTTGTGACCAACCCATCCCCGTACACTGTTACCTTGGTTCGAGGGGAATGTCTCGGCACAGTGGAAGCAGTCGACGACGCACAAGTCCTGGACGTACCCGAAGACTCGCGTTGTCCCGATTCACGTACCATCAGTGCTGTTTCTACTTCTGACCCATCATCTCCTGATGTATTTGGCCCATTCATTGATGACAACCTTACGTCAGTGCAGCGTTCCCAGCTTCTAGACCTGTTGCAAGAATACCGTTCTTCTTTCGATGTCGGGCGAAGTTCTCTCGGTCGCACGTCCACTGTTACGCATCGTATTGACACTGGTGCCCATCCACCATTACGGCAACGTCCATACCGCGTGTCGCCTGCTGAACGCCGGCAAATTAACGAGCAGGTTGACGATATGCTCCGACGCGACGTCATTCGGCCCTCGGACAGTCCATGGGCGTCTGCTGTTGTTCTTGTTGCGAAGAAAGATGGTTCTGTGCGGTTCTGTGTGGACTACAGACGGTTCAATAAGATCACTCGCAAGGATGTCTACCCACTGCCGCGCATCGACGACGCAATTGACAGCCTTCACGGAGCCCAATTTTTTTCTTCTCTCGATCTGCGCTCGGGGTACTGGCAAGTACCCCTGGCTGATGACGCTCGACCGAAGACTGCCTTCATCACACCCGACGGCTTGTACGAATTCAACGTCATGCCGTTTGGTCTGTGTAATGCACCTGCGACATTTGAGCGCATGATGGACACCGTACTGCGCAACTTGAAATGGCACACGTGCTTGTGTTACCTCGATGACGTTGTTGTCTTCGCTCCAGATTTCTCCACCCATCTCCAACGTCTAAAAGAAGTTTTCGCACGTGTGAGCAATGCCGGCTTGCAACTAAATCTGAAGAAATGCCGCTTTGCAGCACGCCAGCTCACCATCCTAGGGTACGTCGTGTCAAAGGATGGCATTCTTCCTGAGCCAGCCAAGCTTCGGGCCGTGGCCGAATTCCCAAAACCTGCGTCCGTCAAAGAACTGCGTAGTTTCGTGGGCCTGTGCTCATACTTCCGACGCTTCATACGAAACTTCGCCACGATTATATCACCGCTGACGAAGCTCCTTGGAAGTAACGGGCCCCTCAATTCGTGGTCGTCAGAGTGCGACAACGCGTTCTTGAAGCTCCGCCACTTGTTGACGTCTCCTCCCATTCTCCGCCACTATGACCCTGCGGCCCCAACAGAAGTGCACACGGACGCCAGTGGTGTAGGCCTCGGCGCTGTCCTGGCGCAGCGCAAACCCGGGTTCCCTGATTATGTTGTGGCATATGCAAGCCGTACGCTCACAAGATCCGAGACAAACTACACCGTCACGGAAAAAGAGTGCCTGGCGATCGTCTGGGCTCTTACAAAGTTTCGACCTTATTTGTATGGTCGCCCATTCGATGTCGTCACTGACCATCATGCACTATGCTGGCTGTCATCATTGAAGGATCCCTCAGGCCGCCTCGCCCGTTGGGCTCTTCGCTTACAAGACTACGACATCCGCGTCCTCTACCGCAACGGACGCCAGCATGCTGACGCCGACGCCCTCTCGCGCTCCCCTCTGCCTGAAGCTAACGTGCTCTGCTCAGTATCCTCGGTTGTTGTTTCTGCCATTGATGTTGACATCATCGCTACCGAACAGCGAAAGGATAATTGGATCGCCCAACTGATCGACTTGCTCTCTGATCCGTCCGCAACGCCATCCACACGTGCCTTGCGTCGTCGAGCTCACCATTTCGCCATTCGTGACGGCCTCCTACACCGACGCAATTACGACGCCGATGGCCGGCAGTGGCTACTCGTGATACCCCGCAGTCTGCGGTCGGAGATATGTGAATCCTTCCATTCTGATCCACAGTGCGCGCACTCTGGGGTATTCAAAACCTACCATCGCATTAGACAACGCTACTTCTGGCGCGGGATGTACCGCTACGTCCAGCAGTTCGTTC
Organism: Rhipicephalus annulatus; assembly: GCA_013436015.1. NCBI lineage: Eukaryota > Metazoa > Arthropoda > Arachnida > Ixodida > Ixodidae > Rhipicephalus > Rhipicephalus annulatus. The sequence continues at coordinate 1,203,922 of WOVY01009885.1, forward strand.
GCTCCTGTCTCGCTTGCCAACGCCGCAAACCGTCCGCACACATGTCACCAGCCGGTCTGCAACCGCTACCTTGCCCTGACCGTCCGTTTGGGCGCATAGGTATCGATTTGTACGGACCACTTCCTCTGACGTCCACTGGCAACCGCTGGGCCATCGTCGCCGTAGATCATTTAACGCGATACGCCGAAACCGCCGCTCTCCCTGCGGCTACTGCGCGTGATGTTGCGTCCTTCCTACTACATCGATTTATATTGCGCCACGGTCCACCCCAGGAGCTTCTCAGCGATCGAGGCCGTGTCTTCTTGTCAGAAGTCGTCGATGCCGTTCTCACTGAGTGCCATTCTGTCCACCGCAAAACTACTGCTTACCACCCGCAGACGAATGGTCTGACCGAACGCTTTAACCGCACCCTCGGCGACATGCTGTCGATGTACGTCGCCGCCAACCACACGAATTGGGATACCATACTGCCCTTCGTCACTTACGCCTACAACACCGCCCCTCAGAGCACGACTGGTTTTTCACCTTTCTTTTTGCTGTACGGAAGGCACCCGTCACACACCATCGACACGATACTCCCGTACACGCCGGATCCATCTGAGTGTACACCTATTTCCGAGACCGCCAGGCTTGCTGAAGAGTGTCGCGAGCTTGCCAAGACTTTTACGACGCATGAGCAAGAGCGGCAGAAGAGTATTCGTGATGGCTCCGCCACTTCTGAGCCCACCTTCCTTCCTGGTTCCCTTGTATGGCTCTCAATCCCAACCTCTGTAGCTGGCCTTTCTTCCAAACTACTCCCGAAATATGAAGGTCCCTACCGTGTGATCAAGCGCACATCTCCGGTCAACTATCTTATTGAGCCAATTGAACAATCTTCGGACATGCGCCGCCGCGGGCGCGACATAGTCAACGTGGAGCGTCTGAAGGCTTACTATGACCCGCTCGTAGTGACAAGCTGTTAGGTCGCCAGGCGGCTCCCTCTTCGACCCCGGGGTAATTGTACAGAAGCCGCCGAACACTGAAGTGGGTCGAACTCTTATGTACTTTCTAGTGGGTCTGCCCAAAGAGAACGCCGCTCGCGCGGAGACTTCGTGTTTTGGCCGTTACTGTCGCCATTGTGTAGACTCGCTGTGTGCCGGCTAATAAACGCCATAACAATATATATATATATATATATATATATATATATATATATATATATATATATATACTGTGTGTGTGTGTGACGTAGGAAGGCAGTGACTTGCAGTAGAAGCCGAGAAGGAAGTCACATGAGTCGACTGGATGAAGACCTGGCCGCCGCTCATTAAACTCACGTCGTTCACAAAGCCACCGTCAATACGTCTCAGCTGAATATTGACCACAGAAGAGGTGATCTCAAGAGCATGCAGTTACCCGCATCATGACAGAACCATCGACTGACCTTCTCATATCCAAGTACACTGGAGCAGCGGATGATGGAGCTGTACAGGACTGGTTCGACCTGTTCGAGTCCCACGCTACCGCTGCATCATGGTCAGAGCGGGAAATGGTTACAAACTTCAGCGAATACGTGACTGGTGAGGCATTCAAATTTTACCTTGCCCACATCTTTGACAACGATGACTCGTGGCAGAAGTTCAAAGAAGTGATGATCGCCCGTGTTAACGACTACAATAAGGATTTCCTTATTACCAATCATGTGAAGACAATCCCACTCAGCCACCACAGTTCACGCTCTTTCCTCAAAATGCATCGCCTTCCACCAGGTTTTTCTTCTGCAGAAAAATTGGCATTTGCAAAATCGTCGCTTTAAAATACGACACAAGACGTTGCTCACCCTACTGCTGCCCAACATGCTTCGTCTCGCATACATGGTCCACTACTTGGCTTTCTACCACGCAGCTCTTCTAAGTCTCCTAATGGTAGCTATTCGTGTCATAAGGACGCCTTGTTCACGGTAGACCAGCTGACGCATGGGGAAAATGCTTAACAACCTCATGACAACACGAAGAAGAAAAATCGATCTTCACGCCTTGGAGCAGCCTACTTCCCGTCTTGCACACTTGGCCCACCTCCTTGTTTGCCATTGCTTGACTCTTTCGTTGCTCAAAACACTCACCTCACGTCTCACACGCCCACTACGGTAGGGATAGAGCTGCTAAACTTGGAAAATACTCAGCCATGCCCTGCAGTACAGTATCAACTACCGACTATCTATTGATCACATCACCATGCAAAGAAAATCAGACTCATGTTCCTGAAAGATGCTTATCTGACCCACTTTCGCAACAAAACGAGCAATTTCAACAAAGGCAACTTCACGAACCCCAGGATCTACAACGGCTACTCGAACAAGAACAACGATCAAGTAAAACCTCTTCACGAGTACACTTGTTGCTTAAAAGTCATCAGAGACAACAGCAATTAAAGAAGCAAGGACAAAGTCACTGCCTAACTCATCTTCGCAGAAAGCAAAGTCAACAAAATTTTGTGCGCCAGCTCTCAAGGCCATTTCTGCGATCCAACAAACTGAGAGAACGCCAACGAAAGATACGAAAGAGGCATGAAACTACCACGTATACAACGGCGAAAAAAAGACATCGTCCCATCAGCCTTGGTTCTCACGCACACCGACTAAACACAAAGCGTCTGTATCCACGACGGCGCTGGATCCGATGCCAAAGACATCCGTAAATTCAATGCTAAACAGATTTCAAGTCTTGTTCGTTCTTCACAAGACCTCAAGTCGTGTCATCATCAGTGCAGATGTGCAGGGCGGTTTTATGCTATCCCGGGCGACACAGCCAGCCCCGTCCACCAGAGCTACCCTAGATATGACCGCACTGCTGCCCTCCGCTGTGAAGCTTTTGTACGAGTTAAGAAACTACGTTGTGAAATCGAACTACTGCGCATTTTCACATTCTTCACTTTATGCTTTTTGTTGTTTTGTTGATTGTAACGTGCGCATTCATTTGGAAGGAGGAAAAATCCTGTGACGTAAGAAGGCAGTGTCTTTTAGTAGAAACCGAGAAGGAAGAAGTGCTTAATAAAATAAACATGGCGTATATTATTATCATCTATTCCCGTTCATAAAATGTTCCTCTTTACGTCCACGCCGATAATATTGCTTTTTTTCTCGTCATCCCGAGACATCAATAGTTTGTATCAAATCTTACAGTCATATTTGAGTGAGCTTGAGGTATGGCTTGGCGGGCTGTCTTTTTCACTTAATGTTAGCAAATGTGCTCTGCTTGTATTCCCTCTATCCGTTCCCATATTTCTTTCACTGCATTATCAAAATGATCCGATTCCACAAGTAACAGCGCTAAAATATCTTGGTATTGTTTACGTGGACAATTTAAATTGGCAGCAACAAATAGAATCAAACACCCGTAAAGCAGAAAGCGCCGTAGGATTGCTCCGCCGGTTATGCAATAGGAAGTCAGGAATGCGCAGGGATACGTTGCTTATGATATACAAACTTTACGTACGCCCAATTCTGGAGTTTGGCTGCGTTCTGTTTTCTGGAAGTGCTGAGTACAAATTAAGGCCTCTTATATTGCTAGAAAGGCAAGCTCTGCGGCTGTGTCTCAGGCTACCTAGGTGTGTCGCGAATAGCGTGCTTTATTTGGAAGCTAGAATCATTCCACTTGATGCTAGATTTCGACAGCTTACTGTGCAAACGTTTTTAAAACTTTACGATGCACCCTTCTTCTGGTCACAGACAGTTTTCATCCAACATCCAGTTTCTTTCTTTCGGCGCCCGTGGTTTCATTATCAAAGACCCCAAGTCATTTTCGTCGAGTCTCTGTTATCAAATCTTCACGTTTCCCTACGGCATTTAACCCCCAAAACCCAATGTTCGGTGCCAGTTGACTTAATTTGCGATGATATTTTTTCGAAAAATGCCAAGTTACTTCCAAAGCATGTTCTGGAGGGCCTCCTTCAAGACCATCTCAGTCATTTTCCTAAATATGTAGTAATTTCGACGGACGCAACGCAAAATCTTCAGAAGGCTGGAGTAGGTATTTTTTCTCATCAGCTTAATTGGTCTTTTGCGCTCCGATTGCCTGACTTCACACCAATTTATCTCGCAGAATTCCTGGCTATTACATTGGCTCTTCGAAAACCAAATTATCAGCAATCAAAAGCTATTATTATTTCGGATGCTTTGTCTGTACGTACACATCTCACGTCCGCAAAGAATTCTCCTCTTCTCAGGATATTTTGGTCTCTCGTACCGCATAGCCTATCAGAAGTTCGGTTTATTTGGGTCCCCAGGCATGCTGGAATTGAACTAAATGAAATTGCTGATTCGCTCGCTTCGGCATCTTTAAATTTCCCGGTGGTGCTAGTAGCTCCAGTTTCCTTTTATTACTGCCGAACGATTAAAACGCCTATTAATCTTAAAAATCAACAAAACGTCGCTTCTACAATCTGAAGAATTTCGCCACTTGAAATTCACATGAAACACCACAAAATGCCTTTCCCGTCAATGTGAGGTGACCCTCACAAGCTTTCGCTGTAGAGTTCCTCTGTTAAATTTTTATCTCAACAAATCAGGATTTTTCATTAACTAACCTATGTGTAGTTTGCAATGAACCGGAAACAATAGATCACTTTCTTCTCACATGCCGCCGCTTCACCTTACTGCGCCGAATAATTCTTGAACGACCGATTGGTATGCTCGGATTGCCAGTCAATACATCCACCCTATTATCGTTTGGAGCTAGTCAGTTGGGTGTGGGTCGCAGTGCTATTCTGTCAGCGCTACATAAATTCATTCAGACAACCGGAAGGATATGCTGCTAGTGGTACTGCCAGATATATCCAATTCTTTCTCCCCCTTCCTCATTCTTGTTAATTTGTTTTATATATTCTGGTTTATCGCATTCTTCTGCAATTTTTTCACGTTTTTTCAAAAAAAAAAACTTTATTATAGTTCCTATCTAATTTCTCTTTATTATTTGCGTTGTAAAAGTTATCTATTATGAGGTACAGTGTGGCCAATCCCCCATGTGGGTATGAGCCAAGATCTCCTAGGAGACAAGACAAGACATGGCGTATGAGCCAGACCTTTTCACTGTTTACAAACACAGACCCTTGATTACATCCTGTTTCGTCCACCGATGTGCCTTATCAGCATCGGTGGGCAAGAATAGCTTTAAAAAGAGCTTTAGCCCACTTGTTTTCTACACTTTCTTTCTCTTATTTGGCAAAATATATTCAAATAAATGTTCTGTTGTTCTACGTAAAAACGATAAGAGATTCCTTTGAAATTTACGCACCTACGTCTTATCTAGAGTGTGATGCAGGATAGCCCGAGCTTCTCGGGCAGACGAGTTTGCACCAAGCTAGCCCTGCAATGACCATGTCATGAAGACAGTGCGGAGCGCGTGATAGCAGCGTTGATAAAATTGGCGATCAAGAACGCGCATGGGACATTTCCGGTTATTATCAAAGAAGCACCGTGTGCTAACACATCCGCGTCACCACTCAGTCAACAATTTAACAGTGCAGCGACGTCAGCGTGATTGCCACGCTATATTTTTGCCAACTCAACAAGCACCTCTCTCAGGCGTGTTCGTGGGCGTTTCTCCTCTTTCAGACAGGTTCTTTCGTTCCACTTGCAGCATGAAAACTTCCACTCTCGAAGGCAGCAAGGGTGCACGCGCAGCACTCTTGAGCTGCTCGTCTCGCTTCTATCAAATGTTGCACATAAATAAAAAGGCAGGTGGCCAACAGGGGCGCTCACATCATGGCAGCAACGCGGGTGTGATTGGCAACGTCATGAGCGCGGTGAAGCCTAATGTGTAACATGGTATCCATGTTGTGATATCACTTTTAGTTCTGCGCGTGTGTGCATAGTCTGTGCGATAAAGCTGACAGATAAATCGTGCCACTCGACGTGAGTACTGCTTCTTGGCAAGAGCCAACGTGGTGGGCGTACCAGATCTCCGCCACCGGCGTCTGTCAATCAAACTGATTTACGCGTGAACTCGGATAAAAACTCGTTGATTCTGAGAAAGCCCGAGTTCAACTTGGGACTGTGATGCTACTGGTGTGACTGTTAAGCGTTAGATACGGTGAACGCTAAGTGACAGCTTCTATACAAAAAAGAATATTTGGTTAGCTTACACTATTTCTGCAAGGCTGGAGCCACGGAGGAGGTTATGATAACCTAGCTTCTTGCAGCTTTAAGTTGGTCGTCTACTCATGTGCGTGATCTTCTTCAAAGTGAAGACCGCATCAGCTCTGTCTGAAGTTTCATTGGCCTAATTGACTGAGGCTTAATTACCATTGCATTGAGCTGTCTTGCCTTCATTGATGATGCTTTAGTTATTGCAATTATCTCGGGCGCAATTAGCAAGGCAAAGCTTAGTATAAAGTTAATGAACATATACCTTAACAGCATGATTTTAATTGTCATTATATCAGTAAGGGCTAATTACAAGATTTAGCGTACTTCTAATTGCCATTGTGGTAGCTAACATAGTTTAATTAGCTCATCAACTAACATGCATCATTTAGCCAGGTTCTAGCTTTAGATAGCTTCATCAGGATGGTCTCCTTAAAATGTGGCGTAATTTCTCGGGCCTTACAATGACTTGGCGTAATTAGCTTGGTCATATCGTGTCCGGGCCTAAGTAGCGAAGTATACCGTTCAGTCAAATAGCTAATTAGCCGGCCGCACGTGCTCGGGCGCTAGCAGGTGATGACAACAAAGGCGTCGCGCACCAGCCGAGTAGCGCACTTGAATGTACACGCCGACACGTGGCTTCGCTAGAATGTAAGACCGACACGTGGTCTCGGATTTAGCTGCGATTGTGATGTAAGACGCTCGGCCAGTACTCGTCTCACCGTGCTGATTTTTACTTATCTCACCGTGCTGATTTTTCTAAAACAGACTTAGCGCAAGCATTAATAGCTTCAAAATAAATTTAGGCACCCCTGCCTCTGAAAAATATCATCACAAAACTTTCTGGCACTTTTATTGCGTGGTTGCACATCTGCACTCAGTAGAACGACAAACGTATGAAAGATGATGCCTCCGGTTTGCAAACACCGCCCAACTTAGTCGACCGTCCTTGACGCAACCACTGGTTCTATTGTAACCAATGAAACGCTGCGGGTGTCTGTCAATGAAACTTGTTGACGCGCGAACTCGGATACAAACTTGTTAATTCGAAGAAGGCTCCAGTTCAACTCATGACTGTCATGGTGCGTTTGTGACTGACAAGCATTTGATGCGGTGGACGCTAATCAGCAGCTTCTTTGCATATAAAAGAACGTTGGTTATCTAGCACTACTTGTGCAAAGCTGGATCCATAGAGGAAGGAGGTTTTGATGATCTAGCTTTTTCCAGCTTATTAATTCGATCGTCTATTCATTTGCTTGTTCTGCTTAATGAAGGCTGCAACAGCTCTGTTTTAATTTTGATTATAGTAATTACCTTAGGCTTTATGAACATAAAACCTAATGGTTTTGTCCTAATTGATAGGATTTCAATTAGGACGGCATGAATTATCTCGAGTGCAGTGAGCAAAGCCATCATTGGTGTAGAATAATTTATTGTAATTCTCATGAGCACGATCCTAATAGTCATCATATCAGTAAAATCTAGTGAGCACGGTTTTTTAGCGTGCTCATGATTAACGTAACGTTGGTTAGGTGGGTTTAGCTATTCCGTCAAATAGCAAGCAATAGTCAGCACGGTTCTAGCTTCTCAAGGCTTCATTACCATGATTACTTAAGATGTGGCGTAATTACATCAGTCTTACCATCATTTGGACTACTCACCATGGTTATAGCAATACCTAGCCTAATCAGCCAAGTATAACGCCCAGCCAAATAGCTTATTGGTCAGCCACACGTGCTCGGGTGATAACAGCCGGTGAAGACGATGAAGAAGGCGCGCACCAGCCAAGCAGCGCGCTAGAATATACAAGCGAGTTATGATGATTGGCCTCAGGTGTAGCTGCGGTCGCGATGTTGTGAAACGCGCGGCCGGAACGAATCTCGGAGGCTGCGAAATAACTGGTCATGCCATACGAAGCAACAAGACTATATTTATACTATTCACACATAGCCTTTGGAAGAGTCCATGGCGGACGCTTTCATCTTTCTTTTTTTTTCTTGAGAGTTCATGCGTTCTTTTCAATGGCTTTTTCTTCTTCATCATTTTCTCAAAGAAAGGCAAATATTGAATATCCTCCGCCCACCGCGAATCCGCGCATTTTGAGTTCATTAGATTAAAGACAGTTCCATTAAGTACAGAAGCTGGATAGGTCGTCATAGCCTCATATTCTACAGGAAACTCCAGATTGTTCTTGCTTTTCTTTCCCAGACACTTCAGTCACTTCATTGCTTGCATTCTGTTACCGTCTAGTTCTTCCCAACTTTTTTTCTACTGAAGCACGACTTGATAGCGACCATTGAAGAAGGTAATCTCCTGTTCAAATCTTTCTTTTACCGTATCATTTTCTTTGGTTGATAGTGTTGTCGACTGGCATAATCACGATGTTTTCCAAGTCCCTGAAACTCCGTAGAAACTCGTCGGTAGAGGCAGCCATACTCAGTCGAAAGACGCATACGTTAAGAGCTGTTTTCCAAGGGGTGTCAAGAAAAAGTTGTCCTTGCAACATCCATCCTAACACAGAACCCATAGCCACCAAGCTTTCCTGTCCATGGTATCGCTTCGTCTCTCCCGACATGAATTGCCCAAGCTGATCAGCAACGATCAAAAGGCTGATTCCCGGAACTGCAGCCATGCCCGGTATCACCAACTTATCAGCAAGGAGATGACCATCGATTTCGACTTCTCTGATGAAGTCATGGTTGACTGGTACTTGGATAACATCCTTGCAGACGAATGGTACTTCAATGGCGGTTACAGGTACCCCTGGGTGTCATGCTGAATGCTAAGTTTCAGTACGACGACGCGGTGTTGTCTCGGAAGGGAACTTGTTTGTCCAAATATAATTATCTCTATAGATTAACCGACCTGAGTCCTATCAATACGAATGTCTTGGACATATCCTCACGAATAAATGTACGCTGGCTTCCGCTGTTCACCATGCCACAAATATATCCCGTTTGTGTTTGCCCTGAATTTTTGCGATAAGACATTGGAGTCTTCGTATAAATGAGAACAGGTATGCAGGCTGTTTGCTGTTACGGCGCCTTTAAGTTCTTTCTTCTTTGGTTTCCACTTGGGAAAGCACACCGAAGAAACGTGCCTACCTTCGCATGTTCCGCACTTGACTTTTCTGCAGCCGTCCTTGGCTAGATATCCTCTTACGGTGCATCAATAACATCGCTTCTCGGTAGCCAATTTCTTCAACTTTTCTTCATTGGTAATACTGCTGTCACAAACTGGAGTAGCGTGCTTTGTAGATCCACAAAACAGTCTTTTCCTTAGCTTTCGACGAACACTGCACTCCTTCTCGGCTGTGGCTGTCGATGATAAGCCATGCTCTTGATGTCCCGAGCCTGCATTCTCTGTCATTGACGGTGGTGACCTTGGGTTGGCTTCTTTCCGGTAATAACCAACGACAAAGTCGGCTGGCAATGCCTTCAACAAACTATCCGTCATCGTAGTTGCATAACTGCCAGGACTGACGTTTAATCATTGCAGATCTCTGATGTGACACTGCACATAATCCAACAGCTTTCTAAGGTTGTAGACATCTTCTGAAGACTTAACTGCTGGTATAACGCGCTGTCGACGTAGATGGTTCTGTACAAGGCACCGGTTAGCTCCACAACTACTCTTCAAAATATCGAAGGCATCGTCGTAGCACTCGGCCGTCGCTTGCAGCCTAAAAATCGCGACGACTGCGTCCCCTTTCAGAAGAGTCTTTCGATATTGCAACTTTTTTTCCTTTGGTCAGGTTGTCTTTTTCCTAAACTGCTCCCAAAACGAAGGCCAGTGGCAGAGCTGTTCGTCAAATGTCTACAGCTGGATTGTGGGAAGTGTGGGAAGCGCGGTGTGCAGTCCTCGGGCGTCTGGGATGGCCTTGCAGGTAGAGACTGGGTTGTCGTATATAGGACAATGGGTTTGACGAAATTGGCACTCCCGAGCGTCTTGATATTTCAACGCAGCTTCAAACTCGGTAGCGAATTCGTTCTCTGGAATAAGCTCTTCCAGCTCGGCGTTGACTTTATCCAAATCTGCGTTGTTGCCTCGTAGGCGTTCAATCAAAGATGAAATATTTGCACTGACAGCACTTTCCATTACTGCTTTAGCTTCATTGATGAGACGCCTATTAATCTGTCGTCACGCCGTTCGCTTCTATTTCAGCGCTCTGACGCGATTCATGTTGTTTCAACAATGCGTGACCATGCTCACCTCAATCCACTGGTCACTTTGATCCTAAGTTCCCGATGAGAACTGGTAGCATGTATTGTCCCGAAGAGTATTCCCGGGTTTCGGCACCACTCTTTGAAAAATAACTGGTCACGCCATACGAAGAAACAAGACTATATTACCACTATTTACACATAGCAGTTTTCTTCTTTCTCTTCTTGAGAGTTCATGCGTTCTTTTCTGCGGCTCCTTCTTCGTCATCTTTCTTTGACAAGAAAGTCAAATATTCTATAGATGCCACCGTAATAATTATTTTAAAGCAGACAGTGCAGACATTAAAAGCTTCAAAAGGAATTGGATAGCTCATGCCTTCAAAAAATATAATTAGGAAAAGTTTGCGACGCTTTTATTGTAGGGGTGCACTTTTCACTCAATGGAACAGCAAACAAACGGAAAGAGATGCCGGTGGTTTGAAAGTACCACCCAAATTAGCCGACCGCCCTTGTCGCGAGCTGGGTTCCATCTTAACCAATGAAATGCAGTGCGCTGAGGGGTGGATTAAACTTTTTCGCATTGTAGGCTCACTCGAGTGGTGGTGTCGCCAGAGCTCGGAAAGATCCCAAGTTTTCGCCAAGCTCGGGTGATCTTGCATAGCATCTCACGCCTGCTACTGTGCCAAAAAATCGTACTCAAACTTAATGATGATTTTCTCATTTCCTCGCTGTAATGATTAATTCTTTACTATCAGACTGTGACAGGGGCGGCAGGTTGTCGGTGAAATGCAGTTCACTTCACGAGAATACTTTCCGTTTACTTTTATTTTGTAGACAGCACCTCATTTTCAGCCCACCCGTTTTTCTGTATGAAACATGGCGTCCGTGTGCAGCCGTAAGCGCGCTATTTAGTTTTCCAATGATAATGCACTCGTTACAAGACACTGAAATATACACAGAACAATCTAAATATTTCTCTCATTCGTAGTTTCTATGTTTTTCTAAACGCGTTAACTATGTGAGCGAGTGAAACCGCAAGCAACCGCAAGCTCGAAAGCACCGCCTCTTGCGCTCCAATGTGAAGGGGAGTTGTCGCCGAGTAGAAACATTTTGCTTCAACATGCTTTGCATTAAGATATTTCAAATCATTCTAAAAGACGAGGGCGTGCAAACACGGATGCTAGAAAGTGGTCAAGAACCCCCAATGTCCTCACTTCTTTCTTGAGTCTGTCTTCGCACTCCCCGCCTTTTAGAATGAATACTTACCATAGACGTGGAGAAGCTTTCTTGCCTACGGGGCTGGACCTACTGCACGTGTAGTCATTCGCAAAGCAGTCTGGCTCGGATCGCGTTTCGAATGACGGCCGTGTTTCACTAATAACAATGCATTATATTCTCTACGTGTGCTTAGGCAGCCATTCGTGAGTGAAATTCATCGCAGGCTCCTTCGGCGAGTCGTTGGAATAGCTGGAGGGGGACGAGCGCTCACCTAAGTAGGATACCATTTTGTCTGTGAGGTGCACGTATAACGTGCGATGCTTCCACACGTGCAAAAACAGAATATGACACTGCGTAAAATAAAACAAATACGCATATCTCTTTTGTGCTTGCTGCGTATCTGTATTAATACCATCTAGTAGCAAATAGTTTTTTTACCTTCACGCGAAAAATACTGACGCAATTGTGGGACTATATTTTTCAGCGATGGCAAACGCCCAGTTTGGCTGCCTAGCCTTTCCTCCATTGCCAAGAAAAGTTGTCCGCGAGGATAACTAGCTCAGTGGTTTGTGTACTAGGGAAGGGGGGAGTGACCGGAATAGAATGGAGGTGCTAAAAACAAAAGAAACAATAATTAGCAGAAATGTAGGTTATGACACTGTTTTTGTGAAAAGACGTACTAACGCTTTCAGTACCTTATGGGCCAAAGGGTGAAATTGGCCTGCGGCCTAGGACTCTTTCTTTCGATAAAAGGTGACTATCAAGTCTATCTAACGCATCCGAAGGTTACTGTCCTGGCGCACTGAAACGGGGACACCCACACAAAAGATAGGTCGCTAAATTGCAGATACTGTTTTTACATGTAGAGTTTATTTATTTATTTGTTTATTTATTTATTTGTTTATTTATTTCAATACCTCAGGTATTAGGTTGTTTCAAGGGATGCCTAAGTTGTTAGCCATTGCAATTCGAAAGATGAAGGAATTCGCGCCAGCGACAGCACAGAAGTGTGTCCTCCGCTTGGAGATATGCCTCAATCAAACTGCGTAGACAAGCTGTCTAAGCTTCGCAGGGAGGCGGTTCACAACTTTTGCGTTGTGTATCGACAATGTTTGCTCTTTGGCGGAAGGGGGGGGGGGTCAAAACTTTTTAGGGGTGCTGCGACCCAGATGCCCCGTACCCACTCTGGCTCCGCCCCTGGAACCACGTAATAGCCCCGCCGCGGTGGTCTAGTGGCTAAGGTACTTGGCTGCTGACCCGCAGGGCGCGGGTTCGAATCCCGGCTGCGGCGGCTGCATTTTCGATGGAGGCGGAAATGTTGTAGGCCCGTGTGCTCAGATGTGGGTGCACGTTAAAGAACCCCAGGTGGTCTAAATTTCCGGAGCCCTCCACTACGGCGTCTCTCATAATCATATAGTGGTTTTGGGACGTTAAACCCCACATATCAATCAATCAATCATGGAACCACGTAATATTATGTTTACTAACGCAACTCTGCGACAAGGCGTCTGCATAAGCTTATTTGCTCGAGGAGTGTCAAGCGATGGCATGGCTCCACTTTGCAACACGTGTGCACTATTTACACGGTTAAGTTTTATTCCCTCTCATACCCAAACTTTATGTAACTTGTTGATTGTAATAAATGCTCACAACCACCTACACTGGTATTTGCGTTACGCGAGCTCTTTAATGCTATCGCGTTAAAGCAACAATGGTTCTGGTCACGTGTACGTGCTCTAAGCAGTGGAGGAGACAGCTTCGCTCTTGTGTTGCCGCAGCGCGAACGCATTGACGACCGTGATCTCTGAATTCCTCAGCAAAAGCAAACATAGAGAAAGGGGGACGTGAGTCATCGATGTCATTGTGCCCGCACCCCATCACTTCCCTCTTTTGTTGTTCCTCTAAGGTCAAACGATCTTCTCAGGAAGGGGAAAGTAACGACCGAGCTTCACCACCAATGTGACCTTGCATCTGTTCTTCTATCCAAACAATTCGAAATTCGGTAGGAATGCACTGTAGAGACTGCGGCAAAAGTGGCGCGATTACAAAAGAGACATTCCGCGAAGCAGTCTCTCTTCTTTTGCACGATGCTGCACGAGGATAAAGGAATCGGACATCAAATAGTGTAAATTAAGTTCGCACTGGCAGCAACGCGCACGCTCACGGGAATTCGCAAAGCTGCATGTCAAATACTTGCCATTCTTTTAGGAGATTCTCAGCGCCCGAAAACGAACTCCTGAAGGCGCGAGCATCTGCGCGGTGAATAACTTATAGGTTTCAAGGGACGCCTATGAAATCTTTTGAGTTGCCATTCGTTCAACTTGAGAGGCGGCCTTGAACTGGCCGTTATATTTTATCAATCATAGTTTGGCCATACTGCTCGATAGTTATCCTTTGTCTCGGCGCACATGCCACTTGCTTTTACCTGTAATTACACCAGAGGGAACACTGGCGCTGGTGTCAATGGGAGCTGCAACGCACGGCACTACGGTGAGCATGTAGGAACGATGGGTATAATACACAGATTTGTCTAATCCTCGTTCTTTCGGTTCCGCATGGCTCGTTGTGGCCTGAATCAACTTTGCCGCATTATGGAGTTCAGCAAAGCTTTAGCCGTTACGACACCATCTTGACCTTCCAAAGCACAACAATAAACAAACGTACGATTGCGCTCCAGGCCCCAAGCACGAAAGCTAGGCAAATGCGTGCACTGCATCACCAGTCCCATGGTGGCTGAACGATCGCAGTGCCGTAGTCTTCTCCTGTTTATTTCAAGAAACTCTTGCTTCTTGCAGCCACCAACCACGAGTCATGCATTTGTGAACCCAGAAGCATTTTCAGCGAATTACTCACAAGCCATTATACTACAAATATGCGACAGCTGTGTAATACAGCGGAAATGGTGAAAAAAATTATGGACCACCTCCCCGGCAGGAACCATGATGGGGTGCGAAGCAGCAGCGGCACGCAAACTATGGACCCGGCTGAAACGGGCGTTGACGTTCGGCGTGCGGTAGAGCGTTGCGGGTAGTCGAGAGGGTAAAACAAGAGAGAAGTGTGTTGTGAGTGGGCAGAGGACCAACACCACCTAGGCGTGTTTGAAGGAGCCGACAGCTGCTGCAGGTGAGAGAGAGCGTGACGTCAACGCGCAGCTACACCTTGACCTACTTGTCACCGTTCCAACAACCGTGGTAAAAAAAACGTGGTGCGCCGTGTCGGCACGGAGACACGGCTGGGCAGCGTTACACGAGCTAGTCAAAGAGCAGTGAGGCGACATAGAAGTGCGTTGCGAGTGAGCCGAGGAGCGACACCACCTAGGTGTGTTTGGAGTTAGTAATGACGAGCACAAGCAAGACTCTTATTTGCCGTGTTGCATGTTCTTACATGGAGTTATATTCCGTCAATCGCGATACATGTGGCAGTCCATTTAGGCAACACTAACGCTAAGTTCACACTGAAAAATCCGCTTTCTATAGTGAGCGAAATTCTTCTGTCTCCAAAATACAGCGTCGTTGCCACTGGACGCGCCCCGCGCCGTCGATTATACCATCTACCACGGGGCGAACGCGGCATGAATGTGCTGTCAACTGGTCGTTGTCGCGGCTCGCAAACGCCACTATGCTATTCCGTCGTTTAGACTTTGATGATTAACGTATACGCCGCAAGAAGGAAGAAGCAGCACTGCTCACTTTACTGGCAAGCCTCTGTCTTCTATAGCATGAAGAAGAGAAGAAATGACCACACCTTCCAGAAGGGAATCGTGGGGAAATGCCAATGCATTGCATAACGTCCATAACGGCGTTTAGCACATGAGAACATAGCGTTAAAAGAATTATGTTTTTAGATGCGGAAGCATCTTATACTCGCGCCTTGTAGTGCGCCGTCCGCACCGCTTCTCGAACATTCGACAGCTGACGCGCGCGCATGCGCCGTCGCGCCGTCGCCCACCATCTGTGCCGCGCGCGCTTCTCCTTCGAGAACATTCGACAGCTGACAGCGCATGCGCCGTCGCGCCGTCGCCATCTGTGCCGCGCGCGCGCTTCTCCTTCGAGAATATTCGACACCTGACAGTGCATGCGCTGTCGCGCTGTATATATACTCAAAGTCGGCGCTCGCTCGCTCAGTTGCCGCTCGTCGGTTGGTTTGTACGGCGCGTCGACGTCCAAGGTCGCGGTGAAATGAATTCCAACGAATCCACAAACACAATGATCGACGTCCCTTCGACCAGCGCCGCCCTTTCGCATACGTGTGTACGTGTTCACTCATTTAACACCCCCTCCTACAACCACGTAAACCAATTTAGCCATCGACCCAAGTAAGTCGCAATTTAACACCCCATTTCACAACCACGTTAACCAATTTAGCCATCGACCCAAGTAAGTCGCACTTTAACACCCCGTTAACCAATTATATGCTCCGCATCCTCCTCAGTGTTCCCCCGAGGGAAGCTGCGGGCAATTTTTTCTTCTTTTTCTGTGCACGGTAAAGATACTGTGAAGTGAACAAAACAAACAGCATCTTCGGCTCGGCGTTGGCGTTTCACAGCAGCGTCTTAAGCACACATTTTGAGCGGTTCTTGAGAGGCGCCCAGCCAGCGAATAGTCGAGAGTGAGGCGCGAGTGGACGGCAAAGTGAGGCGCAAAGAAGAGAGAGAGAGCAAATGACGAGAGAAGAAGCGGCGAAGCACTGCACTTACCCTTTGCTGCAGTCACTCGCTCCGCATGCTCCAGTTGCTAGGGGCGAGGATAAGCGCGTGCGTCCGCAGCTGTTGCTATGAGAGAGGAAGTGAGAGCAGAGAGATAACACCTACCAGGGCGCGCACAGCGCCGCGAACAACATCGGATGCCTCACATAGGCCGACTAAAAAATATATTCGCATTTAAAACATCGTTGATGCCAGTGGCGTTTGTGGGTTCGTCTTGAACTGCAATACCACGATGAGCTCAGTCACGCCCACTGATACCACTTGCACGAAACCAGGACGTGAAGTAGGCTACTACACAGAGCGGGTTAAGCTCCCTTAATTCACAACATTCAGTTACGTGCACAGGGACATGACGAGTGAGCCGGGCTTGTCTGCCATTTTTTCAAATTCCCTTCACTAGCGTCCCTGGTGGTCCGCGATGACAAATCTGGTGGCAGACACATCAAAAACTGGTGTGACCCCTAGTTCACACTAGAGCATCCCCTTTTTACAGCGGCTGGAATTCCCCTGCCGCCGAAACGCAGAGTCGTTCGCACTGGACACACCCCGCGCCCGCCGAATATGTCATCTACCACGGGGGTAACGCGGGATTGATTCGCTGTCGCCCGGTTGTTGTCGCGGCTCGCAAACTCCACTACATTATTCGGTGCTCTAGACTTCGATGTTTCTCGTACGCCGGAAGCAATACGAAGCAGTACTCCTTACTTTTTTGGCAAGTTGCTGTCTTGTCATGAATGAAAAACAGAAAAAACCACCCACGTCAGCGGCGTCGGTGAGTTCGTCTTGCTCTGCAAGACCGCCAAAAGCTCGCTCACGCCAAAGACAAGCTCGGTCACTTCTTTCACAAAATAGGGACGTCAAGTAGGCATACAGTGAGTTAACATCTCATTGGTTACAACGTTCAATTACGTGCAAGGCGTCATGACAAGTGAGTAGGGCTTGACCACCATTTTAAATGCGAAGCATTTCTTAGCAAACTTCAGTGACTTTGAGCCTATCTATCTAGCCGTTTACGTTTGGGTGCTCTCGTGGCCACCCCCTTAACTACGCGTGAACCAAAATCAGCATGGGAAGGAAAGATTGTTTGACGAATATGACGCGCTGGTCAATACATGAATAATGTCACAATCCCGTCACGTACGTCTTCAAACACTTCCCGCCAGACAGTGGCACATACCCACGGGCACGGGTGTGTTTGTGCCACTGGTATACGGGTATGTGCCATAGGTGATTGACACTTAGTATCTACCCAGGAATGACGAGAACACACATGGGATATTTTAACGCGTGAGCGTTAAGCAATGCCCGACATTGGCAGCTTCGACCCAATGAATCCATACAATAAATGTCAGTGTTAAGAAAAATCTCACATAGGCAGCGTTTACCCCTCGACGAATGCAAATATTAAATTTCAGGGTCCCAGCAGGAATCAAACCCAAGCATTCTGCGTGGCAGTCAAGCATTCTACCACAGAGCTTCGCCAGGTCTCCTAACTACTTTTCAAATAGACACTAATCTTCGTTGAACGTCAATGGTGACTGCAGTGCTGCCTACTCAGTTTTATAAACATTACATATGTACTCTTTTGATATAGCCGTCACGTCGAGTTAACATCAACCATGGTGTTGATTTATGTAGCAGTGTCAAGGACTAGTATCTTCGTGAGCATCAGCGCTTCATATCAGCTTCTGGTGTCGCTAATACGCATGTTCCAGTTGACATCGTTGCGCAAGTGCAAACAACTGGTTGTATAAACATCTACAACTCTTAAACATATGTCTGCGCGGGCAACATTTGTACTTGTATTTAGCGTCATTCTATGACGTGTCGCTCAATAAAAAAGTTGCAGCATGGTCATCTCTCCTACGCATGCTTTGCATAACGCCGATTCCTAGGTACGTGGCATCTGCCGAATTTTTTTTTTTCGAAATTTCTTGACTAGCGCTCCTATTAGTCCGTGATGACCGATTTGGCGGCAGACGCCCCAAAAATTGGTCCGAGAAAGATTGGAGCGGAGAGAGGGCCTTTTCGGCGGATCTCGCCATCGCCGAATCGGATTCGGCGCACTTTCGGCGGTAGGAATGCTCAGGGCGTCGAATCGAATTCGGTGGCGGCGAGATTCACTGAAAGGGCCCTCTCTGCGCCCGTTTAAGGGCGCGTTCAGATTGACAATTCCGGATACCGAAAGTGCGCCGAATCTGATTCGTTGGCGGCGAGATGCGCCGAAAAGGCCCTCTCTGCTCCGATCTTTCTCGGACCAATTTTTTGGGCATCTGCCGCCGAATCGGTCATCACGGACCAATAGGAGTGCTAGTAAAGGAACTTGGGAAAAAATGGCGGCCAAACCCGACTCACTTGTCATGTTGAAATGCTCGTAACTCAATGTTGTAACGAACGGGAGTTTAACTCAATGTGTGCCTACTTCACGTCCCTGTTTCGTGGGAGAGGTGCCCGAGCTTGTCACGGCATAGCAGATCAAAACGAACCCACCGACGCCGCCAGCGTCTGCGGTTTTTCGTGCTCTTCGTGCATTACAAGACAGTGACTTGCCAGCAAAGTAGGCAGTACTGCTTCTTGTTGCTCCCGGCGTGAAAGAATCATTGAAGTCTAGACCACTGGGTAGCGTAGCGGCTTTGCGAGCCATGAAAACAACCGGGTGACAGCTCATCCATCCGGCGTTCGCCCCGTTGTAGTTAAGTTATTCGGCAGCGTGGCGCACGTCATATAGTGCGAACGACGCTGCATTTTGTCAGCAGGGGAGTTCGGGCCCCTGTAAAAAGCGAATGCTTCAGTATGAACTAGGGGTTACGGAGACCGGATCGCTCATTGTCAACTAGCCATAAAAGAGAGCGCAGTCCACCGCTGCTCGGGTACTGACCCGAAAGTCACGTGTACGATCCCGGCCGCGGCGGTCTCATTTTGATGGAGGCGAAATGCTTGATGGCTGTGTGACGCCAGTGCACGTTAAAAACAGGAAATTATCGAAATGTTTGGAGCCCTTCACTGCAGCGTCTGCGTAATCATGTCTCACTTTTTCGGACGTCCAACCACAAATATTCTTAAAAGAGAGCACAGAACTTTGCTCACACGAGAAACTCGTGCCCGTTGCATTGCCCCAATTGTGAAGTTTCGCATGCTCCGAATATCGAAGAGTGCGTTTATTGACAAGATTCAGAAATTATAAATATTTTATTATGCACTCATGTGGCTTTTTTTTTTAATGGGAAGCATTTCTTAGCTAACTTCGGCGACTTAGAGCGTATCTATCTATCTAGCCGCCTACGACTTTGGGCTTTCCTGACCGTTTCGATGAAGTTATCGCTACCAAACTTGGTATCGCATAACATGAATGTATGAATAACATCTTTGACTAGTCATAGCATGAAAATAATGACATGTATGTCATAAATGTAATGATTTAGATTTCATGGTCCTGCAGCTCTTACGGTGGTTTCGTTCATATGGCATGTTGCAAAACTGGTATGGTATGACATGATTGCATGGCGAACACAAGCGACAGACCCTAACATGAAAATCATGACATGCGTGTCATGTAACAACATGACTGCTTTCCGCACTCATGATGCCCTCGCGGCCATTTCGCTAGCGTCACATGTACCAATTTTGGTATTACAATACCTGATTGGATGACGAAGTAAGTGTCTGATGCAAACTTGATAATCAAAAGATGCGTGTCATGTAACAACATCACTACATGCCACGCTCATGATACGCTGGCACCCATTTCGCTAGCTCCACTTGTACCAAATTTGGTATAACGGGACGTGAATGGATGGCAAAAGTATGATACTGGTAAAAACAATATAAACATGAGATGCGTGTCATGGGACAACCTGACTACATGCTACGCTCATGATCCGATCGCGACTGTTTCGCTAGCTTTAGATGTACCAAAATCGGTATTACGTGCCGCCAATGGAAGACGGAGGTATGTGACTGGTGCAAACATGATAACCATGAGATGCGTCTCATGTGAAACCATGACTACATGCCTCAGTCAAGACATCAATACATTTCGACGAGACGCGGTCCGCGTGCTCGCCGGCATTCATTTTGTCGCGTCACGCCGGCGTTGCCACGCCAGGCGCCGGTCCTGCCATATACTCGCATGTGCGCACCGCGCTGCTTTGCTTTGACGCATGCGCGTTTCAGCGTGCCCGGCGTCCCTGCGTCACGAAAACAGGGATACACACCGTTGACTGGGTAACGCATCGGCACGAAATGCAGCATGTTTCATTTCGCACCGGTTGCCGGCGGGCCACGCGAACGGACGCTGGTCGCGCCGGTCACGCCTAGCGTCAGACTATAGAGTGCTCGCGTTTTGCTAACGTAGCGTCGCTGTGCCCAACGTGTGCACACTTCAATGCTACATTGGAGTATATTGGGATGTCTTTTTACCCCCTTTTCTTTCTTCTTATTTGCGTAACAATCGGCCTATTAGCTTCCGCTATGCCTTCCTTGGCATTATTGTCTGTTAGATCTCATTAACATTGTGTAAAACACGAAAAACAAGCCCTTAAGTATACACTTGTTTCCCTTCTTTATTAACGAGGGTCTCGTACTGGCAGACTTGCTGCCTCTAGGTTGTATACGGGGGACTATTGGTCAGCTGCCAGTTAGTAATAAGTTCACGCGCTACGTGGCACCAAGGAGGCTCATTAAGAGTGTAGCACACTTGCGGCCATGGCAACTAGTGGCGCTGACTGACACTCCCATGTTTAAATTGACATAAATACCCAATAAAGTGGCTGGGGGGATAGCTCTCGTGGTAGCGCACAGGTAGAGCATCAAACGCGTTATTCGAATGTCACAGGTTCGGATCCTGCCCACGGCAAGTTATCTTTTTACCCTCTTTTCTTTCTTTTTATTTACATTACAATTGGCCTAATAACTCTCTCTATACCTTTCTTGGCTATATTGTCTGGTAGAGCTCTATAGTATTGTGTAAAACACGAAAAACGAGCTCTCAAGTATACACTTGTTTCGCTTATTCATTAACGAGTTTCACGTACTGGCAGACTTTGTGCCTCTCGGTTATGTACGGGGGACCATCGGTCAGCTACCAGTTAGTTATAGCTTCACGTGCAACGTGACGCCAAAGAGGCTCATATTGAGCGTACCACACTAGCCGCCTTGGCTACTAGTGGCGCTGACTGACACTTTCACGTTTAAATTGACATAGGTACCCAATAAATTGGCTGGGGGATAGCTGTCGTGGTAGCTCAGTGGTAGAGCTCCGAACGCGTTATTCGTAGGTCGCAGGTTCGCGTCCTGCCCAAGGCAAGTTGTCTTCTCACCCACTTTTCTTTCTTCTTATTTGCGTCAAAGTCGGCTTAATAGCTTCCGCTATACCTTCCTTGACTATACTGTCTGTTAGATCTCATTAACATTGTGTAAAACACGAAAAACAAGCACTTAAGTGTACACTTGTTTCCCTTATTTATTAACGAGTGTCTAGTACTGGCAGACTTGGTGCCTCTAGGTTGTATACGGGGGACTATCGGTCAGCTACCAGTTAGTTATAGGTTCATGTGCTACCTTACGCCAAAGAGGCTCATATTGAGCGTACCACACAAGCCGCCATGGCTACTAGTGGCGCTGACTGACACTTTCACGTTTAAATTAACATAGGTACCCAATAAATTGGCTGGGAGATAGCTGTCGTGGTAGCTCAGTGGTAGAGCATCGAACGCGTTATTGGACGTGAAAGCTTTGAATCCTGCCACGGCAAGTTATCTTTCCACCCACATTTCTTTCTTCTCATTTACATTACAATTGGCATAATAAGTTCCCCTATATTTTCCTTGGCTCTATTGTCATTTATATCTCAATATTATTGTGTAAAACACCAAAAACGAGCCCTTAGGTATACACTTGTTTGCCTTAATTAATAATTATTGAGGTTCTTGTACTGGCAGACTTGGTGCCTCTAGGTTGTATACATGGAACTATTGGTCAGCTGCCAGTTAGTAATAAGTTAACGTGCTACGGGACGCCAAACAGACTCATGAAAAGTGTACCACACTCGCAGCCAAGGCTACTAGTGGCGCTGACTGACACTCTCACGTGAAAATTGACATAGATACCCGATAAAGTGGCTGGGGGGATAGCTGTCTTGGTAGCTCAGTGGTAGAGCATCGAACGCTTTATTCGAGGGTCGCAGGTTTGGATCGTGCCCACGGCAAGTTATTTTTTAACCAACTTTTTTCTTCTCAATACATTGCATTTGGCCTAATACCTTCACATATACCATCTTTGACATTATTGTATGTTATATCTAATTATTGTTGTGTAGAACACGATAAACGAGCCCTTAAGTATACAGTTGTTTCACTTATTCATGAAAGAGGGTCTCTTACTAGCAGACTTGGTGCCTCTAGGTTGTACACGGGGGACTATTGGTCAGCTGCCAGCTAGTTATAGGTTCACGTGCTACGTGACGCCAAAGAGGCTCATTAAGAGTGTACCACACTCGCGGCCATGGCTACTAGTGGCGCTGACTGACAATCCCACGTTTAAATTGATTTAGATACCCATTTGGGTGGCTTGGGGGATAGCTGTCTTGGTAGCTCAGTGGTAGAGCATCAAACGCGTCATTCGAAGGTCGCAGGTACGGATGTTGCCCACGGCAAGTTATCTTTTCACCAACTTTTCTTTCTTCGCATTTACATTACAAATGCCTAATGACTTCCCCTATACTTTCCTTGGCAATATTGTCTTTTAGATCTCGATATATTGTGTAAAACACGAAAAAGAGCTTAAGTATACACTTGTTTCCCTTAATTATTCATTAACGAGGGCCTCGTACTGGCAGACTTGGTGCCTCTAGGTTGTACACGGGGGACTATTGGTCAGCTGCCAGTTAGTAATAAGTTCACGTGCTTCGTGACACCAAACAGGCTCTTAAAGAGTGTACCACACTCGCCATCGTGGCAACTAGTGGCGCTGACTGACACTCCCATGTTTAAATTGACATAAATACCCAATAAAGTGGCTGGGGGGATAGCTGTCGTGGTAGCACAGAAGTAGAGCATCGAAAGCGTTTTTCGAATGATTGATTGATTGATTTGATTGATTGATTTGTGGGGTTTAACGTCCCAAAACCACTTCTGATTATGAGAGACGCCGTAGTGGAGGGCTCCGGAAATTTTGACCACCTGGGGTTCTTTAACGTGCACCCAAATCTGAGTACACGGGCCTACAACACTTCCGCCTCCATCGGAAATGCAGCCGCCGCAGCCGGGAATCGAACCCGCGACCTGCGGGTCAGCAGCCGAGTACCTTAGCCACTAGACCACCGCGGCGGGGCCGTTTTTCGAATGTCACAGGTTCGGATCCTGCCCACGGCAAGTTATCTTTTTACCCACTTTTCTTTCTTTTTATATACATTACAATTGGCCTAATAACTCTCTCTATACCTTTCTTGGCTTTAATATCTGATAGAGCTCATTATTATTGTGTAAAACACGAAAAACGAGCCGTTAAGTATAAACTTGTTTCCCTTATTTATAAACGAGTTTCACGTGCTGGCAGACTTTGTGCCTCTAGGTTGTATACGGGGGACTATCGGTGAGCTACAAGTTAGTTATAGGTTCACGTGCTACGTGACGCCAAAGAGGCTCATATTGAGCGTACCACTCTTGCCGCCATGGCTACTAGTGGCGCTTACTGACACTACCACGTTTAAATTGACAAAGGTACCCAATAAATTGGCTTGGGGATAGCTGACGTGGTAGCTCAGTGGTAGAGCATCGAACGCGTTATTCGAAGGTCTAAGCTTTGAATCCTGCCCACGGCAAGTTATCTTTTCACCCACTTTTCTTCCTTCTCAATTACAATACAATTGGCATAATAACTTCCCCTATATTTTCCTTGGCTCTATTGTCTGTTAGATCTCATTAATATTGTGTAAAACACGAAAAACGAGTCCTTAAGTATACACTTGTTTTCTTATTTATTAACGAGGGTCTCGTACTGGCATACTTGGTGCCACTAGGTTGTATACGGGGGAGTATTGGTCAGCTGCCAGTTAGTAATAAGTTCACGTGTTAAGTGACACCAAAGAGGCTCATTAGGAGTGTACCACACTCGCGGCTATGGCTATTAGTGGCGCTCACTGACACTCCTATGTTAATATTGACATAAATACCCAATAAAGTGGCTGAGGGATAGCTGTCGTGGTAGCTCAGGGGTAGAGCATCGAACACGTTATTCGTAGGTCGCAGGTTCGGATCCTGCCCACGGCAAGATGTCTTTTCACCCACTTTTCTTTCTTCTTATTTGCGTAACAATCGGCCTAATAGCTTCCGCTATGCCTTCCTTGGCATCATTGTCTGTTAGATCTGATTAACCTTGTGTAAAACACGAAAAACAAGCCCTTAAGTATACACTTGTTTTCCTTAATTATTCGTTAACGAGGGTCTCATACTGGCAGACTTAATGTTTCTAGGTTGTATACGGGCGACTATTGGTCAGCTGCCAGCTAGTTATAGTTTCACGTGCTACGTGACGCCAAAGAGGCTCATTAAGAGTGTACCACACTCGCGGCCATGGCTACTAGTGGCGCTGACTGACACTCCCACGTTTAAATTGATTTAGATACCCATTTGGGTGGCTTGGGGGATCGCCTTCTCGGTAGCTCAGTGGTAGAGCATCAAACGCGTCATTCGAAGGTCGCAGGTACGGATGCTGCCCACGGCAAGTTATCTTTTCACCAACTTTTCTTTCTTCGCATTTACATTACAAATGCCTAATGACTTCCCCTATACTTTCCTTGGCAATATTGTCTTTTTAGATCTCGATATATTGTGTAAAACACGAAAAAGAGCTTAAGTATACACTTGTTTCCCTTAATTATTCATTAACGAGGTTTTCGTACTGGCAGACTTGGTGCCTCTAGGTTGTACATGGGGGACTATTGGTCAGCTGCCAGTTAGTAATAAGTTCACGTGTTTCGTGACATAAGGGAAAGAGTATACACTTGTTTCCCTTATTTATTAACGAGGGTCTCGTACTGGCATACTTGGTGCCTCTAGGTTGTATACGGGGGACTATTGTTCAGCTGCCAGTTAGTAAGAGGTTCACGTGCTACGTGACGCCAAACAGGCTTATTAAGAGTGTACTACACTCGCGGCCATGGCTACTAGTGGCACTGACTGACACTCCCACGTTTAAATTGACATAAATACCCAATAAAGTGGCTTGGGGGCTAGCTGTCATGGTAGCTCAGGGGTAGAGCATCGAACACGTTATTCGTAGGTCGCAGGTTCGGATCCTGTCCACGGAAAGATGTCTATTTACCCCCTTTTCTTTCTTCTTATTTGCGTAACAATCGGCCTATTAGCTTCCGCTATGCCTTCCTTGGCATTATTGTCTGTTAGATCTCATTAACATTGTGTAAAACACGAAAAACAAGCCCTTAAGTATACACTTGTTTCCCTTCTTTATTAACGAGGGTCTCGTACTGGCAGACTTGCTGCCTCTAGGTTGTATACGGAGGACTATTGGTCAGCTGCCAGTTAGTAATAAGTTCACGCGCTACGTGGCACCAAGGAGGCTCATTAAGAGTGTAGCACACTTGCGGCCATGGCAACTAGTGGCG
The DNA here is from genome assembly GCA_013436015.1 of Rhipicephalus annulatus. Lineage (NCBI taxonomy): Eukaryota > Metazoa > Arthropoda > Arachnida > Ixodida > Ixodidae > Rhipicephalus > Rhipicephalus annulatus. The sequence goes on from WOVY01009885.1 coordinate 1,229,751, forward strand.
CTGACTGACACTCCCATGTTTAAATTGACATAAATACCCAATAAAGTGGCTGGGGGGATAGCTCTCGTGGTAGCGCAGAGGTAGAGCATCAAACGCGTTATTCGAATGTCACAGGTTCGGATCCTGCCCACGGCAAGTTATCTTTTTACCCTCTTTTCTTTCTTTTTATTTACATTACAATTGGCCTAATAACTCTCTCTATACCTTTCTTGGCTATATTGTCTGGTAGAGCTCTATAGTATTGTGTAAAACACGAAAAACGAGCTCTCAAGTATACACTTGTTTCGCTTATTCATTAACGAGTTTCACGTACTGGCAGACTTTGTGCCTCTAGGTTATGTACGGGGGACTATCGGTCAGCTACCAGTTAGTTATAGCTTCACGTGCTACGTGACGCCAAAGAGGCTCATATTGAGCGTACCACACTAGCCGCCTTGGCTACTAGTGGCGCTGACTGACACTTTCACGTTTAAATTGACATAGGTACCCAATAAATTGGCTGGGGGATAGCTGTCGTGGTAGCTCAGTGGTAGAGCTCCGAACGCGTTATTCGTAGGTCGCAGGTTCGCGTCCTGCCCAAGGCAAGTTGTCTTCTCACCCACTTTTCTTTCTTCTTATTTGCGTCAAAGTCGGCTTAATAGCTTCCCCTATACCTTCCTTGACTATACTGTCTGTTAGATCTCATTAACATTGTGTAAAACACGAAAAACAAGCACTTAAGTGTACACTTGTTTCCCTTATTTATTAACGAGTGTCTAGTACTGGCAGACTTGGTGCCTCTAGGTTGTATACGGGGGACTATCGGTCAGCTACCAGTTAGTTATAGGTTCACGTGCTACCTTACGCCAAAGAGGCTCATATTGAGCGTACCACACAAGCCGCCATGGCTACTAGTGGCGCTGACTGACACTTTCACGTTTAAATTAACATAGGTACCCAATAAATTGGCTGGGAGATAGCTGTCGTGGTAGCTCAGTGGCAGAGCATCGAACGCGTTATTGGACGTGAAAGCTTTGAATCCTGCCACGGCAAGTTATCTTTCCACCCACATTTCTTTCTTCTCATTTACATTACAATTGGCATAATAAGTTCCCCTATATTTTCCTTGGCTCTATTGTCAGTTATATCTCAATATTATTGTGTAGAACACCAAAAACGAGCCCTTAGGTATACACTTGTTTGCCTTAATTAATAATTATTGAGGTTCTTGTACTGGCAGACTTGGTGCCTCTAGGTTGTATACATGGAACTATTGGTCAGCTGCCAGTTAGTAATAAATTAACGTGCTACGGGACGCCAAACAGACTCATGAAAAGTGTACCACACTCGCAGCCAAGGCTACTAGTGGCGCTGACTGACACTCTCACGTGATAATTGACATAGATACCCAATAAAGTGGCTGGGGGGATAGCTGTCTTGTTAGCTCAGTGGTAGAGCATCGAACGCTTTATTCGAGGGTCGCAGGTTTGGATCCTGCCCACGGCAAGTTATTTTTTAACCAACTTTTTTCTTCTCAATACATTGCATTTGGCCTAATACCTTCACATATACCATCTTTGACATTATTGTAAGTTAGATCTAATTATTGTTGTGTAGAACACGATAAACGAGCCCTTAAGTATACAGTTGTTTCACTTATTCATGAAAGAGGGTCTCTTACTAGCAGACTTGGTGCCTCTAGGTTGTACACGGGGGACTATTGGTCAGCTGCCAACTAGTTATAGGTTCACGTACTACGTGACGCCAAAGAGGCTCATTAAGAGTGTACCACACTCGCGGCCATGGCTACTAGTGGCGCTGACTGACACTCCCACGTTTAAATTGATTTAGATACCCATTTGGGTGGCTTGGGGGATAGCTGTCTTGGTAGCTCAGTGGTAGAGCATCAAACGCGTCATTCGAAGGTCGCAGGTACGGATGTTGCCCACGGCAAGTTATCTTTTGACCAACTTTTCTTTCTTCGCATTTACATTACAAATGCCTAATGACTTCCCCTATACTTTCCTTGGCAATATTGTCCTTTAGATCTCGATATATTGTGTAAAACACGAAAAAGAGCTTAAGTATACACTTGTTTCCCTTAATTATTCATTAACGAGGGCCTCGTACTGGCAGACTTGGTGCCTCTAGGTTGTACACGGGGGACTATTGGTCAGCTGCCAGTTAGTAATAAGTTCACGTGCTTCGTGACACCAAACAGGCTCTTAAAGAGTGTACCACACTCGCCATCGTGGCAACTAGTGGCGCTGACTGACACTCCCATGTTTAAATTGACATAAATACCCAATAAAGTGGCTGGGGGGATAGCTGTCGTGGTAGCGCAGAAGTAGAGCATCGAAAGCGTTTTTCGAATGTCAGAGATTCGGATCCTGCCCACGGCAAGTTATCTTTTTACCCACTTTTCTTTCTTTTTATATACATTACAATTGGTCTAATAACTCTCTCTATACCTTTCTTGGCTTTAATGTCTGATAGAGCTCATTATTATTGTGTAAAACACGAAAAACGAGCCCTTAAGTATAAACTTGTTTCCCTTATTTATTAACGAGTTTCACGTGCTGGCAGACTTTGTGCCTCTAGGTTGTATACGGGGGACTATCGGTGAGCTACAAGTTAGTTATAAGTTCACGTGCTACGTGACGCCAAAGAGGCTCATATTGAGCGTACCACTCTTGCCGCCATGGCTACTAGTGGCGCTGACTGACACTACCACGTTTAAATTGACAAAGGTACCCAATAAATTGGCTGGGGATAGCTGACGTGGTAGCTCAGTGGTAGAGCATCGAACGCGTTATTCGACGGTCCAAGCTTTGATTCCTGCCCAGGGCAAGTTATCTTTTCACCCACTTTTCTTCCTTCTCAATTACATTACAATTGGCATAATAACTTCCCCTATATTTTCCTTGGCTCTATTAGTCTGTTAGATCTCATTAATATTGTGTAAAACACGAAAAACGAGTCCTTTAGTATACACTTGTTTTTCTTATTTATTAACGAGGGTCTCGTACTGGCATACTTGGTGCCACTAGGTTGTATACGGGGGAGTATTGGTCAGCTGCCAGTTAGTAATAAGTTCACGTGTTACGTGACACCAAAGAGGCTCATTAGGAGTGTACCACACTCGCGGCTATGGCTACTAGTGGCGCTCACTGATACTCCTATGTTAATATTGACATAAATACCCAATAACGTGGCTGAGGGATAGCTGTCGTGGTAGCTCAGGGGTAGAGCATCGAACACGTTATTCGTAGGTCGCAGGTTCGGATCCTGCCCACGGCAAGATGTCTTTTCACCCACTTTTCTTTCTTCTTATTTGCGTAACAATCGGCCTAATAGCTTCCGCTATGCCTTCCTTGGCATCATTGTCTGTTAGATCTCATTAACCTTGTGTAAAACACGAAAAACAAGCCCTTAAGTATACACTTGTTTTCCTTAATTATTCGTTAACGAGGGTCTCATACTGGCAGACTTAATGTTTCTAGGTTGTATACGGGCGACTATTGGTCAGCTGCCAGCTAGTTATAGGTTCACGTGCTACGTGACGCCAAAGAGGCTCATTAAGAGTGTACCACACTCGCGGCCATGGCTACTAGTGGCGCTGACTGACACTCCCACGTTTAAATTGATTTAGATACCCATTCGGGTGGCTTGGGGGATCGCCTTCTCGGTAGCTCAGTGGTAGAGCATCAAACGCGTCATTCGAAGGTCGCAGGTACGGATGCTGCCCACGGCAAGTTATCTTTTCACCAACTTTTCTTTCTTCGCATTTACATTACAAATGCCTAATGACTTCCCCTATACTTTCCTTGGCAATATTGTCTTTTAGATCTCGATATATTGTGTAAAACACGAAAAAGAGCTTAAGTATACACTTGTTTCCCTTAATTATTCATTAACGAGGGTTTCGTACTGGCAGACTTGGTGCCTCTAGGTTGTACATGGGGGACTATTGGTCAGCTGCCAGTTAGTAATAAGTTCACGTGTTTCGTGACACCAAACAGGCTCTTATAGAGTGTACCACACTCGCCGCCATGGCAACTGGTGGTGCTGACTGACACTCTCACGTGTAATTGACATTAATAACCACTAAAGTGGCTGGGGGAATAGCTGTCTTGGTAGCTCAGTGGTAGAGCATCGAACGCGTTAATCGAAGGTCGCAGCTTTGGATCCTGCCCAGGCGAAGTTATCTTTTTACCCATTTTTCTTTCTTTTTACTTACATTACAATAGGCCTAATGACTCTCTCTATACCTTCCTTGGCATTATTGTCTGTTAGATCTCATAATTATTGTGTAAAACACGAAAAACGAGCCCTCAATATACACTAGTTTCCCTTATTCATTAACGAGTTTCACGTACTGGCAGACTTTGTGCCTCTAGGTTGTATACGGGGGACTATCGCTTAGGTACCAGTTAGTTATAGGTTCACGCGCTACGTGACGCCAAAGAGGCTCATATTGAGCGTACCACACTAGCCGCCATGGCTACTAGTGGCGCTGACTGACACTACCACTTTTAAATTGACATAGGTACCCAAAAAAGTGGCTGGGGGATAGCTGTCGTGGTAGCTCAGTGGTAGAGCATCGAACGCGTTATTCGATGGTCGAAGCTTTGAATCCTGCCCAAGGCAAATTATCTTCTCACCCACTTTTCTTTCTTCTCATTTACATTACAATTGGCATAATAACTTCCCCTATACCTTCCTTGGCTCTATTGTCTGTTAGATATCGTTAATATTGTGTAAAACACGAAAAACGAGCCCTTAAGTATACACTTGTTTCCCTTATTTATTCATTATTGAGGGTCTCGTACTGGCAGACTTGGTGCCTCTAGGTTGTATACAGGAAACTATTGGCGAGCTGCCAGTTAGTAATAAGTTCACGTGATACGTGATGCCAAACAGGCTCATAAAAAGTGTACCACACTCGCAGCCATGACTACTAATGGCGCTGACTGACACTCTCACGTGAAAATTGACATAGATACCCAATAAAGTGGCTGGGTGGATAGATGTATTGGTAGCTCAGTGGTAGAGCATCGAACGCGTTATTCGAAGGTCGCAGGTTTGGATCCTGCCCACGGCAAGTTATCTTTTCACCCACTTTGTTTCTTCTCAATTCCATTACCATTGGCCTATTACCTTCCTTTATACCTTCCTTGGCATTATTGTCAGTTAGATCTCAATAAAGTGTGTAAAACACGAAAAGAGAACCCTTAAGTATACACTTGTTTCCCTTAATTATTCATTAACGAGGGTCTCGTACTGGCAGACTTGGTGCTTCTAGATTGTATACGGGGGACTATTGGTGAGCTTCCAGTGAGTGATAGGTTCACGTGCTACGTGACGCCAAACAGGCTCATAAATAGTGTACCACACTCGCCGCCATGGCTACTAGTGGCGCTGACTGACACTCCCACGTTTAAATTGACATAGATACCCCATAAAGCGGCTGCGGGGATAGCTGTCTTGGTAGCTCAGTGGTAGAGCATCGAACTCATTATTCAAAAATCGCAGGTTCGGATCCTGCCCATGGCAAGTTATCTTTTCACCCACTTTTATTTCTTCTCATTTACTTTAAATTGTCTTAATAACTTCTCCAATACCTTCCTTGACATTATTGTATGTTAGATCTCATCAATATTGTGTAAAACACAAAAAACGAGCCCTTAGGTATACACTTGTTTCCCTTAATTATTCTTTAACGAGGGTCTCGTACTGGCAGACTTGGTGCCACTAGGTTGTATACGGGGGACTATTGGTCAGCTGCCAGTTAGTAAAAAGTTTACTTGTTACGTGACACCAAAGAGGCTCATTAGGAGTGTACCACACTCGCGGCTATGGCTACTAGTGGCGCTCACTGACACTCCTATGTTAATATTGACATAAATACCCAATAAAGTGGCTGGGGGGACAGCTGTCGTGGTAGCGCAGAGGTAGAGCATCGAACGCGTTATTCGAATGTCACAGGTTCGGATCCTGCCCACGGCAAGTTATCTTTTTACTCTCTTTTATTTTTTTTATTTACATTACAATTGGCCTAATAACTCTCTCTATACCTTTCTTGGCATTACTGTCTGGTAGAGCTCATTATTATTTTGTAAAACACGAAAAACGAGCCCTTAATTATACACTTGTTTCCCTTAATTATTCATTATTGAGGGTCTTGTACTGGCAGACTTAGTGTCTCTAGGTTGTACACGGGGGACTATTGGTCAGCTGCTAGCTAGTTATAGGTTCACGTGCTACGTGACGCCAAACAGGCTCTTAAAGAGTGTACCACACTCGCCGTCGTGGCAACTAGTGGCGCTGACTGACACTCCCATGTTTAAATTGACATAAATACCCAATAAAGTGGCTGGGGGGATAGCTGTCGTGGTAGCGCAGAAGTAAAGCATCGAAAGCGTTATTCGAATGTCACAGGTTCGGATCCTGCCCACGGCAAGTTATCTTTTTACCCACTTTTCTTTCTTTTTATATACATTACAATTGGCCTAATAACTCCCTCTATACCTTTCTTGGCATTAATGTCTGATAGAGCTCATTATTATTGTGTAAAACACGAAAAACGAGCCCTTAAGTACAAACTTGTTTCAATTATTTATTAACGAGTTTCACGTACTGGCAGACTTTGTGCCTCTAGGTTGTGTACGGGGGACTATCGGTGAGCTACCAGTTAGTTATAGGTTCACGTGCTACGTGACGCCAAAGAGGCTCTTATAGAGCGTACCACACTCGCCGCCATGGCAACTGGTGGTGCTGACTGACACTCTCACGTTTAAATTGACATTAATAACCACTAAAGTGGCTGGGGGAATAGCTGTCTTGGTAGCTCAGTGGTAGAGCATCGAACGCGTTAATCGAAGGTCGCAGCTTTGGATCCTGCCCACGGCAAGTTATCTTTTCACCCACTTTTCTTCCTTCTCAATTACGTTACAATTGGCCAAATAACTTCCCCTATACCTTCCTTAGCTTTATTGCCTGATAGATCTCATTAATATTGTGCAAAACACGAAAAACGAGCCGTTAAGTATACACTTGTTTACCTTAAATATTCATTATTGAGGGTCTCGTACTGGCATACTTGGTGCCTTTAGGTTGTATACTGGGGACTATTGGTCAGCTGCCAGATAGTAATAAGTTCACGTGCTACGTGACGCCAAACAGGCTCATAAATAATGTACCACACTCGCACCCATGGCTACTAGTGCCGCTGACTGACACCCTCACGTGTAAATTGACATAGATACCAAATAAAGTGGCTGGGGGGATAGCTGTCTTGGTAGCTCAGTGGTAGAGCATCGAACGCGTTTTTCGAAGGTCGCAGGTTTGGATCCTGCCCACGGGAAAATATGTTTTCACCCACTTTGCTTTCTTCTCTTTTACATTACCATGGGCCTAATAACTGGCCCTATATCTTTCTTGGCATTATTGTCTGTTAGATCTCATTATTGTTGTGTAAAACATAAAAAACGAGCCCTTAAGTATAGACTTGTTTCCCTTATTTATTAACAAGAGTCTCGTACTGGCACACTTGGTTCCTCCAGGTTGTATACGGGAGACTGTTGGTTCGCTGCCAGTTAGTAATAGGTTCACGTGCTACGTGACTCCAAACAGTCTCATAAAGTGTGTACCACACTCGCCGCCAGGGCTACTAATGGCGCTGACTGACACTACAACGTTTAAATTGACATAGCCACCCAACAATGTGGGTTGGGGAAAGCTATCGTGGTAGCTGAGTGGTAGAGCATCGAACGCGTTATTCGAATGTCACAGGTTCGGATCCTGCCCACGGCAAGTTATCTTTTTACCCACTTTTCTTTCTTTTTATTTACATTACAATTGGTCTAATAACTCTCTCTATACCTTCCTTGGCTCTATTGTCTGTTAGATCTCATTATTATTGTGTAAAACACGAAAAACGAGCCCTTAAGTATACACTTGTTTCCCTTATTCATTAACGTGGGTCTCGTACTGGCAGACTTGGTGCCTTTAGGGGACTATTGGTCAGCTGCCAGTTAGTAATGAGTTCACGTGCTACGTGACGCCAAAGAGGCTCATAATGAGTGTACTACACTAGCCGCCATGGCTACCAGTGGCGCTGACTGACACTTTCACGTTTAAATTGACATAGGTACACAATAAATTGGCCGGGGGGGGGGGGGGGGTAGCTGTCGTTGTAGCTCAATGTTACAGCATCGAACGCGTTATTTGAATTTCGCAGGTTCGAATCCTGCCGACAGCGAGTTATCTTATCACCAACTCTTCTTTCTTTTCATTTACATTACAAATGCCTAATAACTTCCCTATACCTTCCTTGGCATTATTGTCTTGTAGGTCTCATTATATTGTGTAAAACACGAAAAAAGAGCCCTTAAGTATAAACTTGTTTCCCTTTTTCATTAACGAGAGGCTCGTACTGGCACACTTGGTTCCTCCAAGTTGTATACAGAGGACTGTTGGTCAGCTGCCAGTTAGTAATAGGTTCACGTGCTACGTGACGCCAAACAGGCTCATAAAGAGGGTACCACACTCGCCGCCATGGCTACTAATGGCGCTGACTGACACTCCCACGTTTCAATTGATATAGACACCCAACAATGTGTCTGGAAGATAGCTATCGTGGTAGCTCAGTGGTAGAGACTCGAACGCGTTATTCGAATGTCGCAGGTTCGGATTCTGCCCACGGCAAGTTATCTTTTTACCCACTTTTCTTTCTTTTTATTTACACTACAATTGACCTAATAACTCTCTCTAAACTCTCTCTATACCTTTCTTGGCATTATTGTCTCGTAGAGCTCAATATTATTGTGTAAAACACGAAAAACGAGCTCTCAAGTATAGACTTGTTTCTCTTATTTATTAACGAGTTTTACGTACTAGCAGAATTTGTGCCTCTAGGTTGTATACGGGAGACTATCGGTCAGCTACCAGTTAGTTATAGGTTAAAGTGCTACGTGACGCCAAAGAGGCTCATATTGAGCGTACCACACTAGCCGCCATAGCTACTCGTGGCGCTGACTGACACTACCACGTTTAAATTGACATAGGTACCCAATAATTTGGCTGGGGGATAGCTGTCGTGGTAGCTCAGTGGTAGAGCATCGAACGCGTTATTCGAAGGTCGAAGCTTTGAATCCTGCCCACGGCAAGTTATCTTTTCAACCACTTTTCTTTCTTCTCATTTACATTACAATTTGAATAATAACTTCCCCTATATTTTCCTTGGCTCTATTGTCTGTTACATCTCATTAATATTGTGTAAAACATGAAAAATAAGCCCTTAGGTATACACTTGTTTCCCTTAATTATTCATTATTGAGGGTCTCGTACTGGCAGACTTGGTGCCTCTAGGTTGTATACAGGAAACTATTGGTCAGCTGCCAGTTAGTAATAAGTTCACGTGCTAGGTGACGCGAACACACATGGGATATTTTAACGCGTGAGCGTTAAGCAATGCCCGACATTGGCAGCTTCGACCCAATGAATCCATACAATAAATGTCAGTGTTAAGAAAAATCTCACATAGGCAGCGTTTACCCCTCGACGAATGCAAATATTAAATTTCAGGGTCCCAGCAGGAATCAAACCCAAGCATTCTGCGTGGTAGTCAAGCATTCTACCACAGAGCTTCGCCAGGTCTCCTAACTACTTTTCAAATAGACACTAATCTTCGTTGAACGTCAATGGTGGCTGCAGTGTTGCCTACTCAGTTTTATAAACATTACATATGTACTCTTTTGATATAGCCGTCACGTCGAGTTAACATCAACCATGGTGTTGATTTATGTAGCAGTGTCAAGGACTAGTATCTTCGTGAGCATCAGCGCTTCATATCAGCTTCTGGTGTCGCTAATACGCATGTTCCAGTTGACATCGTTGCGCAAGTGCAAACAACTGGTTGTATAAACATCTACAACTCTTAAACATATGTCTGCGCGGGCAACATTTGTACTTGTATTTAGCGTCATTCTATGACGTGTCGCTCAATAAAAAAGTTGCAGCATGGTCATCTCTCCTACGCATGCTTTGCATAACGCCGATTCCTAGGTACGTGGCATCTGCCGAATTTTTTTTTTCGAAATTTCTTGACTAGCGCTCCTATTAGTCCGTGATGACCGATTTGGCGGCAGACGCCCCAAAAATTGGTCCGAGAAAGATTGGAGCGGAGAGAGGGCCTTTTCGGCGGATCTCGCCATCGCCGAATCGGATTCGGCGCACTTTCGGCGGTAGGAATGCTCAGGGCGTCGAATCGAATTCGGTGGCGGCGAGATTCACTGAAAGGGCCCTCTCTGCGCCCGTTTAAGGGCGCGTTCAGATTGACGATTCCGGATACCGAAAGTGCGCCGAATCTGATTCGTTGGCGGCGAGATGCGCCGAAAAGGCCCTCTCTGCTCCGATCTTTCTCGGACCAATTTTTGGGGCATCTGCCGCCGAATCGGTCATCACGGACCAATAGGAGTGCTAGTAAAGGAACTTGGGAAAAAATGGCGGCCAAACCCGACTCACTTGTCATGTTGAAGTGCTCGTAACTCAATGTTGTAACGAACGGGAGTTTAACTCAATATGTGCCTACTTCACGTCCCTGTTTCATGGGAGAGGTGCCCGAGCTTGTCACGGCATAGCAGATCAAAACGAACCCACCGACGCCGCCAGCGTCTGCGGTTTTTCGTGCTCTTCGTGCATTACAAGACAGTGACTTGCCAGCAAAGTAGGCAGTACTGCTTCTTGTTGCTCCCGGCGTGAAAGAATCATTGAAGTCTAGACCACTGGGTAGCGTAGCGGCTTTGCGAGCCATGAAAACAACCGGGTGACAGCTCATCCATCCGGCGTTCGCCCCGTTGTAGTTAAGTTATTCGGCAGCGTGGCGCACGTCATATAGTGCGAACGACGCTGCATTTTGTCAGCAGGGTAGTTCGGGCCCCTGTAAAAAGCGAATGCTTCAGTATGAACTAGGGGTTACGGAGACCGGATCGCTCATTGCCAACTAGCCATAAAAGAGAGCGCAGTCCACCGCTGCTCGGGTACTGACCCGAAAGTCACGTGTACGATCCCGGCCGCGGCGGTCTCATTTTGATGGAGGCGAAATGCTTGATGGCTGTGTGACGCCAGTGCACGTTAAAAACAGGAAATTATCGAAATGTTTGGAGCCCTTCACTGCAGCGTCTGCGTAATCATGTCTCACTTTTTCGGACGTCCAACCACAAATATTCTTAAAAGAGAGCACAGAACTTTGCTCACACGAGAAACTCGTGCCCGTTGCATTGCCCCAATTGTGAAGTTTCGCATGCTCCGAATATCGAAGAGTGCGTTTATTGACAAGATTCAGAAATTATAAATATTTTATTATGCACTCATGTGGCTTTTTTTTTAATGGGAAGCATTTCTTAGCTAACTTCGGCGACTTAGAGCGTATCTATCTATCTAGCCGCCTACGACTTTGGGCTTTCCTGACCGTTTCGATGAAGTTATCGCTACCAAACTTGGTATCGCATAACATGAATGTATGAATAACATCATTGACTAGTCATAGCATGAAAATAATGACATGTATGTCATAAATGTAATGATTTAGATTTCATGGTCCTGCAGCTCTTACGGTGGTTTCGTTCATATGGCATGTTGCAAAACTGGTATGGTATGACATGATTGCATGGCGAACACAAGCGACAGACCCTAACATGAAAATCATGACATGCGTGTCATGTAACAACATGACTGCTTTCCGCACTCATGATGCCCTCGCGGCCATTTCGCTAGCGTCACATGTACCAATTTTGGTATTACAATACCTGATTGGATGACGAAGTAAGTGTCTGATGCAAACTTGATAATCAAAAGATGCGTGTCATGTAACAACATCACTACATGCCACGCTCATGATACGCTGGCACCCATTTCGCTAGCTCCACTTGTACCAAATTTGGTATAACGGGACGTGAATGGATGGCAAAAGTATGATACTGGTAAAAACAATATAAACATGAGATGCGTGTCATGGGACAACCTGACTACATGCTACGCTCATGATCCGATCGCGACTGTTTCGCTAGCTTTAGATGTACCAAAATCGGTATTACGTGCCGCCAATGGAAGACGGAGGTATGTGACTGGTGCAAACATGATAACCATGAGATGCGTCTCATGTGAAACCATGACTACATGCCTCAGTCAAGACATCAATACATTTCGACGAGACGCGGTCCGCGTGCTCGCCGGCATTCATTTTGTCGCGTCACGCCGGCGTTGCCACGCCAGGCGCCGGTCCTGCCATATACTCGCATGTGCGCACCGCGCTGCTTTGCTTTGACGCATGCGCGTTTCAGCGTGCCCGGCGTCCCTGCGTCACGAAAAGAGGGATACACAGCGTTGACTGGGTAACGCATCGGCACGAAATGCAGCATGTTTCATTTCGCACCGGTTGCCGGCGGGCCACGCGAACGGACGCTGGTCGCGCCGGTCACGCCTAGCGTCAGACTATAGAGTGCTCGCGTTTTGCTAACGTAGCGTCGCTGTGCCCAACGTGTGCACACTTCAATGCTACATTGGAGTATATTGGGCCCTTCATGATGCGCTCGTGGCCGTTTGGCTTGCTCCACATATACCAAATTTGATGTTACGGGACGTCAATGAATGACGGAATATATGACTGGTGCAAACAATATAATTTTGATACGTGTGTCGTGTAGGAACATGACAGCATATATACCACGCTCATAGCGTGCTCGTGGCCATTTTGCTAGCTCCGAATATACTAAATTTGGTATCGCGGGCCGTGAATTAATGACGAAGGTAAACGATCGATACGCATCCAAACGTGATAATCATGACACGGAAGTCATGTACGGCATCATTTACTTTATCTCGTAACGTTGTGCTGATTTTAAAGTGGCATGTCAACCCCCTCAGGGGCGCCTGCGTAAACAGGCGTTCGGTGCGTAACCACAACCACGCACCAACGCTAACGAGAGGGGGGGTCGACTCTCTTTTATGCCTAGCCACGCGTGTCTGAGCCATGTCCGGGGAAAAGGGGATCCTGGGGATTGAGCCAACGTCGGATGATTGTACATTTAAGGCCCCCCATCGGAGGCAACACACCTCTTTGGCCCCTTCTTCACGTAGACGGCCCCCCTGGGCTGACCCACCCAGGTGAAATCGGCAGTCGCCCTTTCCTATCTCCTCTCCGCAAATCTTCGTCTTTATCTCTCACTTTTTATCTGTCTTGTCTTCTACTGTCTTCCATTTACTTCCAAACTTCCTGGCGGATGGGGTTTATCCTCGTGTAGCTATCCAACCTAGCAAATTTTAACAAGTTATAGCGGTGCCGTTTATAACAGGTTATAACAGGCTGGCGTCTCCAAGTGTTTGCTTTCAACCTTGTAGCGTCCCCATGTCGGGCTCCGGGGTTGGTGGCCACCATCGCCACCAAATTTTATACTATTTTTATGGCAAAAGCTTCCTCCCTCCCCCCTTCCTGATCACTCCTTGAAATGTTGGCGCACCGAAGACACTTTCCTGCTTAACACACCAGAGCCATCATTCCCAAAGTAACATGTTATCCACAGCCAGAACGAAAGAAGACAGTCCGAGCGATTTCCTGTTTACTCGTGTCGAAAACTCTCGCGGAAGCAATAGATCCCAGGTTATGAAGTGACAAAAAAAGGAAGTGGCGATCTTCTTCTGGAGGTTCGTGACAAAGCTCAGCATGAGAAGCTGTCTAAACTTGTAGCGTTTGGGGAACCCACTGTTTTGGTGGGCTCACACAGGTCTATAAACAATGTGCGTGGCGTAAATTCGGATGATGATTTTACTGAGCTTTCTGAAAGTGAGCTGCTCGAAGGTTGGCAGGACCAGAACGTGGTCAAAGTCCAACGAATTAAATAAGGCGCAACAACAAACTGACCCCTACAAAACGCGCAATAATTACTTTTAAAACAAGTGACTTACCAGAATCAATCGAAACCGGCTATTGTAAGCTCCGTGTAAGACCATACGTTCCCAACCCTCGTCGATGTTTCAAGTGTCAACATGTCGGTCATGGATCACAGAGTTGCAGAGGGCGTGCCACTTGCGCAAAGTGTGCATCCATTCAAACACATCGGAAAACTGCACCTCAGAAGCAACTCATTTTTCGAACTGTGGAGGAGATCACGCTGCCTACTCATGATCATGTCACACATGAAAAAAGAGAGACAAATAGAAGAACGTAAGGGAAATTTCAAATTGTCATTCCAATTAGGACGCACGTCAACGTTTCACACTACTCAACTCATCTTATCTCTCCTTCGCAGATGTGACGCGCCGGGGCGCCACGCCACATGTTTCTGCACCTGCGCATGTCTCACAGACTGTGACCGTAAACCTGCCACCAGCGCCCCCGCTGGAGCAGCCTGTACTACAGCTGCTCCGCCACAAACAGGGCTGGCAGACCACCGTGTCTGCTGAACCTCGGACCACTGCAAGCGCAATCAGGTCCAAAAGTTCTGTGAACGTGCCTGCCGAGCAGGCACCACCCACCACCACACAAGAGGTGATGGGTACAAGTCCTACTCCTTCGGCGCCTCAGATGTCGAAGGATAGGCGCAACTCTTTGGAGCACGCCAAGAAACAAAAAACCCGAATTACAGGGTTCGAAAAAGGCCCTCTAACCTGAGGCAACACTTTTGCACACACAGCACCACACTACACTAAAATGACAGAAATACTACAGTGGAGCGTCAGAGGACTGCTGAGAAACCTCGACGATATCCAGGAGCTCTTACGCGAACATACAGCAAAAGGACTGTGTGTGCAAGAAACACGCTTGAAACCAAGACACACTAACTTCCTACGCAATTACGTTATCTCTCGAAAGAACCGGAATGATGCCACTGTGCCGTCTGGTGGCGTTGCCATTATTGTCAATCAAGGGATTGCATGACCACACCTACCACTACAAACATCCCTTGAGGTGGTGGCTGTACGAGCAGTTCTCTTAAATAGGCTCATCGCCATCTGCTCCCTCTACAAACCTCCACAACACTGTCTTGAAAAGCATGAATTCCAGCCCCTCATAGACGAACTTTCAGAACCATACCTTGTCCTAGGGAATTTTATTGCACATGGTAGCCCCTGGAGTGACTCTCGCTGCGATGCGTGACGTCGCCTGATTGAACAGTTCCTTTTTTTTGTTCCGGTGCGTGCCTCCTGAATCGAAAAGAGTCCACATATGACAGCATCGCTAACAATACGTACTCAACAATAGACCTCATCATAACAACCCCATCTCTCCTGCTTCTACTTAAATGGGAAGTCATTATTAATCCATGCGGTAGTGACTATTTCCTTATTGTTATCAGCACATCAATAACAAACACATATCCTGCACAGGTTCCCAAATGGCTTACCGACAAAGCCGATTGGGAAAAGTGTTAAAAAACGACTCTATCAACTTGGACTGACATGGCGGTGTTAAGCATATAGGATGCTGTGTGCTACTTTGCAGCTTTCTTGGTTGATGCAGCATCGAATTTTATTCTTCAAGCATGTGGACCATCAGGCAAACGACGAGTACAATCGCGAAAATTAAGTGACTTGATGCGCGAAAAAAAACTAAATAAGGCGTGAAAGTTGATTAGAGACTTGGTCACAGCTGAGAATTCTGTAAACTTCAAGAACATCAAGTCCCAAGGAAGGCGGACGCGCCGACATGCGAGAAGAGAAAGTTCGCTCAAATTTTTATCGGGCAATAATTCAATCACAGATGAGGCGAGAGTCTGGAGCATGGCTGGTAAAATGGCAGGACGAAAAGCACGTTCACTTCATCTAGTGAACACACAAGAAGAGATTGGAAGACCAAGCTAACACTCTCGGAGCGCACTTCGAACAGGTCTCCAGCTCATCACACTATAGTGAAGCGTTCTGACGACACAAAACCAGAATAGAAAAACAGAAATTAGAGCGCAAACCCACAACACATGAGGCATACAATGAACCTTTCTGTTTGGCTGAACTACAAGCCTCACTTACCTACTGCAGTAAATATACCCCAGGCCCAGACCATGTGCCATATGAAATGTTAAAACACCTGCCCACTGAAACCCAGAACGCTCTCCTCTGTCTGTATATTGCGATATGGTCTTCCGGCGAGCTACCCACAGCCTGGAAGGAATCTCTTGTTATCCCAATTCTAAAACAAGGCAAGAACCCGGCCTCACTTTCCCGCTACAGGGCGATAGCGTTAACCGGCTGTCTTTGCAAGGTCTTTGAGAAAATGATTAACAGGCGCCTGATGCACTTCCTTGAAATTATTGGCCTACTTGACACATACCAGTGTGGGTTTCGAGAACCTCGGTCCACCACTGACCACCTTGTCCGTATCGAAGCACGAATTCGCGACGCTTTTGTTCACAAGCAATTTTTCCTTCCTGTGTTCCTTGACATGGAAAAGTCATATGACATTACATGGCGTTTTGGCATATTGCGAGACCTGTCACATTTAGGTGTGCGAGGTAAAATGCTGACAATCATCGAAAGCTAGCTGTCCAACCATACATTCCGTGTCCAAGTTCGCGCTGTCTTATCTCAAATATTTGTCCAAGAAGCAGGAGTGCCATAAGTAGGTGTATTGAGCTGCACACTTTTCTTAGTTAAAATGAATTCGTTGCACCTGTCTATCCCACGTGATACTTTTTACTGCATATAAGTCGATTGTGTGCAGATTGGTTTAAAATCGTGCAACATCTCAATGTGCCACCTTCAAGTTCAACTAGGGTTGAACAATGTATCTCAATGGGCAGATGAGAATGGTCTTATAATCAACGCGAAAAAGATCACTTGCGTCTAGTTCTGCTAAAACAGGGACCTCCATCTTGACCCCGATATTGACCTGCATGGTGAACCTTTTTCATTAACGTCCGAGCACAAGTTTCTATCTTTGACACAAAACTAACCTTCATCCCACACATCAAGTATTTAAAAGCCGGGTGCTTAGAAACAATAAATATTTTGAAAGCGTTGTCACCCACTACGTAGATAAGTGACAAGAAACGTCTGATGAATTTATAAAAAAGCATTGCACACACACGCCTAGATTACGGTGCTGTAATGTATCAGTCGGCATCACCATCAGCCTTGAAAATTCTCTCAGTCGGCAACACCATCAGCCTTGAAGATGCTCGACCCTGTCCATAATCTAGGCATTCGCCTCTCTGCGGGTGCTTTCCAAATTAGCCCCGTAGAGAGCCTGTATGTGGATTCAAATTAATGGTCGCTTCACCTACAAAGCTGTTACTTGTCTTTTTGAACTTTCTGAAGGTGAAGGCGCAAAGGAAACACCCCTCTCATTTCAGAAATATTGATTTGTCTTGTTCTGGCTTGTTTGAGAACCATCTTTCAGTGAGGCAGCCCTATATACACACTCCGTGTAAGAACCTGGCCGAAGAAACAGGTGTGCCTCTTCTCGAACGCAGTTTGATGGCTTTTGCAGCATATCTGTCACCGTGACAGTGGCAGCTTATAGAGTGTGATGTGTCTATTGTTGAAGTCACAAAGTACGCACCACTTGCACACATACATACATACTTCTTAGAACTGCAACATAAGTACATATGCCCCGAGTTATTTACCGATGCCTCTCAGTCCAACACTTCTGTGTCATATTCAGCTGTAGGCCAATCTTTTTCTGAGGCCGGCGTTCTTGCGTCTGATGCAAGCATTTTCACCGCAGAAGCTTACGCAATACTGGCAGTCGTGAAACACATCAAACAGATAAAATTACAAAAGGCCGTGATATACACAGATTCCCTAAGTGTAATTAAAGCCCTGAAAACCCCTAAAAACAAAAGAGCCCCGTGCTGGTGTCACTTTGCCCACTTCTGTGCACACTGTACACATCAAAACAGCATGTCGTTGTCCGCTGGGTGCCTGGGCACCGTGAGATACAAGGGAACGTTTTGGCCGACAGGCTGGCTGCTTTCGCCAACGACACTACTTCCAATGCATCAATATCATTCATTGCACTTGACTCGAAACCTTTTCTAAAACGAGAGCTCAGGGGGTATTGGCAGAGCAAGTGGGAATAGACACACACACAATTAACTTCTTGCTATTAGGCCACAACTAGGTAATTGGCCACCACTATCAAAATCGTCAAAATTGCGACACACAGAAGTAACACTACTAAGGCCTAGAATAGGACATACACACTCTACACAATCATATCTTTTGTCTACCGGCAATCCACTATTGTGTGAGAGTTGTGGAGAACCACTAATGGTTCTCCACATTCTCGTCCAGTGTAATGAGCTAGATGCTTTAATAAAAAAGCACTTTTTATTGCCCTACCAACAGCAGCTCCCACTACACCTTCGGGTGCTCATCGGTAGGGATCCGCCTTTTAAACTGCAACCGCTTTTCGCGTTTGTAAAAGAGGTTCACAGCTTTCACCCCATATTTCGAGGTCATCCGTATAGCACGACCTCTGTACCGTAGTCGTAGCTGCAGTGATTAAATTTCCTCCATGATTTCTCTATACACACTCTACACAATCATATCTTTTGTCTACCGGCAATCCACTATTGTGTGAGAGTTGTGGAGAACCACTAATGGTTCTCCACATTCTCGTCCAGTGTAATGAGCTAGATGCTTTAATAAAAAAAGCACTTTTTATTGCCCTACCAACAGCAGCTCCCACTACACCTTCGGGTGCTCATCGGTAGGGATCCGCCTTTTAAACTGCAACCGCTTTTCACGTTTGTAAAAGAGGTTCACAGCTTTCACCCCATATTTCGAGGTCATCCGTATAGCACGACCTCTGTACCGTAGTCGTGGCTGCAGTGATTAAATTTCCTCCATGATTTCTCTATCATGACATTTTGCCATCAACTTTCACTGCACGTATTTCATGCCACTGACATGATTTTATTAGCTCAATGTTTTTGCCCACGTTAGCGCTAGGAACTTTCAGGCCCCTTTACAGCCACACATCATATCATTTTTCCTATCTCTTGCCTACTGAAATGGTGCTCTTTGGCCATCCATAGGCCCTTGTGCTATAAAATACCACTCATCATCAAAGTAACATGTCAACATTTCTCATTCGTTCTTCGCATATCATCGATTTCCACTGTACGTGGGATCTGCCAATTTTTTTCTTCCAGTGTGCATGCAGGGTTACTAGTAATATGGCATTGCGAATGCATCCTATATTCAAAACGTTCGCAGCATATCCACGGAGTGAATGATGGAGAGTGGGGCGAAGCATTCGTCCGTCCATTCGTTCTTGCTTCCGTCCATCCATGCGTCGGTCTGTGTGACCGTCCATGCGTCCATCCGCCCGTCCGTGCGTATGTCTGTTCGTGCGTTTGTCCCTGCGTTCGTCCATGCATCCGCCCCTGCGTCCGTTCATGCGTCAATCCATGCATCTGTCAGTGGGTCCTTCGCCCCGCCACGGTGGTCTAGTGGCTAAGGTACTCGGCTGCTGACCCGCAGGTCCCGGGATGAAATCTCGGCTGTGGCGGCTGCATTTCCGATGGAGGCGGAAATGTTGTAGGCCTGTGTACTCAGATTTGGGTGCACGTTAAAGAACCCCAGGTGGTCAAAATTTCCGGAGCCCTCCACTACGGCGTCTCTCAGATTCATATGGTAGATCTGAAACATTAAACCCCACAAATCAACCAATCTGTGGGTCCTTCGTCCATGTATTCAACACTCCAAGTACTGCCGTGTCACACCTTTTCATCCTTATTCCCCATATAGAAGCACCGCCATCTAGCAGACATTCCCAGGACTAAACGAGAGGTGGCACACGCACACTTTCTTACTGCTTGCGCTTCGGATCTACTTCCCACTTTTAACCACCTCGAGTTCATGGTATATTCTAGTTCACTGTATTCATGGCACTGCGACCAAACGCCCGATAAACCTTTCGAAAACCAAGGAGGTTACGCCCAGCGAGTATAACGTAGCAACCTTTTCCTGTCAGATAGTGCTCAATGTACATGGCAATGGCTACTAATGGGAAATGAGAGACAGGAGCATTTGGCTTTTACTTTCTTATGGCTTGCGCTTCGTTTCTACTTCCCACCGTTAACCACCTCGGGTTCACGGTATATACTAGTTCATTGTATTCATGGCACTGCGGCTCAACGCTCGCTAAACCGTTTTAAAACTAAGGAGGTTACACCCACGGAATATAACGTAGCAGCCCTTTTTTGTCAGATAGTGCTCATTGTACATGCCAATGGCTGCTATTGGGGATAGCAGCGTGTGCGTTAACTAAAAGCCGAAATATTCTTTCTCTCATTCCGCCTTAACAGCCATTGGCATGTACGTTGAGCACTATTTTTTTATTATTCAACAACGCACAGAAGAAATCTCTCACCGGCACCACCTTGGAAGTATAAATGTTATACTTGTTTCACGCTGCAATGGCTACGGGGGACGAACGGGAGCCGCTATAAGGAGCTTCACCCTTAAAAGCGCAGTATTGTAAGAGCTACACAAACTGAACTTCACTCTCAATATATACAAGTGGTACAGACAAAAAGCTACGATATTTGCTTAACTAGGGCGCTCCATGGCAACACATAGCAACAAGAGCGTAAATATAATCAATAAATAGATGCATGTCCAGGTGAGGTGGCGTCGTATAAGTATTATATGTTGAAATAAAAAGGCAAAAAAACCGTTTCTGTTTATTGCCCAGCGTTTAACAATTCAAGCATCATCATATCATTCGGTCATTTACAGAAAGCTGTAGGCACTGATTGTTCTTTGAATTAAAGGGAGGGCGTGATATAGTGCACATCAATATTTTTGATAAACAAAGCAATACTTCCATTCAGTTCACTTCGCCCTTTTCTTCCGGGCCTTCAAAAAGCAAACTGGTTGAGTTTGTACAGAAGACGCAACGATGTCGACGGGAATCCCGTAATACTGTTTAAATTTATATAATCGATTCAACATATGTGCGTTGCTCAGGGCGTGTGTTTTTATTGAGTGGTCTTCCTAAGTAATACTCGGGGCTCAAGTTAAAAAATGGGAACCCATAGTAAATTGACGTCATTTGTGAAATTTATGGTTCAGGAACCTCCTGGTGTAACTTTTATGCCAAAGATTTACTCATTTCCAAAATAAAAGGCTTTTTAGTTGTCCACGTTGGGTTAGCGCTCTTCAAATTACGCGCCTTAAGCGGAAAGTGTCACGTCATGGCCGCCGTTTTTGCGATCGGCAAGCCTGCCTTTACCGCGGGCGCCTAGACGGGAGAAAGGCAGCCGTTGATAAGGAGGCACTCGAAGACTCCCGGCTGCTTTTCATGTATTGAGAGATGCGTGGCTGAAATTACTCCACGCAGCACTGCTGTTGCTTGGGCCGGCGCGGAAATGCGACACGTGGCGTCTTTGTGCAACGAGGCCATGACGCTGACTGTCCACCGAAAGCGAACCTCGCACCACCACGCTCTGCTTCTATGGCTGAGACGTCACCGACGCTCAAATCAACGCCAGATGACCAAGCACTTTTCATTGGAGTTGCCTGGCCTGCAACCCCCATTCGACAGATTGGGTTGTCAGCCCGAGCAGCGACACGACGGACTCCTTACATACCGTTTGCTGGCTGCGTGATTCTCCGGATGTGACAGCGTTGCGGGAACAACTGCCTGTTTTGGGTTGTTGTTGTTGTTGTTGTTGTTGTTGTTGTTGTTGTTGTGTGTGTGTGTGTGTGTGTGTGTGTGTGTGTGTGTGTGTGTGTGTGTGTGTGTGTGTGTGTGTGTGTGTGTGTGTGTGTGTGTGTGTGTGTGTGTGTGTGTGTGTGTGTGTGTGTGTGTGTGTGTGTGTGTGTGTGTGTGTGTGTGTGTGTGTGTGTGTGTGTGTGTGTGTGTGTGTGTGTGTGTGTGTGTGTGTGTGTGTGGTGTGTGTGTGTGTGTTGTGTGTGTGTGTGTGTGTGTGTGTGTGTGTGTGTGTGTGTGTGTGTGTTGTGTGTGTGTGTGTGTGTGTGTGTGTGTGTGTGTGTGTGTGTGTGTGTGTGTGTGTGTGTGTTGTGTGTGTGTGTGTGTGTGTGTGTGTGTGTGTTGAAGACGGTGCCGGCAAGATGACCCTAAACAGTGATGACCTGATTGGGTGCAAATATTTTCCGCGTTTTCCTAGGCCTGGTGTCTAGGGAATGCTAAAGAACAAAAAGCAGTAGTCTGCTCCTGAGGGAGCCTTTGACGAGATCGTCACAATGTAGGACATCTTCGTCTAGATGTTCGCCTTTTGGCGAGAAACGCTCGCTTGTAAATATTGTGCGACAATATTTACAAGCGAGCGACAATATTTACAAGATTACCTTTTATTAGGCCTGAGGAACCGGCAGCCGACAGCTACGATGAATGAGCCAAGATGATGATGCTACGCGACAGCGATGAGGATGCATGAGCCACACATGATAATGATGATAATGTACCGGTGAAGAGGATGCGTATACTAAATGCCCACAATATGTAGAATGTACCTCTGTACAGTTTTCCCCATCCGTCTCTTCATGCTCGGCGTCTTTCTCCCGAGTTCCTCGGTGCCGGTAACGGCGAAGTCCCAACACCTCTGCAACGAATAGCAGTGGGAGGGATCTTCAAAGCCACAACTTCAATAACTGGATGACAGCAGTGGCTTCGTGCTCACATCGGCACTCAAACAACTGGTAGTCAGCAGATCGATTGGACCTGGTAACATGGTTCTGCAAATTCGAGTGAGCGTTTGTTTTTTGCATTAAGATTTGCCAGGCTTTTCAATTTCTGGGTTATTTGAATTCTTGAGAACTTCTATGTCGCGATGCCAATTGCGGTTTTTGAACATCATTGAGAGGGCAAAGCCAACGTTTTAATGCAGTGACCATGAACCTTAAGAAGTTGCGGAACGCAGAACTGTTTTTGTTGTGTGAGAAACTGGAACTTGAATGTGATGAAGCGATGAAAAAGTTTGATCTATTGAAATTATTATACAAAAGTGGTAGGAATGCGGAAACCATGGAAATCGCTTGGGAACTTGTACAGAAAACTCTGAAGAAGAAGGAAATGAAGAGACTGTTTGAAAAAGAAAGAGATGAAATTGAAGTCAGGAGGTTGGAGCTTGAAGTTGAAAAACAGTGTCTAGCTGAAAAGGAGTTATGGCGAATTCCTGTCGTCGAGGGGAAGCAAGTTTTCTTGCTCCAATGCTGACAATCCGCGTTTCGATGGTAGATTCGGAGCAAGTTCGCATTTTCCACTCAATGATTCGAAGCAATCAACTCCGCGACGGAGTGTTCCGCGTGCTCCGTCTTTCAGAGATGGATTTCACCAAATCCAAGAGTGCGTTAATGTCACTTCCGGTACAGTCGGGCAGCTGGGTTGCCCTCAGCGTTTTTCGACGTGGTCTATAACCCTGTGCTCTTGTTTACATTCCTTAAATTGGAAAGCGTAGCCCTGCTTTCCGCGAGACTGCGTAATCGAAATGCGTGCTTTGCAGTGGTGACACTGTTGTCATTGAAACTTCGAGAGCAGAAAAATCCATCCAGTATCACTTTAGCGATGTATGCGCAAAAAATTTCCGGAGAGATCTCACGCGGGGCATTCACGTGTTCCCCTCGAAGATCTCATTTGGCACACTCCAAGTGCTCGCTCCAAAATTTTGGTGGCCACTCCGGATCTACCAGTGGAATTTGCTATAAATGACACTCCGGAAAGAGCAAGTGAGCGAGAATAAAAAAAAGTGTGAGCATGAGAGCAAAGGCGGACAAAGAGTTCCGATGGAAGGTCACGGAAGAGAAATCCAACATGTGTGGGTCCAGCAAGTGCGGTCTAAGCTACGTGCATTCAAAGCCGGCGAAAACATCAAAAATTTTCGCGCGTCTTTCGAGTGTGTTTGCGCAGAGGTGGGGCTATACCGAAACTTATGGGCTGCTGGTTTGTTAGGCGTTTTTCCGAGTGACGTGGCCTGCGTGTTATCTCGCCGTTCGGACGATCAGCTCGAAAAATACGAAGTCAGTCACTAAGGTAGCGTTGTTCAAGAGCTTCGGAATTTCTGTTGACAAGGCGCAAGGTGACAGTGCGACACAGGTAAAGAGTTAAGGTGGAGCTTGAAACATTCCCCGTTCCTGAACACGTAAACGACTGTGCAAAAGCCATAACGCTACCCTAGAAGTTAGTATGAACGCCAGTGAGAGATCAGGAGAGAGTACTAATGAAGTACAAAGTAGAGACATTGTACACATCTCTATGTTATGTGAGTTAAGTTCTTGTGTCGGTGTGGAAACGGTAGATCTTGCTGGCGGTGTCATAAGAAATTTCAACCCGCTGGGCAAGCACATCATAGTGAGTCCGAGAGATGACACTATAGAGCAGAGAAGGAGAGTACAACGCAGCTGTGAACAGCACCCAGGTATGTGAGCTAGCTTGCTGCGCTAAGCTGTCCGCCAGTCCGGCAGGCAATGGAGATGATGTCTTGCCAGTAAATAATTGGGAGTGTGAGAGTGAGACAGGTGACAAGAAATCGAGAGAGTCGACGAGCGCGAGTTGCAAATGAGGGGTCGGAAAAAGGGCGCTAAGAAAAGGGGTAGACGGATGCCGCATCACAGAGTTTCTGGTGCGACAAAACGCACAACCCGCTTAAAGAAGGGCTCGAACCGTTTGAAGGTAGTAGGCGACACGAGGCCTTTGTCATCGGCCTCGAAGAAGTTTTGCATGAGCTCTAGCCGCCTTGCGAAAGGAAAAAGAACGGCAGGTTTGACAAAAATGAATATAGATGAAAGGGGTGGATTGTGGTTATAAAAGAAAAAAGATGAGAAAAGTGAGCCCTATAGCTGTCTGCATCAGCGGGCGACACGTCAACAGTAACTCACAAGGTATGGGGATGATGAGGGATTAAAAGGGCAGGATTAAAGGTATAGAGAAAGAGAGATGCACTAGGACAGCGAGCGACGACCTATGAGAGATAGGAAAGATGGAAACACGGTCACAGGAGTCCGAGGACGGGGCCCCACTTGCGGTAGCTCTTGTTGGCCACAGAAGATGGCGTAGGGCTAATCCAGTCGGCCAGAGCTGCGCTGACGTCGTCGTAGGGGACCGGTGGCAGGAGCTGGCGTAGGAACAACCCAGTCGGCCAGAGCTGCGCTGTCGTCGGAGATCGCGAGGGCACAACCGGTCGGCACGAAATCCAGCGAGTTAGAGGGAAGGGGTCACTTCTCCAGTCTTCCTATCCACGACAGGTTTGATGAGGCGCGGGAATACATGGTTAGTTGAACGAGTGGAGGAACTCGGTTCACCAGTGAGGAGCAGAATGGGTCTCAGAGGCGAAGCGAGTTGGTTTCTCGAGCGTTGTACTCCCCGTGCGATTAGAGAGGCTCCCAAAGCACGACCACCGGGTGTACGGCTAAAAGATGAGTTAACAGCCCTAAGCTTTTGAAAGATGGTTGCAGCGAGATTTGTTTTTTTTTGTTTTTTAAACTTCTGTTTAGATGTTTTTTTTGGTTTGGGAATGTTTTCTATTAGTATTTCGGCTACGACCAAGTGTTTGAGCGACAACTCAGGTTTGAACAATTTTTCTCAGTGTTGCAGGTGTTTTTTTTTCTTTTTTATAGATATGCATTGTGCCGTCGTATGCCTTCACGCGCCAAAGCGTGTGCGAGGATAGTACCTACGATTATAGTAATACAGGTTACGTTTTGGAGTTGTTTTTCTGAGTGAGCGTAAACAGGCAAGGTTATTCCTTGTGAGTATTTTACTGGGTTCATACGAAAGTTTTTTTTGTTTGTTTGTTTGTTTGTTTGTTTGTTTGTTTGTTTGTTTGTTTGTTTGTAGTTTGGATCACATGTGTCCTGATGTAGTTTTGTAGTCTGGAGTTGAGGTGCTGCGATGAGCTTTGTGGGCTTTCTCGTTAGAAGTCGTTGGTTGGAAGACTAACAAGACTTCCATGTACTCAGACACATTAATTTCTTTTGTTTAGTATCGATGTTTGACGATCATGTGATCACATGAGCAGGGAACTGCTACATGTGTCACTTAAGAGACATGGAGTTCCGTACAGAGAACATTACAGGGAGATGATATTGTTTTCTTTACGGGTCTGTAATTGTTAACGTGCTCCAAGATTATGTGAGTGTAATGCCTTTTTAAGAAAAACGAATGCTTGCTCCAGAGTCTTTTGCTACTTCAGGAGTGCTACCTCAGGAGTCTTGTCCTCCTGAGGTACAACTTTTTTTCTTCCGGCACAAGAAAGGAAAAAAATAATGGAACTGCCAATGAATGCTGTAGTTTAGCTTTCATTGTAAGATCGGAGTCTTCCCTTCTTAGCATTTTCCTTGATGGTTGGACTGAATCGTTCCCAAGTGCAGTTAACATATTATGTGTGATGCTGGTTTCTGTCTTGCGTAAAACTTATGAAGGAGAATGGTCACTTGTTTTGTTTGGAGTGCCCCTCAGGTGTCAAAATTCAGTGGGGTTCTAAATTTTGAGTTGTGTTATGAACATTCTCTATTTGACAGGCTTGGCGAGTCGAAGGCAAATTCCTGGTGCTTGTGCGCGGTGCGGTGTTGTGGCACCGGGATCGTTCTTTCTGCTGTTTGCCTTTGTTTGTGTGAGGTTCTTCGAGCTGCATGCCTGCAGTCATCAATTCCGAAACCCCCTCTTCATGGCCAGCAATCGGGTTCCTGGCCATTCGAGAGTTTTCTTGTCCCGGAGGAGCTCTTGTGATAGGCGAACCTAGCTTTGTCGAGTGCGCCGAGTGGGAAGAAAGGCAGCCGCTGATAAAAAAAAATCGAAAACTCCCGGCTGTTTTTCACGTATTGGAAGGTGCGGTGGTTGAAATTACTCCACGCAGCACTGTTGTCGCTCGTGCCGGCGAGAAAATGCGACACGTGGTGCCTTTGTACAACGAGGCCACGATGCCGACTGTACGCCAAAGGAGAACCTCGGACCACCACGCTCTGCTTCTATGGCTGTGACGTCACCGACGCTCAAATCAACGCCAGATGACAAAGCACGTGTAATTGGAGTTGCCTGGCCTGCGACCACCATTCGACATTTTGGGTGGTAAGCCCGAGCAGCGACACGACGAACTCGTTAAATCCAGTTCTGGCTGCATCATTCTCCGGATGTGACAGCATTGCCGGAACACTACCTGCTTTGGGTTTTGTGTGAGTGTGTGTGTGTGTGTGAGTGTGTGAGTGTGTGTGTGTGTGTGTGTGTGTGTGTTTATTTAAAATGTGTTGTTCTTGAATGCAGAAAGTCCAAACAAAATGACGTAGTGGGATGCGAGGCAGTGGTCTAGGATGGGCTAAACATTGACGAGGATGGTAGCAGTGGCCTCTCAGATGTCGAAGCGCATTTCTTCACCAGGAGCAGTGTAGCCAGACACGTCGGCCTGTCGTTCCAACCAGTGATGCAACAGAAAACTTTGAGCAGCCTGTTTGCCGCTGCGAACTTAGACAAGGCGCCATTTGAACTAGTGACAATAATTTTAAAAAAGGGGGTGAGGGGAGAGGCAGGGATAGGTACTTGCGCAAGCGTTGTGAATGCTATGGTTCGTGTACTTAAAGGAAATGGAGCAGTGATGCTATCGCTATTAGTCGCAGAGGTTTTCCCCCACCTTTGTTCACATAACTGCGACTATAATCGAGAGCATATTAGGCTACGATAGTAAGGAAAGTCATTCGGAGTATGAAGCGACGTCTTCATAAAGTGTTGGTAGCTAATGCGATTCATGTACATGTCATAGAAACAGAGTTGCGCATGACAGTCACTAACTGAAGTAGATACGCACGAGATTTTTAATTGGTCAATAGCCCATAATAATTCGCGGGTAGTGTTGTATGACTGTTGTGCACACGTAAGTGGGTCACAATGTGTTGCGTGTTTGGGCATTCATTGAAGTAGTGTTTATTGGCTCAAGCAAGTTGCACCACACATACACCTGTCTGATGCAGTTATATTAAATCAATTCACATAATACTGGAAGTGTCCGTGACCAGACAATAAGTGCGTTAAGCGTTTAGGAGGGGGGAACCATTGAGGAATTTTGTACGGACTTGTGATTCAATGATATAGCGTTGTCTCAGGTCCCTCAGTCTGCCAGTGGGTGTGCCAATATGAGTTCAAGATTTTATGAAACTGAGTCCATATTGACCGAATTGATATTTCGGCGTAACGCACGAAGCCTTTCTCCCTCCTGATGCAGCTGCTGCGTCAGCTAGTTAATTTTCTGAAATTACCATATGGCCAGGTACATGATACTGCTTTATAATTTTGCCTGACGAAATTATATGGTTAAGAAGCAGCTTGATATTCTAAATTATTTCATCGTTATCAGTGACACCTGAAAGTTTCATTAGAAGCGATAGACAGTCTGTGTAAATGTGTACTGGCGTGTTAAAATTATTTGTAAAAATGAAACGGTGTGCTTCTTGTAATGCAAATTATTCGGTGTCTCATGCTATTGAAGCGTTGCGGATCTGAAATTTTCTGAAAATTAGGATTTTTTTATCTTTTGTCAAAGCAATATATGCCGCCCCCGCTGCGTATGACATGTATGAGCCGTCAGTGTATACGTGAATGGCTTTTATTTTGAAAATAACCGCTTCTTGTGATGGTGAGAGTTCACTCAAACTGAATATATATTTTTTACTGGGGTGATGAGCCCACGAACTGCATGGATAAAGTATGTCAGCCGGTTTGAATGTTTTTACACCATAGTAACACTCCGGATTAAAAATAAGGAAAATTCTGCAGATAGTCTGTCCAACTTTAATGCTAACGCTGGCACGTTAGCGACAATCTGTAGCGATGACGTACGTGTGGTGTAAAATGCACCCGTTAAAGAAATTAAGACGGTTCGCTGAACTGATAAAACTCACGCCCTAATGAATTTCGGAGGGAGCATAGGCCACCATACTGGAGATACATATGTGAGAGAGAGCAGTATCACTTGACGGTATAGTCGTCTAATGAGTGTACTATTTAGTGAATGGTGCGATATAAAAATTCGAGGAGGCGGGACGTGGACACTCCGGCTTTTCCTTTAATGTAATCAATGTGGACATGAAAATTAAAAGAGGGGTGAATAATACGCCTAGAATCTTAATTTCTTTGTTGAGTTTCAAAAAACGCTATCCATACGGATAGATGGGCGGTGTTTAGATGTACCCATGTGTCCGTTGTTAAAGAACGTGAAGAAGGACTTCTCGGCGCTTACCGTAACTTTTTGTTCTCGTACCCACCCGGATACTAAAGCCTTTGCTTGTAACCGGAGTCTTGACGTATCTGTGATGACGATGATGGTATCATCCGCGTACGCCTGTATGTGTGCGCCGGGTGGCACGGGAAGATTGAGTAAGCTGGGTATTATTACTATGCTCCACAAAAGCGGATTGATAGGGGATCCCTGCGGGCTGCCAATGATTGTGTGAACTGTCTCTTGTGCGACGTTGGTCGAAAAAGTGACAGTGCGCTTTGATAAAAAGGATTTTAGTAGGCAGTGCAAGTTTTGTGGATACTTGTGCTTGCATAAAAAGTTTAAGGCTGCAGGATGCCACACGCTATCGAACGCTCCTACAAAATCAAGAGATATGAATATGATATGAAGTTTGGATGCCTTGTACGCAGCTAATTTGTTTTGGAGTGTGCACAGGGCTAAAGTAGCACTTTTATTATGCGTAAAACAGTATTTATTATCGTGAAGAAAATTATTACTGTGCAGGAAATAATACAGACGAGCATTTAGGAGTATTTCTAATACTTTACTGAAAACAGAATTCGTTACTATTGGTCTATATGCCTTAGGCGAATTGAGCGGACGACCTGGCTTTGGTATACATGAATATTACTTTTCCTCTTCTCCAAGCCTGCGGGAAGTGTCCGATTCTTAAGGCATTATTGAATATAAAATAGAAAATTAGGCATGGTATTCATATAATCCAGCCAAGTACTTCGTGCGAGGATGCGAGGCCATCTACCAGCACCACTAGTAGCGCGATTCGGGCCCGATTAGAGCCTGGTTTCGTGTCAGCGGAGGCATCTCGCTAACGCGCCGCGGCTGTTCAGGAGTCCCTATACTCCGTTTCATACATCATGTGCAACGCTGTCAAAGCTAGCGCTCTTGTTTGCGCTGTGTACTGCCGCGACCAAAAAGTAGTGCGTCGCTTGGGGTGTACGAGAATTAATAAATGCTTCTCGGGAAACTTCTAAGCATACATATCTGTCATCAGGTTAAAAAACAAACGCCTGTGTTGTCGGATAAACAATCCAAATATGCGAGTTGGTAATTTATGTTTGTCGCTTTCGTATCAGGTTCTCGCTCTTCGCGCGACCCGCGCCGCCGTTTTTTTTTTATTTGTTGTGGCAGCTTCGAAAACCCAGCCTCATTGGAGCTGCTGTGCTACCTAATCAATGAATTAACGTCATCTTACACGCAGTACTCGCTCACATTAACGAGGTAAACCGACAATGTGGTATAATCGCGACAAAATCGCCATGCTGGTCAAACCTCGGTGCCAGCTCAGCAGGTTCCGGCCCTCACAAGGGAACATGGTATGCTACAAATGAATAGATACGTGCAGTTCACTTCCGCGTGCAAGTAAGTTGAAGTTACAGAAAAAAAAACAAGATTTCGAATTGAACTCGCAAAAAAATGGCACCACGTGGATTCGAACCCATGCACTTCAAAACTATGGTGAACTCTCCGGAGCGACGCGTCAGACCACTCGGCTACGAAACCGCGCGGAGCAACACCTCGTGTTTTCTTTGCGGACTACTTGCCTAGCCTTCACAGCGTTCCACCTGATGTATGAAACGAAGTATAAGAGCAGTGTCTGCGACGGAGCGCAAGATGTCACTGATGGACCAAGGGGACGAGAGCGACATCAAAACGGAAGATTAAGATGAGTTTTTCCTCGTGCTACGCGCGACCCTGAATGGTCTGTTTGCAGTGCCCTGTGCCCGCAGTGCAAAGAGCCGGGACTCAAGATGAAGCACGGAACTAAGCACGGGTTAGTGGTAAAGATGGTGCTCACCTGCACTGCTTGCGGCGCAGACGCGAAAAATGCGTGGTCGTCGCCACGAATGAAAAACAGTTAGTCATTTGAAGTAAATATTCGGAACATGCAAGCTATAAAAACTATTGGAAAGGGATCAGCTGCACTCAGTGATTTTTGGTCTGTGATGAATGTATCACATAGGGGAATTCACCACAAGACTTTTCAAAGGCATCTCAAGAGGGAATTTCGGCCTGCTGGCGCAGAAGCCGCGGCATGTGTGTTTTGCGACGCTGTTGCAGCCATTTGCAATGTGTACAGCCAAATGGAGGGAGCACCCACCAAGAATGTCACGGTGGTGTACGACGGGACGTGGATGACGCGCGGCCACGCGTCCCACATCGGCGTGGGCATGGTCATTGAATTCTACACCGGATTAGTGCTTGACAGTGTTGGCTTGTCCAATTACTGTCATGGATGTGCTGTGGGCCCCAAAGAAGGCGACGACGGCTACAGTGAATGGAACGAAGCACATGTTAGCCAGAAAAACACAGAGGCAAACTCGGGCCAAATGGAAGTCGAAGCGGCCCTTATACTGTTTCGGCGCTCACTAAAAAAATGACCTGCGCTACACAACCATCGTTCGCGATGGCGACAGCCGCACTTTCTTAGCTGTCTACGTCCAGCAGTGGACGTAGACAGGCCTATACCACTTTGACAGTTTGAAATCACACTTCACCAGCTGTTTTGCTTACAACCCAATCGACATATGAGCAGTGTTTTCTTCATTTCCTAAATGCATGTATTTAGGCAGTACGATTACTCAGCAATAGTTTCATCATCATCATCATCATCATCGGCCTGACTACGTCCACTGCCGGACAAAGGCCTCTCCCATGTTCCGCCAGTCAACTCGGTCCTGTGCTTGCTGCTGCCAATTTATACCCGCAAACTTCTTAATCTCATCTGCCCACCTAACCTTCTGTCTCCCCCTAGCCCGCTTACCTTCTCAGGGAATCCAGTTACAGTTACCCTTAATGACCAGCGGTTATCCTGTCTACGTGCAACATGCCCGACCCATGTCCATTTCCTCTTCTTGATTTCAACTATGATATCCTTAACCCCCGTTTCTTCCCTAATCCACTATGCTCTCTTCTTGTCTCAGGTTACACCTACCATTTTTCTTTCCATCGCTCGCTGCGTCGTCCTCAATTTAAGTTGAACCCTCTTTGTGAGTCTCCAGGTTTCTGCTCCGTAGCTAAGTACCGGCAAGATACAGCTGTTATATACCTTCCTCTTGAGGGACAGTGGCAATCTACTTGTCATAATTTGAGAGTGCCTGCCGAATGTGCTTCCCCCCATTCTTATTCTTCTAGTTACTTCAATCTCGTGGTTAGGCTCTGCGGTTATTACCTGCCCTGAGTAGACATAGTCTTTTACAACTTCAAGTGCACTATTACCTATCGCAAAGCGCTGCTCCTTTCCGAGGTTGTTGTACATTACTTTCGTTTTCTGCAGATTAATTTTAAGACCCACCTTTCTGCTCTCCTTGTCTAACTCCGTAATCATGAGTTGTAATTCGTCCCCCGAGTTACTCAGCAATGCAATGTCATCGGCGAAGCGCAGGTTACTGAGGTACTCTCCATTGACTCTTATCTCTAACTGTTCCCATTCTAGGTTTCTGAAAATCTCCTGTAAGCACGCGGTAAATAGCATTGGGGAAATTGTGTCCCCCTGCCTTACACCCTTCTTGATTGGTATTCTGTTTCTTTCTTTATGAAGCGCTATGGTAGCAGTTGATCCCCTGTAGATTTCTTCCAGAATGTTTATATATACTTCATCTACGCCCTGATTCCGCAGTGTTTGCATGACGGCTGATATTTCTACTGAATCAAACACCTTCTCGTAATCTATGAAGGCTATGTATAGTGGTTGGTTATACTCTGAGCATTTCTCTATTACCTGACTGATAGTATGAATGTGGTCAATTGTTGAGTAGCCTGTTCGAAATCCTGCTTGTTCCTTTGGTTGATTGAATTCTAATGTTTTCTTTACTCTGTTAGCAATTACCTTTGTAAATAGCTTGTATACTACAGAGAGCAAGCTGATCGGCCTGTAATTCTTCAAGTCCTTGTCATCTTCTTTCTTATGTATTAAGATGATGTTAGCGTTCTTCCAAGACTCTGGTACTCTTCCCGTCAGGAGACACCTCGTATACAGGGTGGCTAGCTTTTCTAACACAATCTGTCCTCCATCTTTCAGCAGATCTGATGTTACCTGATCCTCACCAGAAGCTTTGCCCCTTTGCATGCTCTCCAAAGCTTTTCTGACTTCTTCTATCATTACCGGTGGGGTGTCGTCTGGGTTACTGCTAGTTCTTATAGTATTAAGGTCGTGGTTGTCTCGGCTACTGTACAGATCTCTGTAAAACTCCTCCGCTATTTTAACTATCCTATCCATATTGGTAGTTATTTTGCCTTCTTTGTCCCTTAGTGCATACATCCGCCTTTTGCCTATCCCAAGTTTCCTCTTCACTGCTTTGACGCTTCCTCTGTTTTTGAGAGCGTGCTCAATTCTCTCCATGTTATACCTTCTTACATCGCATACTTTACGTCTATTAATCAACTTCGAAAGCTCTGCCAGTTCTATTTTGTCTGTTGTACTCGACACTTTCATGATTTGACGCTTCTTAATTAGGTTCTTCGTTTCCTGGGAAAGCTTGCCGGTGTCCTGTCTAGCTACCCTGCCTCCAACTTCCACTGCACACTCCGTGATGATACTCGTCAGATTATCATTCATTGTATCTACGCTAAGGTTGGTTTCCTCACTAAGAGCAGAGTACCCGTTCTGCAGTGACACTCTGAATTCCTGTACTTTTCCTCTCAGTGCTAGCTCATTGATTGGCTTCTTGCGTATCAGTTTCTGTCGTTCCTTCTTCAAGTCTAGGCGGATTCGAGCCCGTACCATTCTATGGTCACTGCATCTTACTTGCCTACCACTTCCACATCCTGCATGACTCCTGGGTGTGCAGTCATTATAAAGTCTATTTCGTTCTTATTTACGCCATTAGGGCTTCTCTATGTCGACTTGCGGTTTTCTCGTTTTCGGTAGAAAGTATTCAAAGTACGCAGATTATTGCGTTCTGCGAATTCTACTAGTAGCTCTCCTCTGGCATTTCTAGTGCCGTTGCCATAATCTCCTACTGCCTGGTCTCCAGCCTGCTTCTTCCCTACCTTTGCATTAAAGTCGCCCATTACTATAGTATACTGTGTTTTCACCTTACTCATTGCCGATTCCACGTATTCATAGAACCTTTCAACTGAAGCGTCATCATGGCTGGATGTAGGCGCGTAAGCCTGTGCTACCTTCATTTTGTATCTTTTATTCAGTTTAATTACAATGCCTACCACCCTTTCATTAATGCTAAAGTAATCCTCTATGTTGCCAGGTATGTTTCTGTGAATTAGGAACCCTACTCCCAGTTCTCTTCTGTCTGCCAAGCCCCGATAGCAAATGACGTGCCCATTCTGTAGCACAGTATAGGCCTCATCTGTCCTCCTAACCTCACTCAGCCCTATTATATCCCATTTAATGCCTTCTAGCTCCTCGAATAATACAGCTAGACTTCCCTCACTAGATAACGTTCTAACGTTAAACGTTGCTAAGTTCAAGTTACAATGGTGGCCTGTCCGTATCCAGAGATTCCTAGCACCCTCTGCTGCTTTGCAGATCTGACCACCGCCGTGGTCAGTTGCTCCGCAGCTGGTGGGGACTGAGGGCCGTGAGTTAATTGACGAATGCCTACGGGAGGGGGTGGCCAGATACTGCACCAGGGTGGCCAATCCTTCTCTGGTGAGATCATCGGTGCGTACCGGCTTTAAGCCGGTACGATCAGACAGTAGTGGGAATGCTCCATGCATGCTTATTGTTGTTCAGCAGCGTTGGCGGCCACCCACCACGGAGCCCAACGAGGGGACGCTACAAGTTTACAAATACTGAAACCTGCAGACGCCAGCCGTACAACGCCACTATAACCCAATGCGCCTAGACCAAGGTAGGCTATTTGCACAGGGTTAACCCTAGCCGCCAGGAAGTTTGGAAGTAAACGGATGAGAGTAGAAGACAGGACAGATAAATAGTAAGAGATAAAGACGAAGATGTAGGGAGAGAGAGAGAGATAGGAAAAGGCGACTGCCAATTCCCCTGGGTGGGTCAGCTCAGGGGTGCCGTCTACGTGAAGCCGGGGCCAAAGGGATGTGTTGCCTCTGCCGGGGGGGGGGGGGGCTTAACGGTCCAATCACCCAGCGTCGGCTCAACCCCCAGGATCCTCTTTTCCTCGGACATGGCTAAGCCACGCACGGCTAGGCGTGGGAGGGAGTCGAAACTCCCCCGTTAGCTCGGGTTCATGGTGTCGCTACACACCAAACGCCTACTTGCGCAGGCACCCCTTCTGTACATTGCTGAGTAACTCGGGGGACGAATTACAACTCATGATTACGGAGTTAGACAAAGAGAGCAGAAAGGTGGGTCTTAAAATTAATCTGCAGAAAACGAAAGTAATGTACAACAACCTTGGAAAGGAGCAGCGCTTTGCGATAGGTAATAGTGCACTTGAAGTTGTAAAAGACTATGTCTACTTAGGGCAGGTAATAACCGCTGAGCCTAACCACGAGATTGAAGTAACTAGAAGAATAAGAATGGGGTGAAGCACATTCAGCAGGCACTCTCAAATTATGACAAGTAGATTGCCACTGTCCCTCAAGAGGAAGGTATATAACAGCTGTATCTTGCCGGTACTTAGCTACGGAGCAGAAACCTGGAGACTCACAAAGAGGGTTCAACTTAAATTGAGGACGACGCAGCGAGCAATGGAAAGAAAAATGGTAGGTGTAACCTTAAGAGACAAGAAGAGAGCAGAGTGGATTAGGGGACAAACGGGAGTTAAGGATATTATAGCTGCAATAAAGAAGAGGAAATGGACATGGGCCGGGCATGTAGCACGTAGACAGGATAACCGCTGGTCATTAAGGGTCACCAACTGGATTCCCAGAGAAGGAAAGCGGGGTAGGGGGAGACAGAAGGTTAGGTGGGCAGATGAGATTAAGAAGTTTGCGGGTGTAAATTGGCAACAACAAGCACAGGACCGGGTTAACTGGCGGAACATGGGAGAGGTCTTTGTCCTGCAGTGGACGTAGACAGGCGGATGATGATGATGATGATGATGATTCATATAATCTTTTATCGAACGGGTAGGTTAATCCGTCCAGGAGCAGAGTGTGAATTGCCCTGTTTCATCGCACACTCTATCTCAGATATTGTAAAAGGAGGGTCAGAAGTGTTCAATGAGTAAGGACAAGCCGCAATATCACGTATAATAGTGTGCTGCATGTTGTCTTTAGAGCAGCTGTCTACTACTACCAACGTATCTTGTAGGAGCCGGGCGAACTCCATTACAGAAGTTGTGCGAGTGCCGTTAGGTAAATCTAGAGGAGGAAGAAAAGTTACTTGTTATGTTTTTTAAATGCTGTTTTGAAAACATCACCATATAAACATTTCTTAGTAAGAAAGTCACAAATGTCTTTATCAAACGATGATTTTGCTTTCCTGATTTTATCCTTGTAGGTGGAGAATGCATCAACGTACAATTTGCGATACATGTCTCGATGGAGGGGGTCGGCTGCTCGCTGTTATCGTCGTCGCATAGCCCGAGCATGCTCACGTTCGATAGTCAATTCTGGTGTCCACCAATCATTACCTGGCATTACACGGCATAAAACTTCTCTATAACCATGTTTAAGGCTTCAGGTGACTGAATACTGCAGCCGACTATCTTTGTGAACCAAGTATCGTCCTTTAATTTGTTAAAGGGCCACTCACCAGGCCCCACACCGAATTTTAGTTAGACAGTGCCAGTTGTTAGGTGTTCGATAAGGAACGTTTTACCACAAAAATTTCTCAAATTGGTTCATTACAAGCGGAGAAAGCAGGTTTTTTTTTTTTTTGAAGTGGCGCGAAACGAGGGTGAGAGGTGACGAGTTCGAAACCCTTGCCGCTCCTCCGCGTAGCCTTCGCAAGCCAAACCTCTTCCCCACCCTCTCCGGCATCGGACCAAAAGGTGACGTTCGCATGACGTGCCCGAACAAGCCCAGCCCCCGTGCACGCGAGCGGCATTGCTTTGTTGACCAGCGTTATTTTGTGGTCTTCTGCCTGTTTCTGCGGGATGGTTTGGAAACGCTGGCTTAGACGCGGTAGAATAGATTAGCACAATGAGTGTGCGAACGCGTAGGAGCGTTCCACGGCGGTCGTCTGCTCAATGCGCTGACCGCGGGGACCCGAACGCATGTGAAACGCTGGAACATTAGCCTCGCATCTCGTGGCATTTCACTGGGAAAGAATGTAAGAAAAACGCGCACAATTTTTTATTGCTTCTCATTTTTTTTTATTTCAGGTTGTACTCATCTCTTAATGCAACAAATACATAAACTACGCATGTTGTGTTAAATAATTTTTGTCATGTCACGTGGTATACTGTTGGCAACGTCAGAGCAGAGTCGTCTACGTAGAGGACCAATGTGACCGCAGTGCTGTGTACGTAGGGCCGTTCTTATGCCCACGTCATGCCCTCATTCTCTACGCATGCGCAGGTAGAGGGGAAGGCGAGCAGCATTCATCTTGAAATTTGACCCATTTCCGCGGCGCGTAGCGTTGCAAATTTTGGCAGACGTGATCATGAACGCCTCGTCTACGCATTGCGCTTGTCAGCTCAAAATTGTCAAACCTGGTGAGGGCCCTTTAAGAACTTTCGCTCCTCCTAGATTAGTTAATCGTTTAGCACTGCTGGAATGTGCTTGCGAGAACGAGAATTCAATGTAGTTGTGGTCTGAGAGGGTAGGAATTTGGAGAACATTCCAATGGTAAGCATCGCAAATGAGGTCAAGCAAAACCATAGTTAATCTATCCATGAATCAGCATACGGAGTTGTGAAAGTTGGAGGGGAGGTAGAGTTGTTCAATATTACTAAGTCATTCGCCGTCACTAATGGGACTACTCGAGAGCCGCGAACATCCCCTATAGCCGGCCCCCACATTCCATGCTTAGAATTGAAATTTCCGGCTATTATGACAGTACAACTTGTGATTAATGAAACTACACATTGCGACTCATCCAAAACTGGATCAATAGGTCTTTGCGGCGGTGCATACACAGCTATCAGTATTAATGTTTGGTCACGGCTTTTACACTTTACTGCAATAACCAAATCTGTTACGTGTAATGGGAATAAGTCAAAATTACTGTTGTGTACTAGAAGCATGATGCGAGGATTGTTTGGTGCGGGGAACTTTGTTATAGTGTGTGGTATGCCCTGAACAGGGCCTGCGCGGATGTGCGGGTCACACACGAAGACGAAATATCTCTGTTGTTGCGTCATGTATTCTATCAATAATTTTGTGGTGTATGGTCCAGATTAGCCTGTAAGAATTTTAAGTTATTTCTGTGAGTCATAATAGTTCTGATCAATTTTAAATCAGAAGCGTGACGCCTTCCCTGAAACGAAAATGTGAAAAGATGTAAAGAGCCTTTTTTCATATATTGCAGTGTCACCCGCGCAACCAGCAAATATCTTGAGGAAACAAATATAAGGTAATGTCGTGGGATATATAGTTACTTGTAAGTGTGTGCCATTGGGTGTAATTTTATGTATGAATATGCCATGATTATAATAATAACGGCAAAAGCAGTGACCTCCATGTGGTCCATACAAAGGAGTCGAAAAGGATACGTGCACTAATGTAGGAAACCGTGAATAACACTGCATGTTATAGAGGCCACTGCGTCCCTCTATAATGTATACACGCCTGTTAGACTATCCATTATTCTGGCCCTCATGCGGGCAGCACGTTCTCGTAATATAGGACACATTTCGTGTACATTTGGATGAGAACTAGGTCTTGAGACCTTTTGGCATTCGTTGCAAACGATTCCTGGGTCGTTCATTCTAAGAGTGCATGCTTCACCAAGATGTGTCCCCGTGCACTTCGTACACACCACTTTGTCAGGATCGTTGGTGACAGGACAATACTTTCTTGTATGGCCGTATGTCGCACAGTATGTGCACAATGGCACATGAAAATCCTCACTCACGCTACATTCATTCCAACCGAGAACTCCTCCATAAGCAAGCAGTGAGCGACAGGTGGAAGGATCTGTTTCGAGCACATGTGTGAAGTTTCCCGATCGATCCTTGTACGATACCGCCACTCAGCATGTGGTCGGGTCTAAATAAATGTTCGGGTTTCACATGTTTAGTTGAGAGATGATGTTGGCGGCTGGAATATCAGAGTCTACATCGGTGAGTTTGACGCGAGGTTTTCCCTTCTGGGGCAAGCGGACTGATAATGTCATTCTTGTGATTGCGTTCTTTTCAAGTGCATTCTTTAACCAAGTAATAAAGTTATGGTCATTTGTTGATATTGTTACGGTGCATCATCGACAGGAGCAAGCGTGGCACTTAGCGAAGATGAAGAAGACGCCTGTGCGTTAGGCGCTTGCACGAGAGGCAACTTAGCCATCTTGTTCGGCTGCCGATTCTCGGTGGACGCTGTCCTGTAAGCCAAGACCTTGCCCCGTCACATTTGGTGGAAGTGCTGGGCAACCACCTCGCAACGGAACTTCGCAGCGGCCGACGTTTGAAGGGTCATTCCACAACGATGACGGAGAGTACGGCGTCTGCATCTGCTCCTGGTGTTCCTGCAGCCGGAGATGATGCGGTAACTACATCTCCTTCTGCGACCAAAACCTTTGTGCTCGAACCCCCGCGGGATCCTGGCACGTTCAGCGGTTGCGGCGATCCATATGAAGTTGACGTGGAAGATTGGCTGGCAGAGTACAAACGTGTGAGTACTCGAGACCGATGGGGCCCGAATCTTATGCTGGCAAACCTGTTATTCTATCTTAAGGGAACCGCCAAATCGTGGTATGAGAACCATGAAACAGAACTTGTGAGTTGGGCAGTGTGCAGGGAGAAAATGCTAGACCTGTTCGGAAAGCCGATTGGAAGAAAAATGGCCGCGAACAAAATGCTCGCGTCTCGGGCGCAGACCTCGACCGAGTCTTACGTCTCCTATATAGAAGATGTGTTGTCGCTGTGTCGCAAAGCCAATGCCGATATGCCGGAGGCTGACAAGGTCGGGCATATTCTTAAGGGGATTGCGGATGACGCATTCAACCTCCTCATCTGCAAAAATTTTTTTACAGTGGACGCCATTATAAAAGAATGTCGGCGCTTTGAGCAAGCGAAGAGCCGACGGATTAACAGCGTGTTCACACGCCTTCCGAATACGGCTGCAACATCATCTTGCGAAGACCGTGCAAGAACACAGCCACCACCTCTAGATTCATCGGATCAGGTGACCCGAATTGTACGGCGCGAACTTGAAGCCATTGCCTCTGCTCCGGCTCACACCGCTGCAAGTGACACCACCCCACTCACTGCTAACATGGTTCAAGCTATCGTCCGCCAAGAACTCGCCAGCATAGGTACTCCCTCGGTGTGCGCTTTGCCCAGCCCGCAGTGAGCTTCATGGCGTCCACCCTCGTCCTATCGCGAGCAGCAGTTCACGGCCCGATCTCGCGACCCTGCGGCGTGGAGAACCGTCGACAATCGACCAATTTGTTTTCATTGCCACCGTATCGGTCATGTCGTCCGTTACTGCAATTACCGCTGGTCCTCGCCACCTCGGACTTCATCTCAAACTCACTACCGAAGAGACAGCACCCGCTTCGCGTCTGCCGTGCAGCCTTCTCCGCAAAACAACTACAGTAGGTTCAACACCCGATCTCCGTCACCACATGGTCATCAGTCGCGTTCGCCTCCAGGACGTCGCCAGTCGTCTCGCTCACCGCAGACTCGCAGGCCGTCATCTCCATTCAACCCCGCTCCT
Organism: Rhipicephalus annulatus; assembly: GCA_013436015.1. Lineage (NCBI taxonomy): Eukaryota > Metazoa > Arthropoda > Arachnida > Ixodida > Ixodidae > Rhipicephalus > Rhipicephalus annulatus. Next base: position 1,270,643 of record WOVY01009885.1, read on the forward strand.
GCCTACCCGGAAAACTAAACGGTGCAGCGCCCGGAGGTGACGCTGCAACTTCGACTCCCTCCACAAATCCTCTCTTGACGCTTCCGACGAGACAAAATTTGTTAGACGTTGCCGTTGACGGTGTGCCTATTTCTGCCCTTATAGATACTGGAGCGCACATTTCTGTAATGAGCGCGAACCTTCGCCGACGCCTGCATAAAGTGCTCGCGCCTGCCGCTTCCCACAAACTTCGTGTCGCTGATGGGAGGACCCCTGATGTTCAAGGGATGTGCACGGCCCGTGTGTCCATTGCCGGTCATCCTACATTAGTTCAGTTTGCCGTCATTGAAATGTGGCCTCATGACCTAATACTTGGTTTGGACTTCCTGTCACGTCATTCTGCGCTCATTGATTGTGCCACTGGTGCTCTTCAGCTTGAACTGCCACAGTTTGCCGATTTTCCAGCAGACTGTTCTCCCCGTTTATGCTCTCGTCACCACGTTCGCTTGCCTCCGCAAGCTGCTACATATGTCACTTTGTTGTGCTCACGTCATGTGCCCGACGGTGACTACCTCGTCACTCCTATAGTCGACGTACTGATGGCCCAAGACGTCGCCCTTGCTCACACTGTTGTCGCCGTCGCTACTAATACAGTGGTTATACCACTACTCAACGTGAGTCTCTTGACTCAAGTTATTCCGCAAGACATGTCTTTGGCCGCCCTATCTCCACTTGACAGCTGCAACGTTACTGGTTTGGACACCGATACTACATTCCCCTGTCTTGGCCGCAATTACACTCTGCCTGCAGATGACATTAACAAGATGATTGCTCCCGACCTCACTGCAGTGCAAGCTGCCAGCCTCCGTAGTCTGCTAACATCATATAGAGACGTTTTCGACTTTGACCCCCGCCCTCTCAGTCAAACAACTGCAGTGACTCACCGGATCAACACTGGTAATGCCAGTCCTATACGGTGGCGTCCATATCGCGTATCTCACAAGGAACGCCAAGTAATTCAAAATGAAGTGGTAAAAATGATTACTAAAGACGTAATAGAACCCTCATCTAGCCCCTGGGCCTCCCCAGTTGTGCTCGTTGAGAAGAAAGATGGCAGCTGGTGCTTTTGCGTGGACTATCGCCATTTAAACAAAGTGACCCACAAAGATGTCTACCCTTTGCCTCGGATTGATGACGCCCTCGATTGCCTCCATGGTGCCCAATACTTTTCGTCTATCGACCTTCGATCCGGCTATTGGCAAATTTCCGTCGACCCCATGGATCGTGAAAAAACCGCTTTCGTTACGCCCGACGGCCTCTACCAGTTCAAAGTCATGCCGTTTGTACTGTGTAATGCGCCGGCAACTTTCGAGCGCATGGTGGACTCCCTTCTCCGAGGATATAAGTGGTCCATCTGCTTATGTTATTTAGACGATGTCATCGTCTTTTCACCCACCTTTGACAGCCATATAACACGTCTGTCAGCCGTTCTGGATGTTTTTCGAAGAGCTGCTCTCCAGCTCAATTCTGCAAAATGCCATTTCGGACGTTGCCGAATCACCATACTCGGCCACCTTGTCAGTGCCGATGGTGTTCAACCAGATCTCGAAAAGGTGCGAGCAGTACAACAATTTACTGAACCACGCTCAACCAAGGACGTCCGAAGTTTTGTAGGGCTATGTTCCTATTTTCGTCGATTTGTCCGCAACTTCGCCGACATCGCTCGACCGCTTACTGATCTCTTGAAGAAGGACGTTCCCTTCGTATGGGGTATAGAGCAAGCGGACGCCTTTTCGGCTCTTATCCATCTGCTGATCACGCCACCAATACTGGCCCATTTCGACCCAGCATCACCTACAGAGCTTCGGACCGATGCCAGTGGCCATGGAATTGGAGCGGTCCTTGGCCAACAACAGCACGGGAAGGACCGCGTGATTGCTTACGCCAGTCGTCTTCTTTCACCTGCCGAACGGAAGTTCTCCATCACTGAGCGTGAATGCCTAGCTTTAGTGTGGGCCGTGGCGAAATTCAGGCCTTACCTGCATGGCCGAACTTTTTCCGTTGTTACGGACCATCACGCTCTTTGCTGGCTGTCATCGCTAAAGGACCCATCTGGACGTCTTGGTCGCTGGGCGCTCCGTCTGCAAGAATACTCATTCGTGGTCCACTACAAGTCGGGAAGCCTCCACACAGACGCAGACTGTTTGTCACGTTATCCGGTTGAAACGCCCGACTTGACAGACCTTGATTCAGACCTCTGCGTTCTCTCCATCCACGCTTTGGGTGATATCTCCAACGAACAACGACGTGACCCGTCGTTACTCTCCATTATCGAGCGTCTGACCTCTGCTCCAACAGACCCTTCCGTTCGCCTGTTCGAACTGCACGACAACATTCTGTACCGTCGCAGATTCAACGCTGATGGCCCGGAATTACTACTCGTGCTTCCCCATCACCTGCGTACCAGCGTTCTCGAACAACTACATGACGTACATACATCCGGTCACCTAGGCGTCTCTCGTACCTACGATCGTGTGCGACGTCGCTTTTTCTGGCCCGGACTGTATCGTTCTGTAGTTCGCTACGTCACTGCTTGCGACCGCTGCCAACGCCGCAAGCGCCCCTCTGTGCTACCGTCTGGCCTCCTATAGGCCATTGACATACCGACGGAACCATTCTTCCGTGTTGGCCTTGACCTGTTGGGCCCGTTTCCTACGTCCACCTCCGGAAATAAATGGGTTGCAGTCGCCACAGACTACGCCACACGCTTTGCCATCACTAAAGCACTGCCGACAAGCTGTTCCACTGACGTCGCTTACTTTCTCTTGTATGAAGTCATTCTTCATCACGGCGCTCCACGGCAGCTGCTTACAGATCGAGGAAGGTACTTTCTTTCACGTGTTGTGGATGACATTCTCCTCGCCGGCTCCACTGAGCACAAGCTTACCACCGCTTATCATCCACAGACAAATGGATTGACCGAGCGTCTGAACCGAACGCTGACGAAGATGCTGTCAATGTACGTTTCGCCAGATCACCGTGACTGGGACAAAGCACTCCCCTTTGTCACGTTTGCGTACAATTCTTCACGGCACGACACAGCTAGTTATTCGCCGTTTTATTTGCTATTTGGCCGACATCCAGCATTACCATTTGACACGCTCCTTCCTTCGGCTGCCTCCTTGTCTACTGAGTACGCCAGCGATGTCGTTTCTCGAGCCCATGCAGCCCGTCAGCTTGCCCGTGATCGGCTGCACTAGTCGCAAGCGCAGAAAAAAGACCGCTATGACAGTCGCCACCAAAGCGTGCACTTCTCGCCGGGGTCTCTGGTACTTCTTTGGACACCAAACCGCCTAGTCGGCTTATCAGAGAAGCTACTATCACACTACCATGGCCCCTACAAAGTGTTACGACAACTTAGTGTCGTGAGCTACGAGATCGCACCCCTAAACAATGCCTTTTCGACCACCTCACTCCAGACAGACGTTGTACACGTTTCCAGACTGAAACCGTATCACCCTCCTCGTTCGTCGCCGCCGTACTAAGCGCCGTGACGGCGCTTCCGCCGCAGGGGAGTGATGTTACGGTGCATCATCGACAGGAGCAAGCGTGGCACTTAGCGAAGATGAAGAAGACGCCTGTGCGTTAGGCGCTTGCACGAGAGGCAACTCAGCCATCTTGTTCGGCTGCCGATTCTCGGTGGACGCTGTCCTGTAAGCCAAGACCTTGCCCCGTCACAATATTGTTAATTCATGACGTGTCTTTCTGATAATCAGTTCGCCAATATTTTCCTTTATGGGGGCAATGTCTGACTTAATCTTCCTTAATCTTTCTGACTTAATCTAACTTAATTTTGCTTAAGCTTTTTGACCTCATTGGCAAGATTGGTAAATAGAATGAGTGGTGTTAGAAAGGTAGTAGGTTCACGCCCTCGCCTGGTGGTGTGCGTTGTGGTTTGGTCAGCGATTTCCGACCAGTGCGGGAGAAGACGAAAAAGTGTGTTTTGAATAGGAGCTACTTCTGCTAACTCCGGCGTATTTCAGTGGTAATTTAAGTCTGTTGATCGGCTTTCGCTGCTCCCTTGGAGGGGATGGATGTAGACCACCCCGGGTGCCTGCCGGCACCAGCGGCGTCAGCGGCGGCCGCCTCCAGGAAGCGGATGGGACAAGCGAGTGACAGCGACAGTGAAGATTTTCATGCTTACTATCTCAGCAGTGAGGACTTTTCAAATGACGGTTTCTAACCTTAGCTGAGCCGCAAAGTGAAGAGAAGGAAGATGAGGACATCCTCATCCTCAACTATTCAAACTGTAAGTGAAGCGCCACAATCGAACACTTATACCATCCTGTTTCTGCCAGCACTTCCTACCGTCAGCATGAAACGCCTTAACAGACAGTCTGTGTCGAGTTCTCTGGAAACGCTCGTGCCAACCGAGATCATGGACATAAGAGTGAACGCCAGAAAGAATATACTGGCTGTTGACGTTTTGCACGCAAGTGCGTTGGGCGTTCTGCGCAGTGTAACTGACTTGGACGGCAACCAGGTGCGCTCTTATGTTCCCTTGGGATGTGATGTAGTAACCGGCGTGATCTACGGCATAGATGTGGCTATTTCCAATAATGACTTACAATTTCTTGTCAAGTGAACAACTGATACTCCAATTGTTGATGTAACCCGGCTAGGCAAGTCTCGCTGTGTGAAGATTGCGTTTAAGAGCACATCACTCCCCTCTCATGTGAAGGTGGGGTACTTCAGACATGCTGTGCGGCCTTTCATTCCAAAGCCTCTCCAGTGCCGTAAATGCATGAAACTTGGACATGTGAGCAGCGTCTGCGAGAATTCGGTGGTATGCCACCGCTGTGCCGAGCCCCATGAAGCGGATAAGTGCGTCACAACTGTCAAGAAATGCTCTAATTGCAATGAATCCATGAAACCACATCGAAGGACTGCCCGCGGATTCAGAAGGAAACTGCCATCTTGAAGGAGATGGTGCGCGATCACTCATCTCACCGAGAAGCCGCAGCTAAAGTCAGAAGGCGTCGTCCACGTCGACGTCGGTCTTCAAGGACGCCCGCTACCTCCTCGACACGTTTGCCAGATCCCTCATCAGTACCACCTCCTTTGCCTCCCAGACCACATGCCGTGGGAAAAGCTGTGAAGGCAAAGCCAGTGAGCATACCCTAACTGCGACAGAGTGGCCTGCACTTCAAAGGGAAGCAGCATCAAGCGAACCGGAGTTTCATGACGGCCAGTCCGCGATCCTGGTTCGAGATCTTTCCGACCAAGACAGGCAAGTGACTGCAATCGTATAATCATTAATTGCCACGATTCGCACGCTACTGAGCAGCATACTATCTCCGTGTGCTAAGAGTGCACTGTAAATACTGGATGCACTGAACCAGTTCTTGCTAATGTCGTATAAGCAGAATGGCTCAAAAAAATCTCATCTTCCGCACTGAAGTTGAAAGTGCGTCGATTTTTCAGTGGAATGCCAGAGGCATGAAGTCCTGTATCTTCGGACTTTCGCCAATTTGTTCGGGCCAATCAATTCCCTATACTTGTCATATGTGAACCAAACGTATCAACGCCTTATAGATTGTCCAGTTATGAAGCTTTTTGTTTAGCCACTTGCGAAGAACAAAGCAAAGTAATTGTTTACATTCGCACAGACTTGACTTATCATTCGCACCCAATAAGTTCAAATGACGACAATCAGTACGTGTGTCTTCGTGTAAAGAAGAATGCAGTTTCGTTCACGCTTATTGGTGGATATATATCTCCGTCATCGCGATTTGACTGCGACAGATTAAAAGGCATCCTAATGAGGACCGATGGGCCTTGAATCATCACCGGTGATTTCAACGCCCATCTCATGCTTTGGAAGAGCACTAGGATGAATGCCAGGGGCCGGAACATTGTTACATTCGCTTCCGATTACGACCTTTCTATCATGAACGATTGTACCCCAACATATCTGCGGGGTCTCACGTATGGCAGTTGCCTTGACCTGACATTGGTGTCACGGTGCTTCTCTCGCAAAGTTAAATGGTTTTGCGATATTGAGACTCATGGGAGTGATCACATACCCACCTACGTGATGACTGATGGTATCATAAAAAATTTCTCTTCCGGTGTTGTAATTGGCACTGACTGGTCGATGTTTACATCGCGTGTTGAGGACGCTTGCCAAGAAGGCCTCGCCTGCAGCCTGGAAAATACCATAGCGGAAGCTATGCAACCGTTCAAATGTAAAATACCATTTTCGGCTAAAATAACACAGTTTGACATCGAACTGAAAAGATTACGAGCTATACGAAGGCGTGCTGAACGACGATACAGACGCACAAGATCGATTTACGATCTGAGGAAAGCAAGACGGCTCCAGAAAAAAAATTCAACGACGCATTTACAAGCTGGAGAGCGAACGCTGGAAAGCATTCTGCGAATCTCTAGACCCTAATAAACCGCTGTCATATATCTGGAGAGCAGTTCGTGGTCTTCGCTCCCCTCCGCAACAACGGCACCCTTTTAAAGCTTTGGCACTCCATCATGGAAAAACAGAACTCGAGGTGGCTGAAGAATTTTCCACGAGAGTTGCCGGGAATATTATGAACGAGAGCATCGACGCCGTGATCGTTCCTAAGACACGATTACCAGAAATGGATATTCCATTCACCATGAAAGAACTGGAAGGTGCGTCAGTCGATTCTAAGCGCATGTCATCGCCAGGTCCTGATGGTATTACTTATAGTGCGTTGGTACACCTTGGACAAAAAGCCAGAAAAGAACTTTTAACATGCTTCAACAACTCCTGGCTCAGCGGCAGTGTTCCCCGAGAATGGAAAATAAGTCGATTAATACCACTTTTGAAATCGGGAAAATCCCCATTGGACTTGACAGCGTATCGCCCTGTTGCCCTCGCAAGCTGACTCGGAAAAGTGATGGAAAGGATGGTTCTATTTCGTCTCGAGTAGCACTTGGAACGATACACCAAATACCCTTCTTGCATGGCAGGCTTTCGTCGGGGCCGCTCTTCCATCGACTGTGTCCTTGACTTATCGACATTTGTACAGCAAGAAAAAAGTCGCAAGCGCATATCAGTGGCACTCTTTCTTGACGTGAAGGGTGCATATGATAATGTAGCTCACGATGCCATCCTCACTTCTTTCGCAGCAATGGGCATTGGTGGACGAATGTTTCAATGGATAAATGATTATATAACTGGCAGGGGTTTCTTTGTGCAAACATATGAGGGTACAACTGCTGAACATTACCCCTACTGCGGAGTACCTTAGGGAGGTGTTTTAAGCCCCACATTGTTCAATGTAGCCCTCATTGGTCTGGTGAAGGTTCTGCCAAAGTCGTTGTGCCTATCCATATACGCCGATGATATTTGCCTCTGGAGTGCTGCAGTTACTCGCCCACAGTTGCGTGCACGAATACAGCGGGCAGCAACCCTCACAACAGCCTACCTTCAGAAACAAGGCCAAACTATATCAACTGTGAAGTGCGCGTTGATGGCGTTTATACGCAAACCAATGACGCCATACCCTGTTTACATCAATGAGCAGAGTGTCAAATATGCACGGACGCATCGTTTCCTGGGCATAATAATCGACAGAAGTCTTTCGTGGAGCCCACATTGTGCGTACTTGAAGAAGAGACTGCAGTCTATTGCGCATATAATGAAATTCCTGTGCGGGAAAGCATGGGAAACTTCTGTGGCCTCCATGCTACAGCTGTACAGGGCCCTATTTCTGTGTCTATTGCGCTACAGCTTGCCGGTACTGACTAACACTTGCAAATCCAATACTCATTCATTGGAGAGTTTGCAGGGTCAGGCTCTGCGTATCTGCCTAGTACTGCCCCGGTGCGCTTCTACTTATGCCGCAATCATGCTTGCCAAAGACCATCCGGTCACGACATATAGAGTTGTGGATTGCCTCAGAGCGCATATTCGACATGCTAGCCGTGTCCCCGACCACTACTTGGCCCTTCTACCCTCCGAAAGACCATGTGCTACGTTTTCAGACGTAATATCCAAGCCCCTAAACAGCATTCCATCAGGATATACGCCAGCTGCGAGAATGGCATGTCCTTTGTGGAGCCTCGACCAGCCGCAAGTACGTATAGAAATTCCGGGAATCAAAAAGAAAAGCAATCACTCCAGAGTAGCATTGAAGCAAGCAACACTGCTATTATTACATGAGTTGTACATGAACCAAACGCAGATATACACTGATGGGTCCGTCTCGTCCAGCAGCTCACCAGGTGCCGCTGTAATTCAGCAATAACAATCAAGTTTAAGTTGTCGCATATGACTACATCTACGGCATCAGAGCTTGCTGCTATAAGGGCTGCTTTACAATATCTCGTTCAAGAAAGTCCAGAAAAATGGGTCATATTCTGTGATTCGAAGGCAGCACTTCAGAGTTTGCAGTCTGCCATGCGTAGGAGGAGTCATGAACAATTGGTACAAGAAATAAGACATTGTCATCATGAAGCTCTAGCACGAGGGCATGATATGGTCGCGGTTGAACGTAAGCAGTGCACCGAGACGTTGAGTCCGAGAACCGACGGCGTGTGTTTTTATGCAGGAGCCAAGAGCAGGCGAACAAAACAAAAGCACGTCGTCTTCTTCAGTCCCCCTCTTCACGATGCTGTTGGCGCGCACATCGTCTTCGTTCTTTGTTTCGGGCGCGGCATTTGCCTCCCCTTAAAAGAGCATCGCCCCGATGCTATAGCTGAGACAGTAATTTGCGCAAGAAGTCACTTTGCAGAAGCGACGGTGCCTCGCAGAGTCACTCGCTGACGTATGGCTTAATGCGCACTACGTGCACAAGTTCAGGTCGGTGCTGGCGACGCCTTGAACAGTTTGGGCTATCCGGGATGACTTCATAGGTAACGTCACTTAGTCGTCGCAGCATTCGATAAGGTCCGAAGTACCTTCTGAGCAATTTTTCGGATAGTCCCCATCTTCGTACAGGCGTCCACACCCATACCCTGTCCCCGGTTTCGTACGTTACAGGTGTATGACGTTGGGTATAGCGACCTGCGTCGTACTCTTGCTGTTGATATATTCGCAGACGTGCGAGCTGTCTGGCTTCCTCTGCGCGTTGAGTAAACGCGTCAGCACTCGTTTTGTTGTCATCGCATTCGTGTGGCAGCATCGCGTCTAACATCGTTCTTACTTCTCGTCCGTGAACAAGGCTGAATGGGGTCATCCGTGTGGTTTCTTGTTTCGCAGTACTGTATGCGAACGTTATGTAAAAGAGAATCTCGTCCCAGTTTTTGTGTTCGAAGTCCACATACATTGAAAGCATGTCTTCCAGAGTTTTGTTAAGTCGCTCGGTCGACCCGTTGGTTTGTGGATGGTAAGCTGTCGACTTGCGATGAATAGTACCGCTGAGCACCAACACATGATCTAAAAGCGCGGCCGTGAATGCGGTTCCGCGATCTCTTATAACGATCGATGGCGCACCGTGTCTCAGCACAATGTTCTCTATGAAAAACCGGGCTACCTCCTCTGGTGTGCCTCTCTGGATGGCTTTTGTCTTTGCGTAGCGAGTAAGGTAGTCGGTCGCCACTATAACCCAGCGGTTACCAACACTAGAGGTGGGAAGTGGGCCCAAAAGGTCCATTTCGATCTGGTCAAATGGCGTTGTCGGGATCTGGACAGGGTGTAGCAAACCGGCTCGTTTCGTTGGAGGTGACTTGCGCCGCTGGCAATCGAGGCAGGTCCGAACATGATGCTTCGCGGTAGCGGGGAGTCTAGGCCAGTAATATCTCCCTCAAACTCTGCTCAGTATGCGCGTGTAGCCTAAATGTCCAGATTTTACCTCGTTGTGGCACGCTTGCAACACCTCAGAACGAAAAGTGGTAGGGACGACAAGCAGGTAGGTGGACCCATCTGACGAGAAGTTCATTTTGTAAAGGACACTGTTTCGCAGACAGAACGACGATAGTCCTCTTGTAAAGGTTTTGGGTGCATTCTGGCTTCGTCCTTTTAAATAAGTAATCAAGCCAAGTAGCTCAGGATCGTCATGCTGGTGATCTGCGATGGTTGACGTGTCGAGGATTCCGAGGAACACTGTCTCTTCAACAAAAGCAGCAGCCGACTCTATTGGTGATCGAGATAGGCAGTCGGCGTCTGTGTGTCGTTTTCCCGGCTTATACACCGTCGTCATATCAAACTCCTGTAGTCTAAGGCTCCAGCGTGCCAATCGCCCGGAAGGATCTTTCAGACTTGTTAACCAACACAACGAATGGTGGTCACTGATAACCTTGAATGGGCGGCCGTACAGGTATGGGCGAAATTTAATAACTGCCCACATCACGGCGAGGCATTCCTTTTCAGTGCTCGAGTAATTTGCTTCTGTGCGTGACAGAGTTCTGCTTGCGTAAGCGATCAATCTTTCCTCGTCATCCTGGCACTGTACAAGCACAGATCCGAAGCCAACATTGCTGGTGTCAGTATGGAACACTGTAGGGGCTGTGTCATCAAAATGGGCAAGCACGGGGGTCGTCTGTAGACGTTGCCACAAGTCATTGAAAGCATCTTCCTGTTCGTCGCCCCAAACAAATGCAACGTCATCCCTCGTGAGACGAGTTAAAGGTGACGCAATGCGCGCAAAATCTGGAATAAATCGCCGATAATACGCACAGAGACCCAGAAAACGCCTCACTGCCTGTTTATCTGATGGTGTTGGAAACTGTGCGACGGCGGCAACTTTTTCGGGGTCTGGACAAACTCCTGTGTAACTGACGACATGGCCAAGAAACTGCAGTTCCTCAAAGCAGAAGTGACATCTCTCCTGCTTGAGCGTCAGGCCTGCGGCCCGTATGGCCTGCAAGACCATTTGCAATCGTTCAAGGTGTTCGTCATACGTTGTAGAAAACACAATGACGTCGTCAAGGTATACTAGGCAGGTTCTCCATTTAGGGCCAGAGAGAACGGTATCTATGAGACGCTGGAAAGTAGTAGGAGCGGAGCACAAGCCTAATAGTAAAACCTTAAATTCGTACAGTCCGTCTGGCGTCACGAAAGCGGTTTTTTCACGATCCCTGGGGTCTACTTCAATTTGCCAATATCCGCTCTTTAAGTCCATGGAAGAGAAGTAACGTGCGTTTCGAAGCCTGTCAATCGAATCATCTATTCGGGGAAGCGGGTACACGTCCTTTTTTGTAACCTGATTTAGCTTTCAATAGTCCACAGAGAAACGCAGACTGCCGTTCTTTTTTACTAGAACAACAGGTGATGCCCAGGGGCTTTTCGACGGTTGAATGACGTCGTCTTCAAGCATTTTTGTTACCTGCTGTTCTATCGCTTCTCACTCTTTTGAAGCCACGCGGTACGGATTTTGGTTGATTGGTCTAGCCGTGTCCTCTGTGATGATTCGGTGCTTGGTCAAGGACGTCCGGCCAACTTTCGAGGTCGACGCAAAACAGTCGTGGAACTCGTCTAGCAGCACAAGCAGGCGTTCCCGCTGTTGCTGAGTTAGAGTAGGGCTGACGTCAAGGTTAGGTGCTAGGTCACGTGGGTCTTGTGCAGGTGTTGCTTCGAGTGCTGAACAGCAGTCATGAACATCTGCGATCTCGTCAAAATGTGCCAACGTTGTGCCTTTTGGAAAGTGCCGTCGCTCGGAGGTGAAATTGGTCAACAGCAAGTTCGTTCAGCCGTCGGTGACATTGACTATTCCTCGTGCTACGGAAATCCCGTGAGTGAAAAGCAGCGAGGTTAGTTGGTCGGCGACTCCTTAACCGTCAAACGGTACGTCACATACTACTGAAACGAGGATACATGATCGAGGCGGCACGACTATATTGTGGTCTTTGAAACGAAAGGATTTGTGCTCTGGTGATGTAGGATCAGTCAGACGAGCACTCTTGTAAGATGAAACCACGCGGTCCGGGATGTTGATTATTGCGCCATTGCTCCCTGAGAAAGTCCATTCCTATAATTAAATCTTTGCAGCACTCTGCGAGAGCAATGAAAGTCGCGACGAAAGAAGAATCTCCTATGCTGATTCTTGCTGTGCATCTTTCAGTAGGGAGCAGCAGTTGACCACCCACTGTTCTTATCCTGTCCATGGCGTTTGGTCCTGTCCATGGCGTTCTTACTTTTCTAAGATGATCAGCCAGCTTGCGACTTATTATGGAAAAATCAGCACCCGTATCGACTAAGGCCGTCACTTGCTCTCCGTCAATAATTACATTGAGGTCGGCGCTCACCATTTCTTCATTGTTATTATTCGTCGGCGTCAAGTCGTTCTGTCGCGGCAGTACTGGGGACTTTTTATCGTCTTGTAGTCGGGCTGCGACCTTACCCCGAGAGGTCACAGCCTTTAGTTTCCCCGGTAAGGGCTGGGCGACCTTGTTCCCCGAAGGTCAGCAAAAGTACGTCGATTCGGTGATGATGTCTGAGCAGGGGATGGAGAGCGTGACCTGTGGGCGGAATTGGGCTGGTGATGAGGAGGCGACTCGTGATAGGGAGACCACGTTGTTGAAGGTCCTCGAAAACCAGGGTCGTCATGACGAACAATGTAGTCGTCATTGGCACGGCGACCGTCGTACCCTGGCCGAGGCGGGCGAAGCGATGTGTCGCGGTACCAACAATAGCGAGCTATATGGCCGGCACCACCACAGTTGAAGCAGAGAGGGTGCCGATCGACGGTGCGCCAAGCGTCCGTTCTGCGAAATTGTGGGTGTCTTATGTCCCTTCGAGGTGGTGAGTAAGGCATGGCAAGTGGTGGTTGGTGGCGTGGAGACATCAGAGACATGGGCTGGCGTATGAAAGCCTCCTGCAATGGTTGCGACGAAGGTGCGGCTGTAGGTGGCTGGTAGTATGATGTAATAGGCGGGACGGGCGGTGGTCGGCGGACAGCGTCGGCGTAACTCAGTTGACGCTGATTGCGACCGAGATCAGCTGCTGAAAAGCGTGCCTAAGTTCGTCACGAACGACTGCGGCAACGGCGGTCAGTGGTGTATTCACTGGAGGAGTCCAAAGCTTCTGAATTTCTTCGCGGACATTATCTCTGATAAGGTCACGTAGGGAGCCCTGATTGTCCAGAGTCACTGAAGCGGTGTTGATTTGGATGGTAGTGGACGAGCGATCATATTGCCTCGATCTTTGGTGCAGAGCACGTCAATAGCAGTGGCTTCTCTTATAAAATCAGCCACGGTAGTTGGGGCATTGCGCACAAGTCCAGCGAACAGTTGTTCTTTCACGCCGCGCATAAGGTAGGTAGCGCAACTTCTCCTCGCACATGTTGGGATTAGCCCGATGACAGAGGCGCGTCACGTCTTCAGCAAACATTGTCACAGTTTCGTTAGGTTTTTGAAGCCTTAACTCGAGGAACTGCTGAGCCCGCTCTCGACGGTCAACGCTAGCAAAGGTGTCAATCAGCTGCTGACGAAAGTCATCTCATGTGGATATACGGCCTTCTCGATTCTCAAGCCACGTGTGAGCGCCGTCATCGAGAGTGAAATACGTGCGGGCGAGCTTCTGTTGAGCATTCCACTGGTTGATGTCGGCAACGCGTTCGTAATGCTCAAGCCAATCTTCAACATCTTCGTGTGGGGCACCACTGAAGCGATCAGGCACAAGTGGTTGAAGAAGTGTTACCTGGGCTAGATTGGAAACGGGGCTGCCTTGTATCCCTTGGACCAACTGTGGCTGGCTAGCGGAGGCCATTGGTAGAGGTACGTAATGCCTGGTAGAATGTTCTCCGAAGGAGGTCAGCTCAGGAGATAGGCCTAGCAACCGCCGACTGAAGCGGTGCACTGGTGTCGTAACAGGTGGCTGCGTGTCGGGACTTGATTAACGGCTCCCAGATGGGGTGTTGAGCTTCGGCAGGCTTGCTACCCAGCACCTCCACCAGTGTCGTGGTTCAACGTAAGCAGTGCACCGAGACGTTGAGTCTGAGAGCCGACGGCGTGTGTTTTTATGCAGGAGCCAAGAGCAGGCGAGCAAAACAAAAGCACATCCTTTTCTTCAGTCCCCCTTTTCACGAGGCTGTTGGCGCGCACATCGTCTTCGTTCTTTGTTTCGGGCGCGGCAATATTATATGTTAATGGCTGCCTGGACATATCGGTATTACCGGAAATCAATTAGCCGATGATGCAGCCCACTCAGCCCATGAAGGAACCCGTGTAGTCCTGATTCCTCTATCAAGAAATGATGCCGCAAGACAACTTTACCAGCTGGCTAGAGATCTCACACGCACGTTCTGGTCGTCTACCAGCTTCCAAAGGTGTCAATTTTATGAACTGGATCCTTCTCTCAAAATAAAGCTACCATCACAACTTTCCCGCTCCGATGCGACACTGTTGTGCCGCCTTTGGTTGGGTGTTGCATTTACAAAGGTATACTCCTTTCGCATTGGTATGGCAGACACTCCTACATGCGACTACTGCGGAGCTGAAGAGACCATCGAACACGTCCTGTGCAGCTGCGCTTGCTACGACACACAGCGATGCCAGCTCCGGATGGTTTTGAATCAACTTGACCCCGGACCATTTTGTGTGCAGAAGATACTAGGACCTTAGGCACCTGCCTAAGTTGCGCAGAAAGCGACTAAAGCACTGCTACTTTACTTAAAGTCAACAAACCTGAGCGACCGCCTGTAGACTGTGTGTGCTCCCCGAGTGTGCTCGTGATTTTGTGGACCTTCTCATCTCTCTGCAACCTCTTTTCTCCTCTTCATCTCTTCCCCACTGCAGGGTAGAAAACCGGATGTGCGTGTTGTTAACCTCTCTGCCTTTTCTTGCATCTTTATCTCTTTCTCTCTCCGACCAGTGTGAGTCCAGGGTGAGAACAAGCCTCCGGCAAAACGGCCGGGACCGCTGTAGGACTCGCTGTGCTCCAGGTGGCTGCTGCCGCATAAGTCGTGACCGTTTGGGCAGCCTAAGGAACCGAGAGTGCCACACCGAGAAAGGCACAATGTCTCGACAGGGCCAACTGGTGACGAAGTTCGTCTATTCGGCCGCCTTGGTTTTCTGCAAGTGCTCGGATATCAGCACAATCCTGTACGATTTGTCGAAGCAAACAAATGATCCGAGACCTATGTGTATTAGTTATCTTACATGAGGTATCGAATAAAATATCGTGGATCTGTTTCTGATGTGGAATCACATCACGCGGTAGAAAGATGCATGCACCATTTGATCACTGACGACCAGCGCCATACCCGCTGCAGCAGGCAACTGAATGTCAGGGATGTCAGGGATTGACAAAACGGAAATAACTGGCACATTCTGCAAGTCTAAATCGAGCAGCGCCCTGTCGCCATCCGTCGAAAACGCTGAACTATCCGATCGAGGCGAATCCCCCAGACAAGGGTGACCACCTGCCATCGGAGGCCGTACAGAAACGGTCTGTGACTCAGACATACCCCAGCGGGTATGAGCCAGCCATGTTGAAACCAGCAGCCGGCGGCCTAAGATACGACTGGTAATTTCGGAAAATTGCCACTAAAAGAGCCTCGAGTCCGTGTCGAACTGGATCCCAAGGTGTTTGAAAGCAACCCCTGACTGAATTCAGAGAGCCAGAAGAGAGAATAGCTGACTTTTTGCAGCGAAACAGTGGAGCCTGTTTGTTTGTTTGTTTGTTTGTTTGTTGTTTGTTTGTTTGTTTGTTTGTTTGTTTCTTTGTTTGTTTGTTTGTTTGTTTGTTTGTTTGTTTGTTTGTTTGTTTGTTTGTTTGTTTGTTTGTTTGTAGCCTCTAATCCATGGCTAATACCCACTCTGGGGGATCGGCCAAGAGAACATATAGTCTCATATGGACGATAACCGCACTATTGCTTACAACAAAAAAAGGAAAAAAAATTGTAGAATAAAGACAGTATATTAAGAAAAAGAAAGAAAACAACTTCAGAGAGTGAGAAAAAAACTCAACTAGAAAATATACTATAATATCTATACCTTGATTTTGTGAGCCGACGAGACAGTTGGTTTTGCCAAACCCCATTAATTTCGTATGTCGATTATTTATCCACATTTCGAAAATTCCTTCTCGAGCCGCTATTATTTTAAGTATTTGTTAACGTGGGTTTTATGTTGGAAAACGTTTAGAGTCTTGAATGAAATTAAACACCGCATCGAATACATCTCTGTGGCAACTTCCCAAAACAGGGGCACGAAAATTTAGAACATTTTCTGAGGTTATATTTAAACCTAGCTTCACAAATGAAATAGCTAGAAGTCTTTTCCTAATTACTGCATATAGTTCCGACATGAGCCAAAATAATGTTCAATAGTTTCTGATTTTTTGCTGCTTTGTGTAAAGAAATATTTAAGGGGGGAACACGGCACTAGAATCTGGAGATGATAATTTCAAGCTTTTTGACGTACTCCACTGGTCTTTCGATGGAAATTTGAGGTGCTAATAATCTGTTCATTTTGTGACATTTTCCAAACTATCTGTAAAAATAGCGAATTTCCTATATCTAACCCCTGATAAGTATTCTAACTCGAAAAGTACCAAAATTACTGGTCCATCAAGTATTGCTTGCGCCAAAGCATCTGCCAATCCATTCAATCGTAATTCACAGTGACCTGGGACCCACACTAATATCATGAGTTTTAAATGCGGTGGTGCTAATGTGTGGAACGCTGCTAGAGCGCGAGATTGTTCTGAGGTTGCCAGAGCTGCACACATGTTCTGAGGTTGTCAGAGCTGCACACACCGAAAGTGAGTTTGTTAGAATGATTGCACTGGTTATGGTCGTAGGAATTTTTCGAAGAGCTAAAATAATAGCTACTAGCTCGGCTTCAGATATAGGAGTGAAATCTGGAAGCCTCACTGAAAAAGACCAGCCGAGGAAATCAGACGCAATTCCTATGCCTGGCTTTTCATTGTTGACAGAAGCATCTGTAGTTATTAAATTCTTTGTTTCTGCAAGTACCAAGTAATCTTTTATTGTAGTGGTCAAAAATCTAAGAGATTGCAACTTGGCTTCTGGGGGGAAGATTACATCGTACTCAATCCTAATGTTAAGGGGTGAGAAATTAGTTTCAATTACCGTGCTAATGTCTACATTTATGCAATCCAATTTTTTTTCTGACAAAAATTATCTGAGGTGTATGAAATCAAGGCCAATGTGCAAGAAAGAAAGAGTCAGGGTCATTGATAAATGCGTACTCTGATCTTCGCGCCAGTAAACTGTGGAACTTTAACAAGGTTTGAACCATTAGGATGCGGAATCGACGGAGGAGTGTTGGCAATTGCGCTTCTTGATACAATGCAGTATTCGCCACGAACCTGGTAAGTGCCAGGAATATTCGCAGGCCTTCTCGCTCTAACAGTACTAGCGGTTAAATTTTATACCCAGCGGCCCCCGAGAATTATGCACACAAATTCCAATATTGGTCGTACACACACTTTATATATCATTAACATCGTGTCTCTGCGCAGCCCGTATTTTCTGTTGCTTAGCCAGCGTAATAAACCTAACGCCCGTGAGCGTCAAGCCTCTTTCTTCGCCGTGCGAGTGTGTGTGTGTTGGGCGGTGCTGGCAAGATGATCCTCAACAGGGATCACCTGATTGGGTGAAAATGTTTTTCGCCGTTTCCCTAGGCCTGGCGCCTAGGGAATGCGAAAAGACAAAAAGCAGCAGTGTGCTCCTGAGAGAGATTTTGACGAGATCGTCACAATGTAGGACATCTTCGTCCAGACGTTCGCCTTGTGGGGAGAAATTCTCGCTTGTAAAGATGTAGAATAAACTTCTGTACAGTTTTCCTCATCAGTCTCTTCATGCTCGGCGTTTTCTCCCGAGTCCCTTGGTGCCGGTAACGGCGAAGCCCCAAAACCGTGCACACTGTGCACAACAGTGCCCGGCTCTACTACACGGCCGCCGAAATTAGTAGTAGAAGAACGTAGGTAGCGGGAGGCACAGTAGCAACAACGGTCATTGATCTATCTCCTGCCATGGCATTCGAGATGGCAGACGTGGATGGTTCAACTAGTTCCCGCTAGATGGCACGACCTGCCCAGTTCAACCAGGCGTAAAATGAATTTTCGACTCAGTCGCGCGATTCTCCATAGTAACGTCCAGCCAGCGGATCTTTTTTCCGTGATTCAACCAGAAAGGAACAAACAGCATTTTATTTCGCATCTTTATGCATGGAAGGCTGTTTATTCATTGCTGCTAGTTCGATTACTAGTGATGATTTGTAGACGGTACAACTTACGTCATCGGGATCATATTGGAATGTCCTACGAGTAGTACATGTGTTATCGTGCATTTACCCTCATTTTTCGGTATTTAGGGCACTGCTGTTGATATTATTGTCCTTTTAGACGTTGCCATAAAGTGATCTCTGTCTGATGTAAATTGTCTTCTTCTTAAGCTTCGTCTTAAGAGTGGAACGTGATTTTTCGAACTTGCTATGCATGCTCTACATTTACAACGTGGCCTTAAGGCTGCAGTGGCGTCTGTGCCTTTTGTAGTGGGTGACTTGCTATAAACGATGAAGTCGTTATAATAGTGCCATCTTCTAACACCCGATGGCAACGTGCACTTGTACCACTCATTATTACGGCAATATTTTGGGTTCTTATGCGAAGCATGCGTTTATTTTCACTGTATTCACAAGCAGCGGCTGGCTATGTGGTAGAACTCCCGCATGACAGGAAGGCTGCTCGGGTTCTACCTCACCAAGACCCAGATTTTATTACCATTTGCTTTATTTGAATCTTTTTCAAGTTTTCGGTCGCGCAAAGATGATTATTTTTTGCTCACCACCAAAAACGCTGACACCAATGCCTGAATTTCTGCGAAATGCTTTCAAGCGTTTGCCCGAGAATAAGTGGAGGAGTGTAAGCCTATCCTAATACGGGGCATACTGTACAGTATAGGATGTTAAGAGCCCCTACGAGCAAAAATAAAATAAAGAAAAAATTCGTCCTAATCTATATGTTACATTGTGGATGTCGTCGAAAGACAATAGTCTTGTGCCTGGAGAGAGTGAAGAAAACGTTTATTTGATGTTCTGCGCAAGAAGATCGGTGAATGGTATTCTGAAGGCACTGGGTTAGAGTGCCTCGAGTGTGTAGCGGAGATGAACAAGCGGATCTAGGCACGTTAGACACGAGCGCCATCTGGCAGTTATCCTCGAAAACGAAGGTGCGCGCGACCGCGGAGCAAAATTTGCGCCAGTCTCGAAGGTGATAAGGTGTAGAATGTAAAGAGACGGGCATGTGCCACCACCGTACATTCGTATCAAAGCGTTGGAAACACCTTCCTGAGCATCGCGTTGCACTGCAAGCGAAGCGCCATAAACGCTACAGTCCTTAGAGTTACTTGTGTGTACCTTTTCTAGTATAAATGCAGACATACAAAACATAGACGTGTGTTATGGCGCCTCAGATATGCGCAATATATGATTTTTAATTGACAATTGCACAACTATAAACGCTAAACCTTGAGCAATATTGGTGGGCGCTGCGAATGAGGTTGGCCGTTTGGTGCCGTTTAAGGTATTGTTAGGGCAGGCAGACAGACAGACAGACCAAAATTTTTCCGTCGAAGGTCCCCAAGAAAGACTATCGTCTTTAATAAAGGTTTTACGAGCTAAATGAGCTCGTAAGGCGTCGCGCTGTGACTTGAGGATGTGGGTTCGATTCCCACCTATGGCAGTTGTATTTCAATGTATGTAGAATTCACGTGTAAGGAACCCCAGAAAGTCGGGAGGTAGAAATTTTCGGAATTCTCCATAAAGTACGGCGTCTCACGAAATCGAACGTTAGAGCCCAACAAACTTACTGTTCAGTTGTAACCACATGCACTACTTCATTGTAAATGCATCGTTGCACGATTGTGATTGTACAATAAGTGCCCTTCTACCTGTTTGTCGATAGATAGGGCCGCCCATGATGCGTCAGGAACGACAGGTCGTGAATGATGTACAATCGGCACCCACTCTTGCGGTGCTCTTCACATTCGGTCTCCTTACGCACGCTCGACCGACACTACCGTTGTCAACGCCATGCCAACACACCGGCTTTCTCTGCACAGGTACGTCTAAATTCTACGCCGAGAGTTCTTAGATATTGTTCTAGGCAATCGCTTTGATGGTGCTACGTGCTTGTATAAGGTTATTCTTGCTGCCCCTGCGAATGACTTCGTCGAGTCACGTAAAAAATTTACTGCCATTCACCCGCTTATGTGAAATACGTCACGTCAATCGAGTTTATTGGATTTCTTTTGCTCTGTTCACGTCTTCTCCGTGAGGCGCCGTTGGGCAGGCGGGGCCGGGTTAGTTGCGTGGCCACGGCCGCCAAATTCAGGTGAGGCCAAGTGCGAGGCCACATGTGTGTAGCCCGATACAATTCTTTATGAGGCCGACGTACTTACTATGGTGAATTCCTCTGGGAGATCCGGAGCGGCCACCGAAACCCTGGAGCGATCACTCGGGAATACGCGAATGCTCCGGGTGAGCTCCCTCCGGAAGTTGCTCACGCGTACTTCACGTAAAGCAGCTCCGTAATGCTGCGTCCGCTCTGCGCGTTTTCATGGGTCACCGCTGCAAAGCGTGCATTTCGACCACGCAGCTGCTTAAAGAAGGCGACCACTTTTCTTGTCTATGCAAATTTCTTCCTTGACGTAGCCGACGATTTTCGGGCAGGCGCACAACGAGACAGGGAACACTTAAACATCATCGTGTAGAGCGCGTCACCATCGCTGGCTGGTTCTAATGTCCGTCAGAACTGAGCTCTCGCTCAGAGCAAAAAATTGCCCGCAGCTTCCCTCGGGGGAACACTGAGGAGGATGCGGAGCATATAATTGGTTAACGGGGTGTTAAAGTGCGACTTACTTGGGTCGATGGCTAAATTGGTTAACGTGGTTGTGAAATGGGGTGTTAAATTGCGACTTACTTGGGTCGATGGCTAAATTGGTTAACGTGGTTGTAGGAAGGGGTGTTAAATGAGTGAACACGTACACACGTATGCGAAAGGGCGGCGCTGGTCGAAGGGACGTCGATCATTGTGTTTGCGGATTCGTTGGCATTCATTTCACGGCGACTTCGGACGTCGACGCGCCGTACAAACCAACGGACGAGCGGCAACTGAGCGAGCGAGCGCCGACCTTGAGTATATATACAGCGCGACGGCGCATGCGCTGTCAGCTGTCGAATGTTCTCGAAGGAGAAGTGCGCGCGGCACAGATGGTGGGCGACGGCGCGACGGCGCATGAGCGCGCGTCAGCTGTCGAATGTTCTCGAAGGAGAAGCGCGCGCGGCACAGATGGTGGGCGACGGCGCGACGGCGCATGCGCGCGCGTCAGCTGTCGAATGTTCGAGAAGTGGTGCGGACGGCGCACTACAAGGCGCGAGTATAAGATGCTTCCGAATCTAAAAGCAAACGAGCAGCTCGTCTACCAAACGACGCCATTATACTCTCTAAACTCTTATCTAAGGTGTCGCAGGAGTGAAAAGCCCAGGTTACTCTCCACTGTGTTCTTCTACTCTTGCAAAGCCTCAGATTGAGGGAAACTCAGTTTGACTCTCTATGAAATAAGCGGGCGACAATTCTTCATACTTTATCTATCTCTGAGAAAGCGGAATGCCCATATACTCTCCATGCATGAGAGAGTAAAGCGTGGTTATCCCACTCTTCTTGATTTCATTTAGATGCGGCGGCACACCGCGGGTCATAAGCGCTACTTCATATCCACACATATGCAGTAAAACGTGCAACATTTGTTTGTTGAGGCGTTAGAGACGATTAACTAAAAAAACAGCGTTTTCAGCACGTGTCAGCGAATTTCAGTGCACTAGAAGGCACTTGGAACTCTAATTATCCGCGTTTTTAGCTTTGGATTTGTGTAGTGAAATACGCGAATACTAACTTATTCAATCGATCACGATCAAAACTGAATACGAAAGGCTTTACGACATTTTCCTTGAGTTAAGTTTGTCGCGTCGACCATCGCACACGGGTGATGCAGCCGTAAGCCTAGCGTTACGGTACGGCAACAGTGAAGTATTGTAGCTTTAATGCTGGTGCACACCGGCGAGTAACAGCGGTCGCACGACCATTTGCGACTGGTCGCAAACAATCGCGAACGGTCGCAAATGGTCGCAAAGCGACTGCTTTGGTTAGTCGCTTCCTGACCGATTTTTCAGTCACGCGACTGCGGTCGCGAAGCTGCTGGAACCAATCAGCGATGCTCAATTTTTGTTTTTTGTTTTTTCATTGCGCTGGCGAGAACGGATAAAAACGAGAAATGCGGCGAACTCGGTTTGCTCCACTCACTCAGCTGGTGGCGATCAGCTGATCGGCGCTCGTCTCCAGAGTTCTCACTGATAACGAGATGCGGACGTGGCTCTCCGCTATTGCGATTTCCGGTCGCTCGCATGCAGCCTCTGCCGGTGTGAACATCAGTCGCTTTTTCGTCGCTATTCGCAAATGGTCGCACGACCGCTGCTAGTAGCCGGTGTGCACCAGCCTTTAGTCGTAGAGCGTGAACAAGGAGCTGAATAACAATGACCAAAATCATGTACAAGTGGGTGAAAGAAACAAAAGTATTTAGAATACACTTCGGAAGCGCAATGTTTCGTACGCACACAGTAATTTTTTTACACCCTTAAAGTCGTAAACTGACTTGTTGCTAGAGGAACACCCCAAGGGTGTTTTAGGATACGTGCTTCTGAAAGGGTGTTAGCTGAGCACCCTAGAGAAGGTGTGTCGAGCAAAACAAAAGTTAGCGTGTTAGGGTGTTCTTTAACACACTTCTACCAAAATGCGAGGGATGTGTGCCACCTGCTATATCAACTCTCACAGAACCTCGAAATGTAGGCACGAGACATGTCTTAAGAACTGCAAAAGGTAATAACGGAATATGTTTTCTGTTAAGTCCGCTTCACAAAGAAGGCCCTGACGAAAGACGGTTCGCGGCCGTAACCTTGGCAATATAACATCGTTTTTGTTTTGCGTTTGGTCGTCCGCTACGCATGATGACTTATAACGCGAACAACTAATGCAGCTAGACACGCATTCTATATATATATATATATATATATATATATATTATTAAGACGATCGAGACCAGAGACTGCTTCGAACGAATACGGTTTATTGGAAGAAGTGAAGTAGCGCGCACTCGCTCCAGGCAGCAGTCTTCTTTCTTCTTCTTCCGGCGTTTGATGATGATATTTTATAGGCTCCCGCCCGCCCAAGTTGAAATGTGATAAACTCTGGTGGGCTATTTGAAACAACCTTCCATTGGGTATATGTGGTTCACCGATCTTCTTAGAAGCTCTTTTTTGCCTGTGCGAAGGAGACAAGCTCTTGCGATTCCGTCTCGCCCAGGGTAGAGCTTTTCAATCCGGCACATTTTCCAAAATGTTCTTGGAGCCTTGTCCTCAACCAACACGATGTCACCCGGTGAGAGTGGTTTTGCTTGCCGTGTCTTGGCTTTGACCGTAGCTCCTATTTCCTTGATATATTCTTGATGCCATCTTTTCCACCAAGCGCGCACGAGTTTGCATCTGCGTCGCCATGCGTCTTCAATGTCATCGTTGTATAGTCTTGTTTGTCCGTCTTGAAGCTGTCGCCGTCCACCTATGATGTCTGCCGGCGTTAGTGGCATTGGCTCATCAGGTTCTCCGAATACGTAAGTCAATGGTCGATTGTTGAGTGTTCCTTCAACTTCTGGTACGATAGTGCGTAGCTCCTCTACCGAAGCTGTGCTTTTCGATATTATTTTTTGCATCGAAGTCTTCAAGCTTCTTATGAGGCGCTCGTAAAATACTCCCCACCATGGCGCGCACTCGGCTATTGTTTTCCATTTAATTTGTTGGCCACTGCAGTAATTCTTTAAGACCTCGTTGTTAACTGTTTCGAGCATTCTGTTGATTTCCTTTCCAGCTTTTATAAATGTTTTGGCGTTGTCCGAGTATATTACGGCTGGTATTCCCCTTCGAGCTGTAAATCGTCGAAATGCTTGTAAAAAACTCGACGATGACAAATGGTTGGTAACTTCCAAGTGCACTCCTCTTGTTACCGCGCAGGTGAATATCAGTACATATTGCTTCACAATCTGGTACTTGTCCTTTGCGTAAAGAGGTCCTGTGAAGTCAACTCCCGTAACTTTGAATGGCTCTGCTTCAGTGAATCTGTCTGCCGGAAGTGGAGGTATGTCTTGAGTCGCCGGTCTGGAGTTATGCCTCTTGCAGACGACACATTTGTTTAGAACTCTTTTCACTGCTTGTCTACCCTGCAATATCCAGAACTTAGTTCGAAGTTGCGCTAGCGTCACTTGAACTCCTCCGTGTGATACCATTTTATGCACGTGACGTATTAGCAGTTCCGTGAAATGTTCATCCTTTGGAATCACTATTACGTGCTTGTTGAATTCTTGGCTGCACTGCAGTCGTCCTTTCTGTCTGATGATTCCATCGTCATCAAGGTAGACTTCGTGTCCATTAATTTTAAATGATCGATCGTTTGAAAAGGCCTCACCCTTTGTTTGTCTCAGTAATATTTGGGTCTGTCTTATCCAGTATTTCTCTGCATTTGTTACCTCTTTTCCTGCCAATGGCCCTTTGTGATTTTCTTTTCTTGTGTTGTTTATGAATCTGAACACCCATGCTGTCACTCTTATAAGCCGTCCGTATGATGAATACCTTTCGATTTCCAAGATTGGCGCAATTTCGGATCTTTCCATGCATTGGTGACATTGTGTTTTATGCTGGTCTTCCACGTCTGTATTTGTGCCAATTATGCTTACTAAGTTCTTTTCCAGTGATGATATCCATTTGGAACCATTCCACCATAACTTTGACGTTATCAATGCCTTTGCGCTTATTCCTCGTGTAAGTAGGTCAGCAGGGTTGTCGTCACTTTGAACAAATGACCAGCTTGCTTGAAGTGTTTTTTCTCTAATTTCTGCGATTCTGTTGGCAACAAACTGATCTCTTTTGCTTGTTCCCTTGATCCAGTGCAGCACAATCATCGAGTCCGTCCAGCAGTGTATTTCCTGAAAGCTTTCGTTGAAGTGACCTTTGATGTAGTCGCATAATCTTGATGCTACCACCGCTGCCATCAGTTCAAGTCGCGCCAATGTCAGCTCTTTAATTGGAGCTACGCGGCTTTTTGCTGCTACTAGCCTTGATTCTTTGCTTCCATCATGGTATACTGCTATCAAGTATGCTGCCGCTCCGTATGCTAATGGACTTGCGTCGGCAAATACATGCAGCTTGTATGCTTGTACTGGTTGATTCTTGCTTGCGTAGCATCGTGGGATTTCTAGAACTCGAAAAACCTCCGCTTCAGGCGTAAGGTTCTTCCATTTGTCGCATTCATCTTTAGGGAGCTGGTCGTCCCACGTTACGTTCATTTTCCACAGTCTCTGCAGTCCTATTTTTGCACGTACTGTGAATGGCGACAACAAACCGAGTGGGTCAAATATCTTCGCTGTGGTTTGTAACACAGCCCTTTTTGTCAAGTGCGTTGTATCTGTTAATAAATTCCACTTTTCAATAGGGAAGCAAATCATGTCCTTTGAGTGTTTCCATATCAAGCCCAGAAGCATTGTAAATCCTCTAGATCGAATATCTATGTGAGAATCGTCTCTTTCGTTTTCATCAATTATTTTGTTTAATCGCTCTTCATTGGACGTCCATTTTCTCAAATTCATCGCTGCCTCTCTGAACACTTGCTTTGCCTCTTTGAACAACTTAACTGCTTCATCAAGCGTTGCTGCTCCCAAAATGACATCATCCACGTAGATCACTTTCTGCAGTGTCCTTGTCGTATCAGGAAACTGGTCTTTCACTTGTTTCAAATGGTGTTTAATTGTAGCTGCCAGTATAAACGTGCTTGGTGTTGTTCCGAACGTTACTCTTGTCATGCGCCATGTTTGCATTTCATTCATTAACCTTCCTTCAGCGTCATGCTTCCACCACAGAAATCTCATTGCATCTCTATCCTCTTCATGTATAGAGATTTGTAGAAATGCCTTTTCAACATCTCTAACTAACGCCACCTTTTCTTTTCGGAAATTAATGAGCAGCGATAGCATGTCCTCATTCAAATTGGGTCCTGCCTCTAGGTTCTTGTTTAGAGACATGCCTTTTCTAGAATGTGATGAGGCGTCAAACACTACTCGAACCTTTGTTGTGGCTCGGTCCTCTGTAATGATCGCATGATGTGGCATGTAGTAGCAAAGTGCATTTGGCTGTTCTGATGGCTCTTGGACCTCCTCTGCGACTCCTAATGCCATGTACTCTGATATAGCTTTGTCGTAGCGATACAGCATGCCTTCATTTTTTGCAGCCTTTTAGTCAGTTGTTGTAGTCTTTTTATCGCATTTTCCTTGTTGCTTTCCAAGTTTACGTCCTGTTTCCATGGCAAGCTGACTTGATAGCGACCGTTTTGTTGTACAATCTTGCGCTCGAATTCTTCGACCACTCCATTTCCGGTGTTATCCAAACTATTTCTTGTGATCCCCATTGACTCCAGGCTCCAGAACTTCTGTAGCTCTTGCTGGAGTTCTGTCTCCGCAGCTTCGACCTTCAGAACCATGACTGCTTGATTATGTGTTAGTTTTGTCTTGCTTTGCTCTGACGGCCCTTGCAGTACCCATCCCAGTATAGTTTCTACAGCCATCAGTCTGTCCTCGATTCTTTGAGTTCTACCAGTAAAAAATTCCCAATAATAGTCTGAGCCGATCAGTAGTTCTACAGAATTTGTTGCAGTCGTCTTGGTCCTGTCATCAGCCACTTGCATATTTAGCAGTTTCATTTTCTCGCTGAGTTTCTTAGTTGAAGTGGGTATACAATTGTGCGAGATGACGTCGACTTGTAACGCTTCAATCACTGTTAACGTGCTTGTTTCTCGTGATCCTACAGTCACTTGCACCACGTTCATTAGTTTGACCTTTTCGTCTCCTCCAAATGAACCAATCATCAGCCTTTCCTGTCGCAACACCTTCGCACCTATTTCTTTCGCTAATCCCGCTTCAATAAATGAACGTTGACTTCCGCTGTCTAATAACAAACGGCAATTTCGGCCACATGTTTCTCCTTCTACGCACGCTACAGCCGTCTGCAAAAGCACAAACTTATGCTTGATATTTTCTGTTGCTTGTAGCGTAGATGTCGTCGCTTCGGCTTGCGCTGTTGAGACCAGCTCTGCCCTTGTTTTCTGCATCACCGTTCTACACACTGACGTGGCATGTCGTCCCTTGCATTGCTTGCATTTTACTTGGGCCTTGCAAATACGTGCAGTGTGGTTTGGTCGCGTGCATCTGAAGCATGCTCTATTTTCGGTAAGCATAGCTTTCTTTTCATTCATTGGAATGCTCCTACGACAGTTTTCGGTTGCGTGGGATTTCTGCTTGCAGAATAAGCATATTCTGTCCGCTGAGCTATAGAAGCTTGAAGTTGTGCGCATCTGTCCGCGGTTCTCTCTTGGTTTTGCAGTTATCCTCTCTTGTTCACGTTGTGTTTCTTCACGAAAAGCCGCTTGCTCTCTTAAGAATAACATAAGCCTGTCCAGCTTTTCCTCGCACGCCTTTCCCGTTGCGTTGTTTTGCTCGCCGTTTTCTGAAGCTGAGCTGCTTCTCATAGCCTCTTTTGACTTGAACTGCACTGATAATTCTGGTGGAATTGCTCTTTTCAATACCGGTAATAACATCGGCGCATAGCTCTCGGTTTCCACTTTTAGTGACTTGAGTGTCAATATGTTAACTTGCACTCTCTGTACTAGCCTATTTAAGTCATCGGTATCTTGAACAGACCTCACTTTCTCCAAACTCAATAGCTCATTCATGTGCATTTCAATGGAATGTTCTCGATTGCCGAACGTTTTTTGCAGTATTTTGATTGCGTTATCATAATTTTCTTCTGCCGAGTACTGAAGTCCTTCAATAGCAGCCGCAGCTTTTCCGGTTAGTGATGCTAACAAGTAATTGAACTTCTGTCCCTTGCTCATGTTCGGTCTCAGGTGAACTGCTGACTCGTACTGAGACCAAAAGCGGTTCCACTCCAAAGTTTTCCCCCCAAACTTTATCATTTCAAGTTTTGGTAGCTTAACTAATTCCGTTGCTTCTTGTCCTGTACTTGAGGGCATCACCTGCCTTGTCCTATCGCTTGAATCCGAATGTTCAGGCTGTCGAAGTCTGGTTTCTATTGCAGATAAGATAGCCGTTAATTTCATGTCGTACTCTATGACGCTTTCGAATTCAGCTTCGGCATTGTCTTCTGTTAGAAACTTTTCCATTTGCTCGTTTGCGCTCTTGAGACTGTCGCTTATTGCTTTAATCTGCGCCTGCGCTGTAAGCAGCTGCTCCCGGTTAGCTCCATCATTAATTTGATGCTCGGCTGCGTTAATCAGTCGCGTGATCTGGGAGCGAAGCGCTTTCCTCTTCTTCGTTATCACTTCTTTGCTCATATTGAGGCGGTTAACAATGATTCCTTACTTGTCAATCGTTCGTTCTGATGCTCGTACTGTCCACCGTGGTCTCGTCGCTCGATCCAGGTCGATCCTCTGCTCCTCCGCCGTCTTCTTCTCTGCTGCTCTGTGGCAGGTTGACTTTTCTTGCCGGCGAGGAGGTAGTATCCTGGTCAAGGCACCATTATTAAGACGATCGAGACCAGAGACTGCTTCGAACGAATACGGTTTATTGGAAGAAGTGAAGTAGCGCGCGCTCGCTCCAGGCAGCAGTCTTCTTTCTTCTTCTTCGGGCGTTTGATGATATATATATATATATATATATATATATATATATATATATATATATATATATATATATATATATATATATATATATATATATATATATATATATATATATATATATATAGTGGGAGTAATAATAGTCTTCGTTAAGGTATGGGATATGGCACAACGGGAGCGTTGTCAACAAGGATAAATATATTTATCCTTGTTGACAACGCTCCCGTTGTGCCATATCCCATATATATATATATATATATAGAGCGAGAGAGAGATCTAGCAGACACTAATGCCAAGGAATGTATAGGGGAAGTTATTAGAAGAAATTGAATGTAAAAATAAGAATAAAAGTGGGTGAAAAAATGACCAGCCGTGAGCAGGAATCCTGCTTACGGATGGTTATTTTTTCACCCACTTTTCTTCTTATTTACATTCCGTTGGTTCTAATAACTTCCCCTATACATTCCTTGGCATTAGTGTCCGTTAAATCTCATTAATATTGTGTCATAACACGGAAAAACGAGCCCTTATGTATACACTTTTTTCCCTTATTCATTAACGAGGGTCTCGTAATGGCAGACTTGGTGTCACTAGGTTGTATACGAGGGACTATTGGTCAGCTGCCCGTTCGTATTAAGTTCACGTGCTACGTGACGCCACACATGCGCATAAAAGGGTGTTTCACACTCGCCGCTTGGCTTATATATGGTGCTGACTGACACTCCTACTTCAAAATTCACATATAAACACCAAAAAGTGGATGGAGGGAAGGCCGCTGTGATAGCTCAGTGGTTAGAGCATCGAACGCGTAATTCTAAGGGCCTAGGCTCGTTTCCTGCTCACGGCTTGTTATTTTTTCACCCACTTTTCTTCTTATTTACATTCCATTTGATCTAATAACTTCCCCTATACATTCTTTGGCATTAGTGTCAGTTAGATCTCATTATTATTGTGACATAACACGGAAAAACGAGCCCTTGGGTATACAATTCTTTCCCTTATATATATATATATATATATATATATATATATATATATATATATATATATATATATATACATATATATATATATATATATATAGCGTTGGAGTCTCGACGGCGTTTATTAGGCCGAATCGCCTGATCTACCTTTCGAACGAAGACGACGTTTTGATGATGATTGTATACAGATGAAGAAGACGAAGGTGAAACGTTGTCAATATTGTGCTTCTATTTTTTCTGTCGCCGATATTTTTATCAGCGGAAAAGATACCTGGCAGCTCCACTTGAAAAATTGGGATTAAAATTCAATGTGGCAGTAATTTCGTCGTTTGGCAGCATTGAATTCAGTTATAGCCACAGGGACGTCTGCTCTGCGGTATTTGAATACATAATTGAAACAAAGCGATTGTAATGTTAATCTGCCTCTCTCTCTCTCTCTCTCTCTCTCTATATATATATATATATATATATATATATATATATATATATATATTATTTCAGACCCACCATTACCTCTGTCTCAAATCGCATCTCATAGCCTGCATCACTCCCTGCTCAGATATACTCCTTTTTCGATTTTCGGCTTTTCTTTCTATATTTTTTAGCCCAAAATTACGTTTTGTTTGAAAAACCATTAGCCTTTCAGTTAAGATCCTGTCGCCCGGTTCTTGGCCGATCCCTCTTTGTGGGTGTGCGCCAGAGTCTCAAGGATCATCATCATCATCATCATTGTGTTGACACTAATTTCCCCCTCACGCAAAAGCGGCCAATTAGGCCGCTGTTTATGACGGTGGTGTACGGCACACGAATGGTTTTAAGCGTGACATGTTAACAACCTCCGTACCACGAAAACGGCTGTCGGAAGGCGTGACAGCAGGGGTTATTCGATAGTTAACAGGGGACGTCTGCTCGACTATAGCGTAGGGGCCGATGAAACGTGAGTGAAACTTATAACACAGGCCGGGAACCCGCGTTGGGTCCCACAACAGTACTTCGTCTCCAGTATTGAAGTGAACTACGTGGTGGAGACCATCGTAGCGAGTCTTCCGCTATTGTTGGCTTGCCTGTGTATTGAGGTGGGCGCGTCGGCGACAATCGGTTAGGCGAGAGATTAAGTGCTACCTCGATGACGATGACGAGTTCACAGGGACGTCAAAAAAGGAGATGCCGAGCGGAGATGTTGGTTGACGGCCATAGACGAGAAAGAATGAGGAATAGCCCGGGGTGCGCTGCGTAGCGGTATTGTACGCAAAAGTCACGAATGGCAGTATGGTATCCCAGTTGGTGTGGTCGGCGTTGATATACATAGATATCATGTCGGTCAAAGTTCGATGGAAGCGCTCTGTGAGGCCGTTAGACTGGGGATGATAGCTGTATGTCGTCTTATGAATCGTATTACATGCGTGGAGGACTTGTTCGAGTAGTTTCGAGAGAAACGCCTTGCCGCGATCGCTCAATAAGATGCGTGGTGCACCATTTCTTAGAAAGATTGCCTCCAGATAAAATGTGGCAATGTCCTCTGCTGATCCTGATGGAAGTGCAGCTGTTTCGGCGTACCTTGTTAAGTGGTCAACTGCTGTGACAATCCAGCGCTTGCCGATAGCTGATATTGGTAGCGGTCCGTAGAGGTCCATGCCAATGACATCGAAGGGAGCGTCAGGACACGGAAGAGGTTGTAGAAGACCGGCCGGGGAGGAAGTGGGTCACTTGCGGCTTTGGCATAGCGAGCATGACGCAACATATCGCGCTACGCACTTGGAAAGGCCAGGCCAGGCAAAACGACTGCGGATGCGTACATAGGTTTTTGAAAACCGAGATGACCAGCCTTGGGGTCATCGTGAAGCGCCTTTGAAATCTGCGCCCTTAGGGAACGAGGAGCAACAGGAACCCAGCGCTGTCCTTCGGGGTGGAATACAAAGCGGTAAAGGATTGAGTTTTCAGTCTTGAAGTTCCTCAGATGTCAATGGCCGCGAGCGTTGGGAGTACGAGAGGAGCCTTGAAGGCGCTGCATAGAGCGACAGTAAGTGTCGCTGCGTTGGTAGGATGCAAACGTGTCGTTGGTAAAGGTAGAAAGAAAATCGACAGCGGCGAGTGAATGAACTGACGGAGACACTTTGATGGGTTCACTCACAGTTGGTGACAGGCCAGGAGTGCCCGATGAGGATTGTAAAGGACAGCGGCTAAGGGCGTCAGCATCGTTGTGTTTCTTACCGGATTTGTAGATAACGTCAAACTCGTATTGTTGGAGACGAAGTATCCAGCGACCGAGACGTCCAGACAAATTCTTCAACGTCGACAGCCAGCACAAAGCGTGGTGGTCAGTGACGACGGTAAAGTGGCGGCCGTGAAGATAAGGTCGAAACTTCTGGATGGCTGAGACAACGGTGAGACACTCCTGCTCAGTGATGGTGCAGTTTTTTCTTGATGCTGTGAGGGTGCGGCTTGCGTATGCGATCACACGTTCGTCATAACGCTCTGTTCGTTGCAGAAGTACAGCGCCGAGTTCGTGTCCGCTGGCATCAGTATGGAGGAGAGTGGGTGCGGCGTTATCGAAAAGACAAAGCACTGGCTCAGACGTGAGGGCACGTTTCAAGGTGTCAAAAGTCATTTGGCATTCGTCCGACCATACGTATGACGCTCCCGAAGAAAGAAGTTGGTGAAGTGGCGCAGCAGTGATGGCGAAGTCACGTATAAAGCACCAGAAGTACGACGCAAGGCAAGAAAGCTTCGGAGCAATTGATGCGTTATGGCACCGGGAAGTGAAGAACGGCGGTAATCTTGTCGGGATCAGGCCGGATTCCATCTTTGCTGACGAGATGTCCGAGTACTTTAATACTTTTGCTAGCAAAGTGGCACTTCTTGGTGTTGAGCTGAAGGCCAGCAGCTGCGAGACATGTCAGAACTTCATCCAGGTGCTGCAAGTGCTGTTCGAATATTGAAGAAAATATGACGATGTCGTCAAGGTAACATAAGCATGTTTTCCCCTTAAGGCCCCGCAATACAGTGTCTATCGGTCGTTCAAACGTTGCTGGCACATTGCAGAGGCCGAAAGGCATGACGTTAAATTCATAAGGTGGTAGAAACATTTATTGCCACTGTATAGCGTGGGGGCCGAGCCCCCTCATGGCACGTGGGTGCTCCCTCGCGGTGAGGAGGCACCCTTACAAAGCAAAGGAAAGCCCTTGAAGTGCGATCCTCTTCATGGCGCACGAGATGATCCGGCGCTGATCGAACGCAGAAGTGCTGGTCATGATGGTCTCCCAGTATGACACTGCCACAGCCGGAGGTGGGGGATGTGGGAAGGTGGGACATGTGAGGAGGATGTGGAGGAAGTCTCCTGGTTTGTCGCAAAGTTTGCATGAAGAGGGGAAATGGTCTGGGTAACGGGCGTTTAGTAATACGGGGTATGGAGCAGTTCGAGTTTGTAGGCGTCGCCAATGTGTGGCCTGCGCTATGTTTAGGGATGGGGCTGGGGGTGCGTATATTCTTCGTTGTTCCCGGTAATACGATAGAATATCACGAAAAGAGAGCAAGCGCTCCTCGACCTGTGGAGGGGGCTCCATTTCTCCTGCCCGGAATGTGAGACCTCGGGCTAGAGAATGAGCCTCCTCGTTGCCAAGGAGGCCGGCATGTGCTGGCGTCCAGATCAGGGTTGTGGAGCACTGAGGCTGCCAGAAGCGTAGCAAGCGAGCAGCGCTACATGATATCAAGCCATTGGCGTAGTTAAGAATAGCTGATTTCGAGTCGCTAATGATAGTGGTGGCAGGTGTGGAGATGAGAGCAAGCGCGATGGCTGCCTCTTCTGCCTCTGTGGAGGAATTTGTGACAATTGAGCAAGAAGTTAGGAGATTTGCCTGATTGTCAGCCACCGCAAGGGCCATGCGGGATCTTGACGCATATTCCGCTGCGTCAACGTAGACTACATTCTGGTCCTCGCCATATTGTCTCTGGAGGGCCCGGGCCCTTGCCTTTCTGCGTTTCTCGTCTCGCACAGGATGCATGTTCTTGGGAATGGGCGGTACGTTTAGGTGAGAACGGAGGTTAGAAGAAAGAAGGACCCTTCCAGGCGATTCTGTTATTGGGGATAAGTCTAATTGGGTCAAAAGAGCGCGGCCACTCACCGAATTAGACAGACGACATATTTGTGCCGTAAAGGTGGCTTCAGCGAGTTCCTCAAATGTATTATGTACACCAAGTTTGAAGAGTCTGTCATTGGATGTGCTTGGGGGAAGGCGTAGAGCTGTTTTTGTGCAACTTCGTAGAAGCGCGTTAATGCGGTCTCTCTCTTTTTGTCGGAGAGGTAGGTATGGGAGGGCATACGTGGTGCGGCTTACGATGTAAGCCTGGGTGAGGCGAAGCGTGTTTCGCTCGCGTAGGCCAGCCCGACGGTTCGCTATGCGACGAATCAGCCGAATGGTCTGCTGAGCATGTGTTTGGAGAGTCCTGATGACTTCTCCATGTGCGCCATGTGAGTAGAGTACTAGCCCTAGCACCCGAATTTTTGAGACAAGTGGGATGGGGTGGGCACCTAGCGTGAGAGAGATAGGGGGAATGGCTGAAGCATGCTGCTTCGGTCGGTAAAGAAAGAGCTCTGATTTGGAAGGGGAGCAGGTAAGGCCACGTTCTCGAACATATGTGTCGATGGTGGTTAGTGCCAACTGTAAGTGTTCTTCTATTTCGGCGTCACTACCACGGTTTGCCCAGACGGTGATGTCGTCGGCATAGAAGCTGAAGTGGATGTCGGGGATCTGACCCAGTTTTTGGGGCAGATGTAGAAGTGCTATGTTAAAAAGAATAGGTGAGAGGACTGCTCCCTGGGGCGTACCACGGGCTCCAAGCGTGATGTCTGGCAGGCTGTGATCGCCAAAGGTAAGTGTTGCTGTGCGGTGGCTGAGGAAGTCGCGGACGTAGTTGTACATCTTTACGCCGACTCCCAGGGTTATAAGGTTCTCTAGAATAGCTGAGTGCGCAACGTTGTCAAATGCCTTTGTTAGAT
Organism: Rhipicephalus annulatus; assembly: GCA_013436015.1. Classification (NCBI taxonomy): domain Eukaryota; kingdom Metazoa; phylum Arthropoda; class Arachnida; order Ixodida; family Ixodidae; genus Rhipicephalus; species Rhipicephalus annulatus. Next base: position 1,305,282 of record WOVY01009885.1, read on the forward strand.
CTACTCCTAAGATAGCTCTGGTATCGCAGGTTTGAGAGTCAAGAATGTGATGTTTTAGTTGTAGGAAAACGTCCTGTGTGGAAAGTCCAGGGCGAAATCCAAACATGCAAGCAGGCAAGAGATTCTTGCCTTCTAGGTACTGGCAGAGCCTGGTTTGGAGTACGTGCTCCATGAGTTTGCCGACACAAGAAGTGAGGGATATGGGCCTGAGGTTAGACGTAAGGAGAGGTTTCCCAGGTTTGGGTATAAAGACAACCTTGGCCTCTTTCCATTGTGGTGGGAGGATGCCCCTTAGCCAGCACTCATTAAAGTATTCAGTAAGCTCGGCAATTGATTGGTCGTCGAGATTACGGAGTGCTTTGTTGTGAATATTGTCCGGACCGGGGGCTGAGGAAGTGTTTAGTTTCTGTAGTTCGGCTTGAACTTCGGCTACTGTAATGGGTTGGTCGAGGAGCTCATTAGGAGGACCTGTATAATCGGGATACAATACGGCAGGGTATGTTGGGAAGTACTGATTTCGAAGTTCCTGTAGTAGTTCTGGTGGAGGTTTATCGCAAGTATGTAGGAGTTTGGTGAGGTTGTGTCTTTGGGTAGTCTTTGACTGAGTTGGGTCAATTAAGTGTCGGAACAAATTCCAAGTCTGAGGCAAACTCATATTGCCATCTAATTTGTTGCAAAGCGATTCCCAGTTCTGTCGCGAAAGAGTGGCTGCATGGGTCTCTATCTCTTTGCTCAGGCGGGCCAGGCGACGTCTAAGAGTTCGGTTCCAACGCTGGCTTTGCCAGCGTCGTTCTAGGCTTGTTTTAGCATCCCATAAATGTAGGAGACGAGAGTCAACTGTGTCGCTTGGGCAGTCCTCTCGTACTAGACGAGTTGCGGATCGGACATCACTCTGGAGTTGTTCTGACCATTCAGTGATGTCCGTGATAGAGGCGTGGGTGCGTGTTGCCCTATAAGTGCGGAAAAAATCCCAGTTGGTAAAAGTGGAACCTCTAAGAACCCTGCGGGGTAGTTGCATATTTAAGAGAATTTCGATAATGTAATGGTCACTACCCAAATTCTCTTGTGTGTTGCACCATGTGGCATGAGGGAGGCGATGTGCGAACGAGAGATCTGGTGTAGTGTCTTTGCAGACACTATTCCCTATGCGTGTCGGAAAGGCAGAATCGGTGAGCAGTGAGAGGCCGGCTTGCTGCGCTGCTAACCACACCCGACGTCCTTTTGGTGTGTCGCGCGGATAACCCCAGGCTGTATGTGGGGCATTGAAATCTCCCACGACGAGTAGGGGGCACTTATTGGCTATGCGTTTCGCGAGCGTAAAGAGGCGCTGGAAGTTACCCTGTAAGCACTTAGGGCTGCTGTATACATTCAGGATGAAGAGGCTTTTAGCTCTGGCATGTTGCGGCACAAGCTCAATTAAGAGGTGATCAATGTCTTGGACTGCTAAACAGTGGGAGATGGTGGTGATTGAGCGATTAATTAGAAACGCCACCCGAGAGGGTGTAGGGGATGTGGGTGTAATAGAAGTATAGCCGGGTAAGGTTAGGGGGTTGGAGGGTTCTTGTAGGGCAAGGATATCGGGTCCCGCAGCGCAAGATAGCAGTTGGTGGACAACATGACGCTTCTGGCCAAAACCTCGGCAGTTCCACTGCCAGAGTGTCAGATTACGGTTTAGAGCTGCCATCATGAGAATTGAGAAGGGGCGTAGCCGCCGCGCAAGGTTGGGAGTCGTTAGTGACGTCAGGGAGTGGATTGTCTTGCCCTTCAGTTGCTTTGGGCTTCTTGCGTTTACTTGGGGTGAGATCCCGTTGTGCAAGGCGTGTTGCGAACAAATTGAGCTGTGATTCAAGATTGTTGTAGCGGTCAGTTAATGCTTGAGCTAAAGCATCAAGACGATGATTAAGTGCTGCATTGTCTGTTGTTACACGGATTACCGCATCTTTGAGCGTTGTGCATTCCTGATTGATGCTGGTGATACCTTCCTGCAATTTTGCCTCAAAACGAGCAGTAAAAGACTCAAGCATGGTTGGAATATCGGCTAGTGAGCTGTGTGTTGAGGGACGCGCGGTAATGTCCTGATTTGTGTGCCGAGGAAATGCCGTGTCGATATCTAACTCAAGCGAATCAGAGCAGGATGTCGCGTTGACATGGCTGGGTGGGAAAGACATGCTAGAGGTGTTGGGTGGGTTGTGCGCAGGAGTTTGGGATGTAGTAGGAGTTGGGGTAGGTGGAATGGCATGGCTTGTGGCGAGAGTACTTATCTGGGTCTCCAGCTTCGCGATGTGTTCTCGAAGGGCAGCGGCTTCAGCTCGGGCTGCTTGAGCTTCTGCTTTGGCTGCCGCTGCCTCCTCCCGAGACTTGGCCAGAGCGTCTTGCAGACTGGAAGTCACTGTTGATGATAGTGCGTTCTTGCAGGGCGAACGGGGAGGGCCCCAATCTTGTTTAAGCGGCTCGGTCCAGGCTTGCTTGGGTTGGCTGGGTTGGCTGGGCTGAGTGGGTCCCGCTGACAACTGGGGGAAGTTGTCCCCGTGTGGAACCGGTTCTTGTCGCTGCGTTTGAGGTTGCTTTGTCGTTTTGCGTGGCTGGTGAAGGTTGCGTCCTTTGCATGAACCAGTGCCGGTAAGATGAGGGCCCTCGCACAGAATGCACTTAGGCGTGCAAGGAGGTTCCTGGGGTGGGTGTTGGCTGCCACAGCGTGGGCAAAGATTAGTCTTGGGGCTTGGGCATACGTCGTGACGATGGCCCGGTAGTCTGCAGTTCGTACAAGCATCCGGACTTCCGCGGTATGGAGTACAGCGGTGAATGGCTCCCATGTATTTAATGGAAAGTGGCACCTCATTGGCGTCGAAGGTGATGAGAATGGAGTGCGTCTTCCCCATTCGTCGGGCTGCGAGTATAGAGTATTCAGGATTCCGTTTGACCAGGTCTTCGTACAGCTGGGTTGGCGTCTCGTCGTCAAAGGCGTTTGAGATGACCCCTCTTGTAGCTCCTGGTGGGGGTGCCACGTAAGCCATGCAGGGGTAAGCATGGCCACCGATGGTGAGTGAAGTCAGCGTCTTTAGGAGCTCGGCTGCGGCGGAGTGTGTTGTAGCTGCCGTGAATGTATTATTAGTGGGGTGTATGCGCAGGCAGAAATCATCGGGCAGAGTGGTTTGAAGTGCGGCCTGCACTGCCTTCATGAGTCGAGGCGTTGGGACATCTAGGAGTCGCAGTTGACCTCGCGGACGAACAACGACGCGAATAGCGTTCGGTGGGAGTGGCGGCAGTTGCTTGCCGCGTTTTACAATGATGCGCGTCTCCTTGGTAGCAGGTGGTAGGTGGGTTGGCGTCTTGCCTCTTCCAGTTGCAGCTGCTTCGACGCGCATGGCGTTCGGGTTGGTCTCCTTGACGGTAGCGTTGGGTTGCGAAAGTGGTTTCTGTGAACAGGCTGGTCGAGACGCATAGGCTTTGTAGAGAACTGGTGTCCAATTGCCTGCCTGGAGCTCTTCAGCGGAGATGGTGTGGCCCTCAACCGTTACTTCCATAATAACGGGAGGCGTTGCTGCCAGTGTCGACGAAGGAGCGGAGTCTCAGAGAGGCTTAGCTCGGATGCTCAGCGTCTCGGTTCACTAATTGTTGCACACAGAACGTCGGAGCTTGCCCGGAATGGGCGTCGTCTCTGTCTTCCTCAGACCCTTACGTCGCTGTTCGAACAGGCTAGTGACCGCAGGAAAGGTTGGTAAAGAGTAGCACGTACCGTTTGCCGGAGCCGACGTTTCTTAAATTCATAAAGCCCATCGAGTGTGGCAAAGGCAGTTTTTTCCTTGTCATCCTCGTGCATTGAAATTTGCCAATAACCGGAGTGCAGGTCAAGGCTCAAAAAATATTCCGCTCCTTGTAAGGAATCTGAGGCATCATCAATGCGAGGCAAAGGATATACGTCTTTTCTGGTTACCTTGTTTAACGCGTGGTAGTCAACGCAGAATCGCACCGAACCGTCTTTTTTTTCTTACGAAAACGACAGGTGACAACCAGGGGATTGAGGAGGGGCGGATGATGTTTTGCCTGAGCATATCAGCAACGTGCTTGTCGACGATCTCGCGTTCGCTGGAAGAAACACGGTATGGTCGACGACGGACAACAGAAGTTCCGTCGGTGTGTATGCGATGAGCCACCACAGAAGTCTGGCTTAGAGCAGTGGAATGTACGTCGAAAGAAAAGTTACACTTAGACAACAACGCCAGTAGTTCGTCTGCTTGCGGGGGAGTGAGATCTGTGCTGATGGTATTGACGAGAGCCGTAGTGGGTGGAGCATCTGTTGGTATTGAATGTGATTCCACCAGACTGGTAACCGAAGCCACTAGAGAGATAGGTTGTGTGCCCACGCTGGAAACTACAATAGTGCCCTTAGTCAGCAGAATCGGCTCATTAGTGATATTGAGTACTGCGAGAAATGCGGTGCCGTTGGAGAAGCGGACAAGACTCGATGACAGTGCAATCCCTCTGGATAGACAACGGGATGATTGACAAACTAGGACGTCACCGTGGTCAATGCAGTCAGACATAACCATGATAACGTGCTCGTGGTTAGGTGGCACAAGGAAGTCATTGGCTGTTCGTAGCCGGTCACGTGATAATTTCGGGGAGATATCATCCGTCTCTCGCATATGTATGAGTCGTTGTCGACAAGAGATGGAAGCAGCGGCATCAGAAAGAAATTCCCATCCTAAAATAAGCATAAAAGCACAAGAATCCAGCACGGCAAACTGAATATGATGCCGGATCCCATCAATGAAAACTCTTACGGTGCACTGTGCTGATGGCCGTATCTGCTAGTCATTTGCGCTACGTAATAGAGTGCCAGTATAAGGGGTGGTAACCTTACGTAGACGAGTACACAAATCCGCCTGAATAACAGAAATAGCAGCCCCAGTGCCCACCAATGCCTGAACTGGTACCCCTTCCGCATACACTAATAACAAATTGACTGGGCCCTCTGGAGGTCTTGGTGTTTGTTCGAGCGACGCAGCTTTCCCTCCAAAAACTGCACCAGCTAGTTTTCCTAGTGGTAGTCAGAAGTAGGCACAGCCGGTCTCAGAGGAGATGTTGAGCTTCGTAGAGGTGAAGGGGACCGGCGGCGTCGGGGATAGCAGGGGCGAGGTGCGGCGAGTTGAGAATCTCGGAGAGAAGGAACGTTTCGTAGGGCGTCGCTGGTACTGGTTCGCGGATGGCTCCGAATCCCTTTCGTAAACATCGTAGCCACGGCGTTCGTCCTCTTGGCGCTTGCGGCAAAATCGTGAAATATGGCCCCGAATGCCACAATAGTAACATATTGGGCGAGGCGAGCGCCAAGGGGCGTAGTGTGCTGGAGCTGTGACAGGCGCTGGTACTGGCGCTGGGGCAGGCGAGTGTGGCGCAAATGCTGCTACGTTGGACTGCGCAGGAAAAGGGTGCGCGTGCTGAAACAAGGCAGGTGGCATGGCAGCGACTTGCGCATACGTCATGGGTGGTGTTGGTGGCGCCGTAGTGTTCGATGGGAGAGCGCCAGCCATGGATGAGAGCTCCTCTTTGATGATGTCGCGCAGACCAGCAGATTGAGAGTGAGGCCGAGGGGCGGGTGCGCATGACAAACCCCGCGCTTGAAGTTCCTCGCGAATCAGAGTGCGAATCAGCGCGCGCAAATCCGCATCCGAGGAAGGCCGACTGTCACTGGCGTCTGGGTAGTCTGGGTGAACTCGAATGGCTTGAAGTTCATCAAGATTCTGACATGTCGTGATGACGTCCTCAACGGTGGTGGGGTTTTTAACAGCCAGGGCGTTAAACGCGGCATGGTTATCCCTTTGATGATGTGGCGAACACGATCAGCCTCTGTCATCGCCGAGTTCACGCGGTGGCAAAGGGCAAGGACATGTTCAATGTACGAAGTGTACGTCTCCCGGGGAAGTTGGGCACGCCCATCGAGCTTTCGTTTCGACACTTCGGAATGGATGTTCGGTTTTCCAAAAAATCCTACGGACTTGTTGAGCAAAAGTAGGCCAATGCGGGAAGCTGCTCTCGTGGTTAAAAAACCACGTTTTCGCGACATCGGGCAGATAGAAGGCGACGTTACGAAGTTTTTGAGGCTCATCCCATTGGTTATTAAACACTGGTCATGTCGTATTCTTTTAGCTATACCTCGACGTCGTCGCGTGGAAGACCACAGAAGATGGGTGGGTCGCGCTGCCGGGAGTTCACGATCCACGCAGGAATGATTTGTTGGATAGGGATGCTGGATGTTCCGGGCAGCGGTTCTTGAGCCATGACAGAGGACAGGGGAAGCAAGCGGCGACCCGAACGAAGCTCCAGGGGAACGTGACGTTGAAGAGGACTTGGGGATCAAAGCACTTTCACCACTCTGTAAGACAGTAGCAGCGTTGGAGTCTCGATGGCGTTTATTAGGCCGAATCGCCTGATCAACCCTTCGAACGAAGACGACGTTTTTCGTGATGATGATTATATACAGATGTAGATGAAGATGAAACGTTGTCAATATTGTGCTTTATATATATATATATATATATATATAAAATTAGGAATAAAAGAGCACACTTACGAAAATTTGATAATTGTTTACTCTACGTTACGGCCGTGGCACGGCCGAAACGTAGAGTAAACAATTATCAAATTTTCGTAAGTGTGCTCTTTTATTCCTAATTATATTTGCACCGGACCCACAGATTTTCTTTTTTGAATCATATATATATATATATATATATATATATATATATATATATATATATATATATATATATATATATATATATATATATATATATATATATATTGTAATGAATTAATGAATCTGAATAACGGACGCTCTGCTGACAATGAAGAAGACGACGATGATCGGTGGCTGCAGTAGTAGCTCGCGCACGCCGCTCGCCATTAGCCTGACCTGCCTGATAAAGCATATTTTGCCAAGCTGCGTCTGAACCTTTTTCGACGTACAACACCTCTATTTGAAGTGGTGGAGGAGCCGGGGTTCCCATCAACCTGGAACTTCGCAATCGGACGCTACCCTCACCGTTCACCATGACTGCTCCTGGCCCTTCTCAAGCTGCCTTACCAACGGCAGTCTACTGTACTGGCGTACCTCGGCAACGCGACCCACCAATTTTTCGCGGCAACGACGAACAAGACGTCGAGGACTGGCTCGTCGAGTACGAAATCGTAAGTGCTTCCAACAAGTGGAACGCCTGCGACCAGCTCACAAACGTGCGCTTTTACCTCGCTGATGTGGCCAGCCTCTGGTTCAAGAACCACGAAGGCGAAATCACAAACTGGTCCGCCTTCAAGACCACCATCGCCGCGGTCTTCGGTCGTCCCGCCGTGCGCCGGCTTCTCGCGGAACAGCGTCTCCGTAGTCGAGTCCAGCGCAGGGACGAGACCTTTACGAGTTACATTGAAGATGTCTTGTCTCTTTGCAAGCGCGTCGATGAATCTCTAACCGAACGCGACAAAATCAAGCACATCATCAAAGGAGTTGACGACGACACCTTCCAGATGCTCGTCGCTAGGAACCCACAGACCGTCACCGATGTTGTCCAGCTCTGTCAGCAGTACGACGAGTTGCGTAAGCAGCGTGTCTCGACGCGCAGGGCCGCTGAAGATACGGCTGAAGTTTCCGCCCTCGTGCACGACGTCACTACTGATCACACCGTCTTACTGCCCCACATAAAACAATTCATTCGTGAAGAAGTTGCGCGTCAGCTTTCTCTTGTGGCCGAAGCATCCGCGCCAGTGACCTCGTTAGACCCACGTTTACGCCAGGTCATTGAGACACAGTTCACGCAGGCACTGCCTCCATCGCCACCCGTCCCTACGCCGTTGACCTACGCTGCCGTCGTTGCTAGACCCCCAGCCCCACCTGCCTCTGGCGCATACCGGGGCACCGGGTCCTCCTACCCTACGACGCTGCCTACATACACGGCACCCCATCCCGTTTCGCCACCTGCACCTTCTGTCGTTAACCCATGGCGCACCTTGGATAATCGACCCATCTGTTTCGCATGCGGTTTCGTGGGACATATAGCACGCTACTGTCGTCGTCGCAACTTCCAGCCTCCAGATCATGGGAATTCTGCAAATTACCAAGCTGCCCAGAATCCCCAGCGACCATCTTCTCATATCACCGACTCATTGTCCCCACGACGCCCTGTCGATTCTCGCCGGTCATTACCACCCCGTCGCCGATCTGTCTCCACGATGCTTCGGCGCACGAGCCCCGCTCGAGAGGAAAACTGACAGCCGCAGTTCCGGAGGCAAGAACTGCGTCGTCGTCGAACTTTCCAAGACCTCCTCTTTGTCCGCCCAACGAAATTGATGTACTAGTAGAAGGTGTTGCTGTACGTGCACTTGTCGACACAGGCGCCGTCGTTTCTGTAATTAGTGAAAAACTGTGTCGCGATTTGAGAAAAGTTACAACGCCGCTTACGAATCTTGCTCTGCGTACAGCCACCTCCCATTACATCGCGCCGACAGCTCAGTGCACAGCACGCGTTCTTATTCAAGATGTTTGGTACGCTGTCAACTTTGTTGTTCTCCCACGTTCATCTTACGACGTCATACTAGGATGGGATTTCCTTTCTACCCATCAGGCCCTCGTTGACTGCGCTCGTGCTGAACTCACGTTGACGAATCCGTGCCTTGACATCGACCACCACAGTCCCTCAAAAGTGTTTGCCGCAGCTGACGTCCACATCGCGCCGTTGTCTGCCATCCTAGTGCCTGTGTTTTCTCCTGCTGCCACTAACTCGACGCTCCTGTTCCAACCAACTATAGCTAGTATGCAACACCGAACCATCGTCCTCCCGTTTGCCGTCATCAACTTTTCCAATGGTTCGGCGGTACTTTATGCGTGCAACGTTTCTGCTTGCCCATACATCCTGCTACGCGGCGAGTGTCTGGGGAGCCTTGAGACCTTAGATTGTATTTTCGAAGACCCGATCTATCCAGACAAGCCATTCTTACCGACTTGTGCCATTACACTCGCAGCTAACGCTAATGAACCTATGGATGCATTCCGCAAGTCCATTGATTGCAACCTCACGCCTGGGCAGCAGGAACAGCTGATCAAGCTCCTACAGCGTTTTTGGGCCTCGTTTGACCACAATCAGCTTTCCTTAGGTCGAGCGTCATCTGTTGTTCATCGTATAGATACCGGTCAAAAGACGCCATTACGGCAGCGTCCATATCGTGTGTCAACTACCGAACGCTGTGCCATTAATGAACAGGTTGACGACATGCTGACACGTGGCATAATCGAACCGTCAAGCAGTCCCTGGGCCTCTCCAGTTGTGTTGGTGAAAAAGAAGGACGGATCCATCAGGTTTTGCGTGGACTACCGACGTCTCAACCGAATCACGCGCAAAGATGTCTATCCGCTGCCACGCATTGACGATGCCTTGGACTGCCTACAGGGAGCCGAATTTTTCTCTTCTTTAGATCTGCGCTCTGGATACTGGCAGGTACCCATGGCAGAGGCCGATCGCGAGAAAACGGCTTTCATCACGCCCGACGGGCTTTACGAATTCACAGTCATGCCCTTCGGCCTCTGCAACGCGCCGGCTACTTTCGAGCGGATGATGGACTCTATCCTTCGAGGCCTCAAAAGGAACGTTTGCCTGTGTTATTTAGATGACATTGTCGTCTTTTCAACTGATTTCGCAACCCATTTAACCCGCCTCGAGAAAGTACTCGCATGTATTTCTGCCGCGGGGCTGCAACTGAATCTGAAGAAGTGCCATTTCGCCGCTCGAAAGCTTACGATCCTTGGCCACGTGGTTTCAAAAGACGGCATTCATCCTGACCCTGCCAAACTTACAGCCGTTTCAGCGTTTCCCAAACCGACCACCATAAAAGAGCTCCGAAGCTTCATAGGCCTGTGCTCTTACTTCCGGCGCTTCGTTCGCAATTTCGCGACGATCATCGCTCCTTTGACCAAGCTCCTCGCTGGCTCCAGAGACCTTTCAGCCTGGTCTGCCACCTGTGACGATTCTTTCAATGAACTGCGCCGCCTCCTCACGTCGCCGCCTATTCTGCGACACTACGACCCATCGGCACCCACAGAGATCCACACCGACGCTAGTGGTGTCGGGCTAGGCGCTATTCTTGCACAGAAGAAAGACGGCTTCCAAGAGTACGTCGTTGCCTACGCAAGCCGAACTCTTAGCAAAGCCGAAATCAACTATTCTGTCACTGAAAAGGAATGTCTGGCCATTATTTGGGCGATAGAGAAATTTCGACCTTACTTGTACGGACGCCCTTTTGACGTCGTGACTGACCACCACGCCCTCTGCTGGTTGTCGTCACTGAAGGATCCAAGTGGTCGCCTCGCCCGATGGGCATTACGCCTCCAAGAATATAATATTCGCGTGGTCTATCGCTCCAGCCGGAAACATTCGGACGCAGACGCCCTATCCCGTTCGCCCCTACCCCCTGACCCGGACTGCTGCGAAAGACTAACCTGTGATGCCACTGCCGTCACCATCGCCGACATGCCATCAGAGCAACGCAAGGACCCGTGGGTTGCTTCGATTCTAGACATCCTGGCTGGGCGGACGGCTTCCCCCCCTTCTCGCTCGTTGCGTCGGCAAGTCGAGCACTTCGCCACTCGCGACGACGGGCTGTACCGACGCAACTACGCACCCGGTGGACGTCAGTGGCTACTCGTGATTACACGTCATCTGCGATCCGAAATTTGTTCCACGTTTCATGACGACCCCCAATGTGGACACGTAGGTTTCCTGAGGACTTATTCTCGCATACGTCTTCGATATTACTGGCGTGGCATGTACCGATTTATACGACAATACGTTCGGGCCTGCTCGACATGCCAGAGACGAAAAACTCCCCCTTATCACGCCAGCGGTACCTTGTTACCCTTAGCATGCCCATCCCGACCATTCGACCGCGTCGGCATCGATATCTATGGTCCCCTTCCCAACACTGCTGACGGTAACCGCTGGATCATAGTTGCCGTCGACCATCTCACGCGGTATGCCGAAACTTCATCCCTTCCCTCGTCTACAGCAAAAGACGTTGCGACTTTCGTACTTCACAACATCGTATTACGTCATGGAGCACCTCGGGAGTTACTGAGCGATCGTGGTCGCGTATTCTTGTCAGACGTCATCACAGCATTGCTGCGTGAGTGCCACGTCGTTCACCGCACTACAAGCGCCTATCATCCCCAGACCAATGGAATGACAGAGCGCTTCAACCGCACCCTTGGTGACATGCTGTCTATGTATATCTCGTCAGACCACTCCAATTGGGACCGAGTGCTCCCGTTTATCACGTTCGCTTATAATACCGCCATTCAAAGCACTACTGGGTTCTCTCCTTTTTTCCTCCTTTACGGACGCGAACCTTCTTGCACTATGGACACCATTCTTTCGTACAAACCTGACCCCTCAGAGTCCACGACTTTGTCTCAAGCCGCTACATACGCTGAAGAATGCCGCCAACTGGCCAGATCATTCACAACCCAAGACCAAGGACGCCAAAAGCACCACCATGACGCATCAAGTAACACTACTTCCTACGATTCAGGTTCACTCGTCTGGCTGCATGTCCCTTCTGCTACACCTGGCCTTTCTACCAAGTTGGTCCCCAAGTATCACGGCCCATATCGTGTGCTACAAAAAAACGTCACCAGTGAATTACCTCATTGAGCCACTGGAACCATCTTCTGACCAACGTCGTCGTGGCCAGGAAATTGTCCACGTCTCGAGACTTAAGCCCTGCTACGACCCTCCCGTGTTTACTTGTCCATAGGTCGCCAGGATGGCTCCTTATTTCGCGGGGAGTAATCGTAATGAATTAATGAATCTGAATAACGGACGCTCTGCTGACAATGAAGAAGACGACGATGATCGGTGGCTGCAGTAGTAGCTCGCGCACGCCGCTCGCCATTAGCCTGACCTGCCTGATAAAGCATATTTTGCCAAGCTGCGTCTGAACCTTTTTCGACGTACAACACCTCTATTTGAATATATATATATATATATATATATATAAGGGAAGAAAGTGTATACTTAAGGGCTCGTTTTGCGTGTTTTACACAATATTAATGAGATCTAACAGACCATAATGCCAAGGAAGGTGTAGGGGAAGTTATTAGGCCAATTGTAATGTAAATGAGAAGAAAGAAAAGTGGGTGAAAAGATAACTTGCCGTGGGCAGAATCCAAACCTGCGACCTTCGAATAACGCGTTCGATGCTCTACCAGCCCCGCCGCGGTGGTCTAGTGGCTAAGGTACTCGGCTGCTGACCCGCAGGGCGCGGGTTAGAATCCCGGCTGCGGCGGCTGCATTTCCGATGGAGGCGGAAATGTTGTAGGCCCGTGTGCTCAGATTTGGGTGCACGTTAAAGAACCCCAGGTGGTCTAAATTTCCGGAGCCCTCCACTACGGCGTCTCTCATAATGATATAGTGGTTTTGGGACGTTAAACCCCACATATCAATCAATCAATTCGATGCTCTACCACTGAGCTACCACGACATCCATCCCCCCAGCCACTTTATTGGGTATCTATGTCAATTTAAACATAGGAGTGTCAGTCAGCGCCACTAGTAGCCAATGCGGCGAGTGTGGTACACTCTTTATGAGCTTGTTTGGCGTCACGTAGCACGTGAACTTATTACTAATTGGCATCTGACCAATAGTCCACCGTATACAACCTAGAGGCACCAAGCCTGCCAGTACGAGGCCCTCGTTAATGAATAAGGGAAACAAGTGTATACTTAAGGGCTTGTTTTTCGTGTTTTGCACAATAATATTGAGATCTAACAGACAATAATGCCAAGGAAGGTGTAGGGGAAGTTATTACGCCAATTGTAATGTAAATGACAAGAAAGAAAAGTGGGTGAAAAGATAACTTGCCGTGGGCAGGATTCGAGCTTATATATATATATATATATATATATATATATATATATATATATATATATATATATATATGTGTGTGTGTGTGTGTGTGTGTGTGTGTGTGTGTGTGTGTGTGTGTGTGTGTGTGTGTGTGTTGTTACCAATAAGTATACCACCTCGTACTATACGCACCATTTATTTAGGGCGAACCTGTGCCCGTAAACTCAAAACTAAATGGTCAGCCAAAATGTCCCTTGCTCGCTGTCTCAACTTCGTCGGTTTCTTCTTCTTCACCTAGAGTCTTGTGCCAGTCCTGTGGCGTAGCATCGTGGCGCGTGCCGGACGGCATTTCATGGCGCGGCTTTCCTGCTACTTGTTTGGCGGCTTTTACGACCGCAAATTGTTGCATGCGTCTTTCGCGAAAGTCTAACTGTAGCATTAGTCCCCCTCCTAGCATGCATCGCCCCGATGCGTACAGCCGGCTGACAGTTTATGCATCGTGTTGTGCATTCTTGACCTTCAGACAGCACTTCGTAGTTTAATGGGCCTAGCTGACGAAGAACCCTTTAAGAGCCGAAATAGCACAGCATGAGCTTTTCTGGCAGGCCACGTGCACGTACAGGCGTCCAGACCCACAATTGGTCTCCAGGAGAGTAGTGAACGTCCCTTCGTCTAAGATTGTAACGGTGCACGTTAACGTCATGCTGTTGAATGATTCGGTTCCATGCGAGTTGTCGTGCCTCTTCTGCCCTTTATACATATTCGCTGATGTCAGGGTGTTCTTCATTCGTGCTGTTGACAGGTAGCATCGCGTCAAATGTCATTATTACTGTCCAACCATATACAAGTTGAAATGGCGTGATGTGGGTTGTCTCTTGTACTGTGGTATTGTATGCAAATGTAGCATATGGTAATATGGTGTCCCAAGTTCGATGTTCGACGTCCACATACATCGCGTTCATGTCAGCAAGCGACCTGTTCAGCCTTTCAGTTAAACCGTTAGTTTGCAGATGGTACGCTGTAGTTCTTCTGTGGTCGGTGTACGTTAGTTTCATGACAGACTGTACTAGCCTGGCAGTGAACGCAGTTTTTTAGTCAGTTATAAGTATTTTAAGTGTGCCATGCCACAGCACTATCTGGGTCACTAAAAACTGAGCCACTTCATTTGCCGTTCCTTTTGTGAGAGATGACGTCTCAGCATACCGGGTCATGTAGTCGGTTGCTACAACTATCCAGCGCTTCCCGAACGATGACATAGGAAATGGTCCTAGCAAATCCATTCCGACCTGCTCAAATGGTACTTTCGGTGGCTCTGTCGGTTTAAAAGGCCTGCTGGCATTAGGGCCGGTACTGTGCGTCTTTGGCATTCTCGGCATGATCTGACATAGTGCTGTACTGAATCCTCAATTTTGGCCAGTAATATCTCTGGCAGATTCGTGCAAAAGTTCTACTGATATCCAAGTGACCTGGTCATGGGTCATCATGAAACGCTTCCAAAATTTCCACTTGCAGTGACGATGGTATCAGAAGCAGGAATGTTTCGCCGGTGTGTTTGAAGTTTCTCTTGTACAGAACGTTGTTGCAGAGGACGTAGGAACGTAGTTCACGTACGAAAACTCGCGGTACTTCAACTTGCTGCCCCTCTAAGTATTGAATGAGCAGAAGTAATTCTGGGTCCATTCACTGATCATAAGCCATCTCCGACACATTCACAGCTCCAAGAAATACAGAATCTTGTTCATGCACAGAAGATGATGGCTCGACTGGTGCTCGTGACAAGCAATCTGCGCCCCTGTGCTTGTGGCGAGACTTGTAGACTACGGTGGTGTCATATTCTTGCAGGCACAGGCTCCATCTAGCAAGTCTTTCGGAAGGATCCTTGAGGTTTTCAAGCCAACACAACGAATGATGGTCGCTGATGGCTCAGAATGGTCTACCTTATAAATGTGGACGGAACTTACTCATGGCCCATATGACTGCAAGGCATTCATTTTCTGTAGGTGAATAATTATACTCAGCTTTCGACAGAGTGCGGCTTGCGTAAGCAATAACTTTTTCTTCCCCGTTCTCCCTCTGAACAAGAATAGCACCGAGGCCAAAGTTGCTGGCGTCCGTATGAATGTCTGTTTTGGCATCTTCATCAAAATGAGCGAGTATGGGAGGTGATTGCTAACGCCGTCGTAACTTAGAAAAGGCGTCTTCTTCCTCTTGCTGCCAGATGAATGGTACACTTCGTTCGTAAGCCGTGTCAGTGGTTCCGCAATCTTGGAGCACTTTTCAACGAAGCGCCTATAATAAGCACAAAGCCCCAGGAAACGTCGCATAGCCTTTTTGTCTCTTGGCCTTGGGAAATTTTCTACCGCTGTGATCTTATCTGTGTCTAGACGGACGCCGTGAGAACTGACAATGCGCGCCACGAACCGAAGCTCGCGTAATCTAAAGTGGCACTTTTTGGGTTTGATTTTAAGTGCAGCCGTGCGAATAGCGTCCAGTACCGTTCTCAATCTCTGTACGTGCTGCTCGAACGTAGTGGAAAAAATTACTACGTCATGAAGATAGAGAAGGCATGACTGCCATTTGAGGCTGGAGAGCACAGTGTCCATTATGCTCTAGAAGGTAGCAGCAGCAGAACACATACCAAATGTGAGTACTTTGAACTCGTAGAGTCTGTCGGGTGTCACAAACGTCGTCTTCTGACGATCTCGTTCGACGACTTCTATTTGCCAGTACCCGCTCTTTAGGTCCAACAATGAAAAAAGTGAGCATTGCGCAGTTTATCTAACGTATCGTCATCCTGTGGGAGTGGGTACACGTCCCGCTTCGTGACGAGCTTGAGTTTTCTGTAGTCAACACAGAACCGCGTGGTGTGGTCTTTTTTCTTCTCAAGTACTACCGGCGATGCCCATGGGCTTTGGAGGGCTGTATGACATCGTCTTCGAGCATCTCCTGTAAATGCATTTTTATCGCCTCCCTTTCTTTCGGAGCTACTCGGTATGGATGCTGACATACTGGTCTAACTAGTCCTTCGATCACAATGCGGGGCTTTTCTGCAGGAGTACGTCCGACTTTCGATGAAGAGGAAAAACACTCTGCGAATTTGATCAGCTCCACAATCTGGTTTTTCTGCGGAGATGAAAGCTCTCGGTCAATAAGTATTTTCTCTGGGACACTGTTTCCTGTTGAGGAAGTTGTTGGTGTTTTTTCTTTGGTGCAAATATGTGTGACTTGTTCGTAGTCATGAAGTGGCTGCTCCATTCGCCACATGCTGTGCGTTGGTAAAGTTAGCCAATAGCACATCAGTATATCCGTTCCGCAGGTTCACTAGACCTCTCGCCATGCATATCCCCTTTGTCAGTAGCAGTTCGATATTTCCATCAGCTATTCCGGGATATTTGCGAAAAACGTCGCTTTTCACAGCAACTGTCACGCTGCTACGTGGCGGCACTGTCACACCTTCATCCACAATGCGAAGAGACGAAGCGACTGGTTGCTCCGCATGACACACGGCAGCAGCGTTCTCTGTAGAGAAAAAAACTTGGGATTTCTGCAAGTCGATGATGGCACTGTTTGCTTGCAGGAAGTCCATACCCAGAATTGCCTCACGGGAACAGTCGGGGAGCACAATAATACTGCTGACGTACACATGGTCTCTTATTCTCACTGTAGCTGTGCACAATCTTCAGGGGCTAAGTGCCCTCCGTCGGTGCGTATCTGCGGTCCGGTCCAATGAGTCAGCGCTTTCTTCAGCTTCTTTGCGAGCATGCTACTTATTACTCAGTAGTCTGCACCAGTGTCTATTAAAGCTATGGTCTCGACGTCGTTGTACTTGCAGCTCGGATGTCACGTCGCCATTATTGCACTTGTCCGTCTTATCCGTTATTGTGTCAGTGTCGTCGTCTGATCCGGTAATGATGGAGGGTTTTAAGTTTTCCGAAAATCAGCAGCCCTGCCTCAACAGGTCGCGCTGGTTCTAATTTTCCGTCGCGGGCTTGGTGAACGACGCCTCGGTAAAGTAGATAATGGGCGTGGACTCTGCGACCTATTGCGCATCGGTGCAATCGACCGCGATTCATGTCGCTGAGTGTTTGGTGAGGCATAGCGCGAAGATAAAAGTTCTTCGATTTTTACGAGAGCAGGGTGCACTCACTGGGAAGCCACGTAGCCTAACCCGACAGTAGTGTCACGTCCGATAATATGACCTGCCTCCCCATAGTGGTAGCAGAGGGGCCGCCGGTCTGCAGTGCGCCATACATCACTTCTTTTGCGGGGTCTCGCTGCTGGTATCGGTGGTGGCGTACTGCAAGGAAAAGTCAGTGGCATAACGGGAGCTTGTGCAAAGTTCTGGCGTCTAATGTCTTGCCGTATGACTTGCGCGTACGAAAGCTGTGGCTGAGGTTTCGCTTACGTGCGGCGGGGCACCTTAGGCTGTGGTTGAAGAATTGCTTGCCGCATTTCTTCACTTACAACGTCCGCGTTTGAGGGCACCGCTGGAGGACATTGGGTGAGTTGCAGTTTCTGGAGCTCCTCCTTAACGATAGCTCTCACCATTTCCTGGTGGACATCAACGTTTGTGGGGAGGGTTGTCGACTCCGCCCTGACTGAAGGGACGCCGAAGTCTTTGTTGTACAGTGGCGCACGTTGCTGTGGTGTCTTTTCTGTTGTCGTTGCCTCGGACCGTAACTCCGCCACAGTTCACGGCGAATCACGCACCGGGCCTGCAAAATTTTCTTCTATTACTCCGTGCATTAGGCGCCGCAACATTTTCTCCTCGGCCGTGTTTTGGCTGGCTTGGCGGAAGAGCAGCGACATGTCTTTTATGTATATGGCCACGCTCTCGTTATTCCTTTGGTTCCTCACCTGAAGAGCAGCCTCTGCCTTTTCTTTGTGGTCTGTGCTCGGATAGGTTGCGATGAGCTCTCGTCGCAAGTCGTCCCGTGACAGCAAGGATGCTTCGTGGTTCTCAAACCACGTACGTGCTGAATCTTGCAGGGCGACGTCAACTTAACGAAGTTTCCGGGCTTCGTCCCAATCATTCAAACGTGCAACGCGCTCGAAGCCTTCAAGCCAGTCGTCGGCATCTTCGAAGTTGTCACCGTATAATACCTCTGGTCTACGTAATGAATCCATGATGAGGTGAGATGGAGATGGCATCGAATGGGTGGCCATCGCAGTGACGCTTGTGCTTCAGGTCTGTACAGGTCTTGATGGATCAATTAGGGGGCCACACTCGGGCTGCTCACCACGTAGTCGGCGACTTGTGCGCTGGTGCACAGGTGTTAATTCTGCTTGCTCCAACCTTCTGCGATCTGCGCTTCTCTTCCTTGCCTGTGGTGTGTTTGGAATCATACCCAGCGCATCAACAAGAATGCTACCAATAAATATAACACCTGGTACTATACAAACTATTTATTTAAGACAAACATGTGCCCGCAAACTCAAAACTAAAATAGTAAGCCAAAATACCCCTTGCTCGCTGATTCCAACTTCGTCGGTCTCTTCCTCTTCACCTCGAGTCTCGTGCTGGTCCCGTGGTGTAGCATCGTGACGCGTGCAGAATGGCGTTCTGTGGCGTGGCTTTCTGCTACTCGTGTGGCGGCGTTTACGAACGGAAATTGTTGCACGCGAAACTGTGGCAACACACACACACACACACACACACACACACACACACACACACACACACACACATATATATATATATATATATATATATATATATATATATATATAGTAGATCCTCCATGCATGAGCGGTCACAACGTGGTTTATTTCGACGTTTCGGCCTAGAGTTTGGCCTTCATCAGGATGAAAGGTACAGTTTGTTGGTGCTCAGCTTTATACAATCTCAAATCAGAGGGAAAGAAAAGAGGAAGAACAGAAAAATGAAGAAAAAAGAAAAAAAGAATTTAAGGGGGACTCCCCTCGGGCGCCCCCCTTCCACTCTTCCTTCCACTTCCCCCTTCATCTCTCCCCCCCTTCTCCCCCTCACCTTTCTGATGTCAGTGGTCTGTCTATGCTTCCTTCCACTAACGCATTCTTCCCGACCAGACGGCGCCTCCTGGCACTGGCGGTTCGGTGTGGGGCAAAAAAGATCTTTTTTAGGAAGTTCTAAGCCTTAACTACTCGGAGCCCCGTCAACATTTCGTCGTAGAAAGAGGGGTGCCGCGTATTGCGGCAGAGGCTGGTAAGCGGGCATTTTAGGAAGTTTTAAGCCTTTAAGTACTCGGCGCCCCGTCAACATTTCGTCGTAAAAAGAGGGGTGCCGCGTATTGCGGCAGAAGCTGGTAAGCGGGCGCAATGCGAATTCCTTGCCCTTTCTGGATTACGCGTGCAGTGGGGGCCTCCCGGTTGTGCACGGGGTTGCTGTTGGGCATGTCACGCATGGCACAATTGATTGGGTAGTAAAATAAAACAGAAAACAGACGACAGCTGCACTTAGGAAAAGTAGTTAAACTTGGAATCTTTTTGAGTTGTCCAGCGCCCTTCGCAGCTGCAGTGCCGTGAACTCAGTTACTATTTTCATTATTGCCGTTATCGTTTTCTAATGCTTTAATTGCTGCAAGTGTACCAGGATTCTCATTTATTCCTCTATCGAGGGTGTTAAATCGGTGGATAAGGTATGACTCTCGTTGTTCACGTTCTCGATTTGATTTAAATCCCGTCACTAAGAGCGTTACTGATAGTTTGTCGAATCCATGGTCGGGAAGATTGAGATGTTTTGATAGAGGTAGACTTGGGGCTGATTTCGCATGGGCTCTATAATTGAGCTCATAATATCACGTTGAGCTCATAATATCCTACAGTCGCTCTGTTCTCATGCCCGTAAAAATAGTTTGCTACGAAATGGACGGTCGGAAATGATAAAAGTTTCAGCACGCAATGTAGGACTGCATGAGGGAAGAAGCAAATGGTGTAGCTGGGAGTCGGGGGCTTTTGAATCCCCCCCATTTTCTCATTTCGCATACCGACGTAGGCAGTCCCGCATCCATACAAACACACGCACGGATATACGTTAAGTGTGGCTGAGCCGCCCCACCAAAGAATATTTTTTGGCTACGCTACTGCGGTCGTTTTTCCATTTTTCAATGTTTACCAGCCTGAATGATATTCGGGTAGTGCTTCCAAACAGAGACGCCGAAATGAACCTCTTTAGTTTTAACGTTGAAACAGGTGTACAGAACATTGCTAAATGTTGGATGCGATCAGTTTGCTGTAACTTTCAGTTACTGCATGTTTTTGGAAACTGTTCCAATTAGTCATGGAAACAGCGTGGTTTCTTCGCTTTTTAACGCGATGGCGTTGGAGAGCTCGTCACTCAGAAATTCCAGCGTCAGTGTGGGCGTCGTTGGTTGTGAGCGAAAAATCATTTTGTCCTTGACCGACCAATCGAGGAAGATGCAAATAAAATAAATGATTCCGGGTGCCTAACACAGTTTGTTTGCGTGGCAAGCAAGTGTTCTACCCCAAAGCACACTTGGCAAAACGGTGAAAATAACTTCCTCTGCTTGTATACATGCAGGGCAAACTAGCATTCATGGTTTACACGCATCGTGTATACAGACTTAACATGAAGTGTCACCGCAATACTACCTGGTACAAGCTCAGATTGCTTTCGGGTGTCCGAAAAGGATTATCATAGCCTCGTCTTTGTTTAAAGTAGGCCTCCCTTTACAGAAGACACATAACTTAGTGCCACATAGTGGGTGAATAGTTGGAAAACATTTCACGCCGACGACTGCTCGTGGTTTCAAGCACGCACCCATTACACACAATGCAGCCGTGTGCGAAAGGTTCACCGACACAAGCCACTCTCAAGCTTATCGATTACATTGCAGTAATCCACAACTGAATCTGCTCGAGTATTATCATGCGTAAAAGTATGCACTAAGTAGTTTAAGTACGCACTATAGGAACAAGTTATCGCTATCACGGTATAATATTTAGCGCGAAGCTTAGGATCCCCCAATTTTTTTAGGCTCCCTATATCGTCAATTCTAAGTCTCATCGCATTGCTGAACGCAGGACCTTCTGAAAAAAATGTGCGGATGAGTTTATTTTCTTGTATTGTATTCTTGTAAAGCCCCAGAAAGAAAACTTTATTTCTTTGTTGGACAAGTTCTTATCGTCGTCTTCTATTTCATTCCCAAATTTTCAAAGCATTGCTGCGGCGTCTTGGTACGGAGCATTGTCTCAGCTGACACCAGCAATGAACTCTTCGTGGGCACACGGTTACTGTAAGGGGCAGTTGAGGAGTGCGTGAGACGCAGCCTATTTTTTCTGATGTCACACTTATCGCTCGCTTATTTCATTTCAGGAAACGCGGCGAACGAGACAGCCTCTGCGGAACGACAGCGTCCAGATATAATGGTTCTGACGCAGCGGCCAGGCGGCGTGCATCGCAAGCGGCCCTACGAGAGAGGCACAAGTGCTCGGCGTGTCCGCTGACCTCCCAAGGTATAAATCACGCCACCAAGGCGCTGCCTCCAAAGAGTTTTGTTTTACTTCATTACGCGATGCCATGATGAAGGTCTGCGAGACGAATGCAGCAGACGATGCACTCGCGGCCACCGACTCAGACGACGAACCCGTTTTCCGGACTTTGCGCCGCAATAATTGGACCGCCTTCCGAAAGAGGGGGCGACGTGCCACACTCGACCAAACCACACGCGGCACCGAAGCGCACCTGAATGTAGCCGCAATTAGTTTGTCGCCACCTAGTGTAGGTTGCGAAAACCCAGCTTTCAACGAACTAGCACAAACTGCGCCTCAACTAAACGAGGACCCCACAGAGATTGCACACCCACCGCTGGCGCAGCGCGCTGGCAACGGCGGTGACGACAACAAGCCTCCCAGCTACGCAACAGCGCTTTGGATGACGTCACTGACCCTCGGCGTGCCTCACGTGTGCTGCTGCCCGGTGGCGTCGTCGTGCGGCGAGGGCGCGAACCACGGCGGCGAGTGCGGCATCGGGCCAACGCCAGCAGTTCCTCCGGAGAGCCGCGATGCGCGGGAGGTAACTGTGTGCGACGAGGATGCCGTCGGCGTGAGTTCAGTCGTCGCGGGACGCCCACCAGGGCCCGGGATACGAGCGTCCACGCTGGCTCGACACCGCAACGACGTCGTGGTGGGCGCCACCCGGCTGGAGCCGGGGCCGGCGCACCACGAAGTGCTCCCCGACATCTTGAACGCGCACCTGCCGCCGCCGTACGCTGCACTGGCTCCTCCACCTTCATCGTCGGCCAGGCGACCCCTACCACCGCCTCCGAGGCTTAGGCCGCCGCGCTGCGTTGTGGATACCGAAGTGGCGGAGCCCAAGCATTGCTGCGGCGTCCTGGTCACCCAGACCGTCAGCATCCGGTGGTTCATTGTGATGATCGCGTTCGTCGGTCTGTGCTGTGCTATCGTGGGCACCGTGCTTGGTGCGCTCAAGGCGACCGGACGGGAACACCTCACCGTCTCCTTGCTCATGATCGGTGAGTCCTGTGACATCTCCGTCGCTTTGTTTTGGCACGCGAACAGCTGGGCATGCTCCAGGGGGAGCGCGTGACAGCTGTGGCGGTGCATCAGCTGTTGCCGCCTCGCACCTCTCCCGCATGGTCTCGGGCATGCACGGTGTACGTCTCTAACCGCGTAGAAAGTTGGTGGGTGTAAGCGACTGTTCCAGAAGATTGGCCTGGATGATGCTGCCACTGCAGTGAGCTCTGTATCCGGCTTGCTGTAAATAAAAATACTACTACTACTACTACTACTACTACTACTACTACTACTACTACTACTACTACTACTACTACTACTGCGCCTGTGTTCGTCGTACAGACCGTATTATTTTTTTTCTTAGTAATTATCGGTGGCATGAAACCAGTTAACCGAATCGTTCTTCAATTGATGTAATGCTCTCTGTCTGTGTTTCTCGCCTTGAAGCATCATTCTGCGTCCTTTTCTTTTGGCTTTTCACGTCCGCAGTGTAAGTCATGAACTAATGTTGAAGCGTTCTTCGTGGCACCCGCAGCGCGTGTGCTGGATTTCCCGCTCTGAGTGACAGAAGGAAGCCGCACTCCAATCGCGGCTGCCATCGGGACAGCCAGCGAGCCGGTCGAAGTCGAATTGAGGCCGCTTTGGCGAGAAACTAGGACGGGCCCTTCCGGATTCTACGAGCCGCACGCCGCGACTGGCCGGTTCGGTAGCTCGCTGCTTTGTAGCTCGCCACACACTGCAGAGGGAACGAACTCGGTTAGAGCAACGGTTTGAAGGCGCGGGGCTGTATACATAATTGACTGTTAGGAACAGCTACCTCTGCGCTGTGTTTAAAGGAATACTTTATGGGCTAGGTGACTGTATATAACTGCCTGATACATATGAGCGCCAGTAGAAACCGGCGAAGACAAGGCGTGGCTTCGTGTTCCTTCTAGTGTTCTTCGGTTCTTATTTGCTCTAACTTATTTGCCTCAGCCAGTCATGGATCGTCCGCATCAAGTCACACAATGACGGCGCAGTTGTGACGTGGCGGGTGTACTACTCCGCGTGCACGTTTTGGGGTATCTGAATTTGTTAATCCTACAGTGTTGCCAGCAGTGCTCAAGGCAGTTCGCACACGGGTTTCACTTGAACTTGCGTTGACGGTCGATGCGCGCGTATAAGCAGCAATCGTGCTGCCACACACCGAAGCCATTTGGAGACAAGGACGCCATGCTCGATGCTGCCGTGCTCTCGTGAAATGCGGCGCGTCCAATGTCCACTGTCTTTAGGATACCGTTAGCAGGAAGTGCTACATTCTGCGATAACTTTTCTTAGCATTGAAGCGAAGGCAGCAGAGCCAAATGACGTGCATCCTACCGCCAGTGAATGTAGTTCCACAATAGCGCCCGTATTTTCAATGTGAAATGTAAAAATCCCCACTTTATTTTCCACGTGGAGCGTTTTGAGACAGGACGCAGCTTACACCAGTAAAATATTCATATTTACTTTATATTATTTGTGGTAACTACGCCTTGTGGACGTGAGAGAAAGTCCCGTCTTTTTTTACGTGTACCTGAAACGCTAAGCGACATGTGCATAACGCATGTTATGTGCTTTATCTTTTATTCGTTTCACCTTATATTTTATGAACAACGTGCTCGCCACGTGCTTGCGCATGGAAGCAATATCTTTTTACTCGTGTATTAAGTGCCCTTCATATTGTGTGACTTGCATATATATATGCCCATATATCGCCTTTCATGCCGGTTTTCATATTTGTATCTCATTGATATGCACATGTATATAAACAGCACTCGTGCCATCAACTTTATTCTGATGAAGGCCGGACCCGCGGCCGAAACGTCAATAAAACTACTTCGTACGTGCGTCTTCTTCCCTATACGAATATATATATATATATATATATATATATATATATATATATATATATATATATATATATATAGAGAGAGAGAGAGAGAGAGAGAGAGAGAGAGGTAGTGAGGAAGGAAGCGCACTGGCTCCGTAGTAAAAACGGAAGCGAGATAGCACGACGTACGAGGAAACACTTTTATTAATCACGTACGTTTCGGCTGGTGGGCCAGCCTTCGTCAGTGTGACCATATATATATATATATATATATATATATATATATATATATATATATATATATATATATATTCGCGCAAACATCTTCGCACGTGGCGTCACAGATTCCAAAGTGTAGTTTTCATATGTTGGTGCTATAGGTTAAATTCATTTTTTTTAAACTTGGTACGTCTAGTCTATGGAGCACTAAAAGGACACTGTACTTCATTTCAACCGTTAAAACTACGTGGACTCAGTATAGTCGTCGTCAAAATCTACGACACCATGGTTTTTGGTGCGCGAATTTCAAGGTGGCGTCGCTGCGAGCATTTTCTTTTCGTGCGTTTTCTCGCTTACCAAACGTCTTCTCGTGGGAAGATTGATGTAGTTGGTGTCTACGTGTCGTAATTGACTAATAATGTGAGAGATATCGCTTTTCTATTTAGTGTCCCTTTTAGCATCACCTGTAAAACGCGGCTTCGTAAATCTCACTAGCGTGCAATGTTTTTTTAAAGTCTAATCCACTTTATCGCGCTGTCAAAGGTAGGGAAGACTTTTGCCGACTGCCATTTCTGTTCATTTCAGTTATTTGTATATTACACAGTGATCAATCAAAATCACTTTTGAATTTCAAGCAAGAAGGAAACCAACTAATCTTGGTCCAGCTAATACGTCATAATGGATGCCCTTAGAGCGGCTTTGCAGTTAGTGTCATCGGTACATGTAATGAAATTCCCGGCAATGAGGGCGAATGAAACCCACGGCAAGCTGAGATTGGAAAGAGGCTCTGCTCGTCTCTTCGTGAAAGACCCCATATAGCTTTGCGCCCTAACGAGGCCGGCGTGTTTTCTTTTCCAGGAACGAGGGCACTTTTATTTCGCTCGTCGACGGCGACCGCTTTTCTTTTGTGCGCTCAAGGCGATCGTGGTTTCGCACCATGGAACGAACCGTCCGATTTCGGAGCGGGGGCCATACACCTCCCGCTGGTTTCGGGCAGTTGTGTTAGCTGCGATGGCGCCACACGAGCCAGCCCCCGTCTGGCGCGACGAACTCCGCTGTGTTCGGCCAAGACACAGGCCACTCTGTGTGGGTCCGAAACGGCGCTGTTTGATGGTATTAGCCAGCGACACGCTGCCGAGGCAACACCCCGTTTCGCGTTTAGTGTCGCCCACTTTCAAACATGTAAATGCAGAAAAAGCGAGAAAAGAGAGAGAGCTCGCTGACTGAAAATATGCCTCACTGAATGAGACTACACAAATGAAGAAAGCACATAGACAGGGCGGGTGCTATAGTTGCAAATCTGTATCCTGGACATTATCTTTATAGACTGACTGAAATACGGAATAAGCACTCACTAAACGCATTGTTATTATGCCTGTCGATGTGGTTTGCTGTGCTAGAAGTTTTATTACAGAAGTGCATGAGGGGAGATTTACATTTGAATATATGAAGCGCGGTTGCCTGAATGCGCCTTTGCAGACTGCCGTGGAAAGTGCCACATTGGTGGTACTACAAATGGTGGAGCACGAAAGTTACACTGAGACATTTCTCTGGTAAGGTCTGCAGAAAATAGGAACGTTTCTTTAGGTTCTTTTTACCTACGTGTAACCTCCTAGCGGGGTAGTTAAATTCGTGCAGCTCGATGTGAGCATTAAATTTTTTTACTTTATTATGGCTGAGAATTGTGTGACGCTGCATTTTTAATTAAACGTCAATTGTAACGTTAATGTACCGATACGTTCTCATTTTCGAAATGTAACGAGTTCCTTCTGCATTTAAGGAAGTTGTAGCGGGAACTTGTTCCGAAATTAAGAAGGAACTAGCCTACGTTACTGTTTTAGAGGGACGTGTACAACTCTGCTGCTATGGCAGCCCTTTCAAGGGGAGAGTATGGCGTGTTAGAGGTAGCACTAGCAATGTCACCTAGAAAAATACCTCAAGGTGTGACCACTGGAAAGGCCATTTAGAAAAATATTATTATTGGTGGCATTGGCGTTAGCGTATCCAGACAGCGCCCTCCCACCTCTCGAAAACAGAAAAATGTTCATTCCTCATGGTATGTGGAGATGGCTGCTTATAATGCAATTTATGTAGCACGGTCAGTGTTGTGACGGAACAGATGGTAAACGAGAAGCATCGAAGCATGGGCGTTCTTACAAGTCTGATGCGTGCCTTCCTTTCACGCATAGCCCGTCTGTGGGAAGCAGGTTTGTGCGGTCCCTCCTCCCCTCGCCGCAAATGCCGGTCTGGAAACAAGGCCACTCACTCGCAGAACGAGGACGGCCTTCCCTGCACTGTACACGTGTACACCACCGAACGGCGCCGCCAAGAGAAATCGCCCCGTCGCGCATGCGGCGGTGTATTCCGTTCATTCGAGTGTCGAGGCGCTTTGGTTGCCTTCCGTATGCTGGCAAGCTGCGAACACTGAGCAGCGAGTAGTCGTTTCTATTTATGCAGCATAAAAAAAAATAAACGAAGTGGTTGTCAACGTTACTTTGGCGACGGCTACCCCTTTCACTTGATTGTTACACAAAAAAAAAGAATGTAAGAACAAAATAGCACACATACAAACCTACATCGGTGAATCCAAAAGTCCGCATGACAAAACAAGCACGTCCGCCACGCTCACTTTCAACTTACTCAGTCGCTCTTCTCTTCCCCGAAGAATAATAAGTACTAAGTGATGGGCATGAAGATCCGAAACCCGCGATATGATCATGAGACAGCCGAGTGTTTCGGGGATTTCGACCAGCCGTGGTTCGCCTTAACGCGGTGAGCATTTTCGCCTCCATATAAAATGAGGCCGCCGCAACCGACATTCGATCCCGCGTGCTGCACCATTCGTAACTGTTCAAGACTCGGGCCACGTGTGACTACAGCCTTGAGCATAAATCGGTCACCGCGTCTGCTATCTGCGCCAGGCCCGATCGAGGCCGCAGGGCGGCGCCATTCAGGTGGGAGTACGGTGCGGAAATCCTCGTATTCTTCGTCACTTGGCTGGGGGTCGAAATTAATGCCAGGCAGGGGAGTATGGCGCCCCTCACATGCATCGGCGCCCCTTCGTCGGCTTTATCATGGCATCAAGTGTCATTCCCTAATCACGCCTACTGCCTCTTCGGCTTGTGACGTTGCGACTGTGTTGTCTGATCTTGGCGAGTCGATCGAACAACACCCGATCGGGTGTCATTTGTATGCTCGGGCAAGTATTTGATGCCGGTGAAGCCCAGTCTGTCCTGCGCTTTTTTCCGTAACGTGCCGTAGGAGCCCAAGTTCCTGGTACCACTTGCGTTCGCTCGTAAACCCACTCGGGTTGGGTCTAAGAACTTCCGAATCGGTTCGCGTTCGAAGGACCGCGCTCCAACTTCAGTATCGTCGTTGGCGATGCGCATTAGGGTGGCTCGATGCTCGCGCCCCCGCTTAGGGTGCTGCCACCTTTTCTACTGCTCTTTGTAGTGCCTGCAGCGTCTTCGCCAAGCTGTTTAACATAACTAACTGTTATGGGCTACAACCTTTCGCGAAAAGCTAGTAGGCCTCTACGCGTCAGAGAGAAACCTGTACGCAGCGGGACTGACCATGGCGGCCGCCGCAGATGAGCGGGCATCGAGGCACTCCAGCAGGCATAACAGCAGAGAGCGCTGTATCGATGACGCGGCCCTTAGCGGCGCACCGTTCGCACTAATTGTGAGCCGACGCTCGTGAACCGCCTTCGCCGATTCTACCGAGGCCTCGGTTTATTGCGCGCCGCCCCGACCAACAGTATGCGCGCGCCGCCCCGCCGCGGTGGTCTAGTGGCTAAGGTACTCGGCTGCTGACCCGCAGGGCGCGGGTTCGTATCCCGGCTGCGGCGGCTGCATTTCCGATGGAGGCGGAAATGTTGTAGGCCCGTGTGCTCAGATTTGGGTGCACGTTAAAGAAGCCCAGGTGGTCTAAATTTCCGGAGCCCTCCACTACGGCGTCTCTCATAATCATATAGTGGTTTTGGGACGTTAAAGCCCACATATCAATCAAATCAGTATGCGCGCGCCGACGCACCCGCTAATGAACGAGGCCGTGTTTCCGAGTTGTCGCGCGCTGAGCTCGGCATGCGCAGTGCACTTTTATCTGCCCACATGACGAGCCGCAATTTTCGTCACGCGCTCGACGACCACCTGAAAACGTGAATGGTTGGGAAAATGTAGACATGTAGGCACGCTACGTTTGCTAACAGCGCCGTCGCGTGTCCAGGGCTCCGCCCAGTCCAAAGCTCGCCACCGCCCTCCACGACCATACGAACACACGGGAGGCCCCTTTCCGACGCGGCAGCCTTGCAGCTGCTCTGCCACGTGATCATATAGAGGGCGGTGCCGAGCTTTGGTTTGGGCAGGGCCGTGGTGTCACTGCTAAGCGCCCCAGGATGTCGACGGGGCCTACCGGTGTTTACCAACGTGGAAGGGTCACGGCCGTTGGATCAAACAGCTCACGGTCGTTAAAGTGGTCTATAGGGGGTATGCACTGAGCCTTGATGCGCACGGGGCAACACTATTGCCGCGCCGTGTTATGGGTCCGTTCATGCGCGCTTCCAGCTGTTCGTGCTTCGGCGTGCAGGAGGTATTCCAGGGGTCACTATACGTTTAAGTTGCCGTACGGATCTCAGACACAGCGCGCGCAGCAACATTCTCGCGCGTGTGGCGAGCGCGAGAACCGCCAAAATGGCGACCCGGACGCCGACGATCCTCGCGGATGACGTCAGGTGCATACCCCCTATACTCTGGGTAAAAAGGGGCCACCTAATGACAGTGTTGTGCAGTTATTGGTCGCGTGACCCGTGTGACTGGCTTGCGCTGACGCCACTGAAATAGCTGCGTTAGAGTACTGACATAACCAACCTTTCATTATTCGTGAGCGATAGACATACGTCGCTTCCGTTCCCTCTTGTTTGCAACGGCTTTAGGGTCGGTGATGGTGTGCAGTGGGATGTTCCCAAAGGCGAAGTAGCGGGCAGCCTGCAAAAGTTGCGACTGTATAGGCGGTCACGTACATACATATATAAGGAATGGGAAGACCCACGTTTTTAGGAGCTTCGCCCCTAAAACAAGCTTTTGTAATAAGTTGAAGAATTCGACGTTACGTTATTAGCATTATGTCACGCCCGGTTGTTCTTTTGCTGTTCTAATCACTTCATTGCTCATATTAACGCGATTGCTTTCCCGAAATCAAGCCTGCCTAAGGTAAGTTTGCGATCAAGTCCCAAGCACCGGCCTTGGTCAGTGGTTGAATACTGGGCTGGCACGCTGCGGATCCGGGTTCGAGCCACACTCTGTCATTGATACCAGGTTTTTAAAGACGACTTTCTTTGGGACCTTCGACGCAGCAATTTCGGCCTGTGTGTCTGTCTGTACAATTGTCTGTTTGTCCACTCTTAACGGCACCATCCGCAGTGCCCACCAATGATGCCCAAGGTTTAGCGTTCATACTTGCGCAATTGTCAATAATTAAGCAATTATTGCGCAAGTGTGGGGCACCAAAACAACATGCTATTTTTACCGCACACAAATATCCACTCATGCTACAACAATCACTAAACGTCGACTTAAATAACGTTCATTCATGGTGTGTATCGAATCTGTTACTCATCAATCCATCAAAGACCAATTTCATGGTATTCCATTGCCCGCAGTTGTTTCCAAACATCGCTTCATTAGCAGTGACGCTTGATGGACACTTCATTCATGCATGTTCATCTACTAAATTTCTTGGTGTGTTATTAAATAAACATTTGAAATTAAGTGAGCATTCGCGGGCCTTAATTCAAAAGGTGTCTTTCGGTATTCACGTGATCATCAAAACACGACCTTACTTCTCCACTGAAATCCTTTTATCTTTATATTACGCATTCATTCATAGTCACCTGTCATACTGCGTATCATCATGGGGAAATACATATTGGTCACATGTAAATCATCTAGAACGATTACAGAAGCAAGCTTTGAGACTCATTACTTCCAAACCATTTTCATCACCATCAGCCCCCCCCCCCCTTTTTAGCATCATGAACATTTTACCTCTGCATAAACTCTTTAGCTACAAATTCTAATGATCATGTTTCGTATCCTTAATAATGAATCACACATTTCCAGTTTCTCAGGAGTTACTCTTGTAAATACTAACAACACGAGGTTTTCAGCTAATCGTAATCTACTTCTTCCTAAAGTACGTACCAACTATGCTCAAATGACGGCAAGATTTTCATGCATAACACTGTGGAACATGCTGCGTGTCGATCTCAAATCTTCCTCAATATACTCCTTTAGTAAGCGCTTGAAGGTTTTATTGTTAACTGACTTATGACTTGAAGGTTTTCTTTTGGGTTTCTTTGTTTCAAGCACATTGTCACTATTGCTCATATGGCCCTACGTTTTTGCACCATTTTCTTTTAAATATTGCTGTGATTTCATCGCTGTTTGATGACTAAAAAGCTAATCCTCTTTCTACTTTTTGTTAGGAGGTCCCCCTGACAGTTTTACTTTGGGACCTCCGATTGTTCATTCGACATGCAAAAAATGTATTCATAAAAATTGTATTTATTTTTGAATAAACAACAACAACAACAACATATATATATATTGCATGTGCATCTTTTACTAAAAAAGATCACGCTGCGCTAGCCATGAAACGCTTGCACGGAAAGCTGAGCGTTTCGAACGCTTTGCTAAGACGCGATGGTGGTGGCACCTACCCGTCGCCTTGCGTTCTACACCTTGTCACCTCTGAGACGGGCGCGCACACCCGTCTCAGAACCACGTGCTTCGGTTTACAAGAACACTGCCAGGCGGCGCTTATGTATCACGTGTGACGTGACTTGATGCGCTCGTTCGCCTCCGCTGCACGCTCGAGGCAATCTAACGCAGCGCCTCCAGAATACCATTCACCGATTTTCTTGCGCAGAACATCAAATAAACGTTTTGTTCAATCTCTCCAGACGCAAGACTACCGTCTTTCGACGATATTGGCAGATTTACATGCAGGTAGGGGGCCATTTTTTTTTCTTATTTCGCAATAGTGGTTCGAATACCGGTGGCGGTGGATAACAGCGGTGCCGGGCGTAACCCGAGTTGTGATCTAATAACAGCTTTCGCTGTAATATTGCACCAGTGTAACGCAGTACCGAATGGCATGTTAATACAAACTGCCCTTCAGAAGGTTCGAAAGACCTTAGCCAACGTAGTTGCACTGGGCTTTGACTCCGCTTTCTACATAAAAAAGCTTGACAAGGACTTGCAGCTCTTAAACCCCGAATTCAAGGTGGTTCACTCGAAATATCCGTGCTACATACTGAACAACGTTCTGGAAGAAGGAATCAGGGCGAGCTGGTTCAACGTAGTTCAAGATATTGTTTTGTACTTTCCATCCAGCTTGAAATCGTGGCTGGATCTTCGGCGTAAGTTTGGTATGGTGTGTTTGGCCATCAAGTTCTTTTTTTCTGAAGCTCTAGAAGATCTTTTGGACTACTGGCGTGCCAACTTTTCTTTCTTGAGAAGCGATGAAGCCAAGGGGACGAAGTGTGAGAAGCTCAGGAGTCTTCTTTATGACCATGGTCTCAATCGTAGAGGAACTTGATGTAGAAAGTATCCCACAATGGGGGTCTGTTTGTACGCACTAACCAGTGAATGGCCAACCTAAAGTCATCGCGTCATATGTCATACGTCTGCTCGACCTCCTTGACGAGGATCAACTGCTGTTGCAGACTTTACCGCATACTGTCGAAAATTGGAGACAGACATCTGAGAGGAACCTGTACGCTGATCTACAGTATACTTAAGAATTGTTTACGTATTCAATTGAAATTGTGAACCCAAATGTGAGGCTGCCTACGCGTTCGAAACTTATGCGCCTCTTTTCAATAAGTGCTTCTTGAAACTTACGACTTGAGTCAGCTCCTCGATTTTGCGAGTGCCATGATATACGTAGCAATGTTGAATCGCTGACGTTATGGAGACTTCGTAATGTCGAGCGGTGAGTGTATTGCCGCTGATTCTTCTAGTGCTTCTTCATCCTAGCGCTAACGTTGAAAGGACGTTTTCAAAGCCGAGAGTTGTCAATAAAAAGGGGCGCGCTTCGATTAGTGACCGCAATGTCGCAAAGTATGCTTTACAATAAGCTTTAAGCTAAAGTTTCATACAGAGATTAAGGGTGTTCGGTGTTCAGGTGTTTTGCTTGTGCATATATGTCTCTTGTCCATTCAAACGCTCTAGGAAAAAATAAAATGTACCTTGTGTGTTTTGATAATTTGGTATTCAGATATGAATTGATTTAAAATTTTCAGGCGTTGAGAATTATGCAAAACTCCGAATTGCCGAAAATTGGAGATTTACGGGAAAGAAACTCCGATAAACGGCGAAACTCCGATAAACTCCCGCTGGTTTCTGAGAAAATAAACACCGAAAACACGGCTCCTTATTATTTATATATTATACAACGTCAAAAGAAAACATGTCACTGAACTGCGGAACATAAATGAAAGAACGCTATTTACAGACGAGAAAATATTCAGAATTTCATGAGAAGAACACGGCAAAATATTAAGTTCACGATGTCACGTTAGTGTTGTCTGTAGATTGCGTGCTGGTTCCTACGCCATTCGTGCAATGAGACCCAACAACATTCCGGTGACGTCGTTAATATACTTAGGCCAATTAATCGGCGCGCGAATAACCGCCTGATGTGACGTAAGCCGCCATGCCATTGCCATGACGCCCAACATAGCGGATTGCCAACGTGGCAAGCTATAATATATCAACTGCCAATAATGTCGCGCATTGGCATTGGGTGGGAAGTTTAGCGGGCACATCATCTCCAAGCGGACGAAAGCGGAGGCTGAAAGACGCAACTATCATCTGAGCGTGAGTTACATAGCGATCTCTTTTCACTCCTGGGTCTTAGCGGCACTGTTCTCCTCGTTGCCATGTCTGTTGTCTTGCCGCTATAGTATATAGGGAGGGCAAAATTTATCGAGAAGAAGCGAGTTGCAACAGGTTCGTTCCGAAGTGCGCGTCAAGTCTGCAAGCACACCTGTTTCCTGAGCGGATGCATGGTATCGGAATCTCGCTTTGTTTTCTAAAAGGACTCGTGGTTGCTTGCGTGAACGCTACCGCATAAACCCGCTGATATTCAGCTATAGGAAACGTCAGCTTCCGAGAACCAATGTTTTTATGAACCCTAGGAAAAAGGAAACAGGTTGGTGGTCCGTTCGAAGAAAGAAGAATGTACGAGGCGTATCCTCGAATGAATCGAAGGGAAAGAGCAAAGCGTGCCCGCGTGATAAGTTGTCGGAGACCACTGGCGGGACCCGAAAGCGTGTGTTCGTGCTTTCACCGTGCACGACAGCGAGCCGTTTGTGGCTCCGAGCGGTGGTGAATGGACGAGATACAATTTGCGGCGGTGACCTGAAGTAGGTTTCGACTGCTTCCGCCGTCGCTTGACGGACAGCGCTCGAAGCGCGCCGAGCCGCTTTTTTTACCCTCGCAGTTCGTCACAGGTCGAGGGGAGTTATGCTTTGGAGCACCGCGATGGCGCACAGAAAGTCGTCGTGGTATTCGAACAGCAGCGGACGGGAAAAACGCTAGAGTAATGAAGTCCATATATAGTTGCTTCACCATTCGAAAGTGATGGTGCTGTTAAGTGTGTACCGTTGGGCGAGCCTGTGCATAGCTTAAAAGCCAACTTCGGCGATTTTTCGACCATGTCAAGGTAGTGATGTTTCTATGTTCCTGAGACACTCTTCCACGAGCCCAATAGCTGAAATGCTCAGGAAATTCGAAAATAATTTATAATAAGCAAAAAGGAGCAATACCGAAACCCAACCAGACACCTTGTCTGTGTATGACGTACTATTTGGTAAGAACCGGAGGCCGTATACTGGTCCCGCTGGCGCGGAGTATGAAAACTGTGAAAGCCAGGCCAGCGAAGCGCCAGCTAAGCACAAAGGAAGGAGGAAGAAAGCTTCTCTGTGCTATACCCGTGCCAAACACCACCGCAGTCGCCTTGTGGCCAGCACAATAAACGCTGTAGTGGCCAAAGCAGCGATGCCATCGGCTGCGTCACTGTGACGTCATGCCAAAATCGACGTCACACAGACAGTTTTGCCAATATTTCTGGCTAGCGAGGTGAGCTTTTCGAGGCAATCTTTAAAGTTTATTTCCAACCAATCAGCGCATCTCTCAAGTCTGTAATTTGGCATAAATGACGAAAATGGGCGTAAGAACGTACCTAGTGAATTTCATTAAGATTCATTAACCTCGAAAAATCGTCAGAGTTGGCCTTCATAGGGGCATTAAAGTAAAATAACAATTTATGTCAGAGTGAGAGCTCATTGTATGACGTCAAAACGACAATATTGTAGCAAAGTCAATGTCTCGCGGAAAGCTTTTTCTTTTTCAGCTACAACTGGAGTTCGTTCTTAGCCAGATGCTCTTGTTAGAGGCGCTATTTAACGACCTGTCTCGAGGAGGGCGCCTCGAGAAAGAATGAGAGTCTGAACAGAAAAAGCTGCCTCCGGTCCGTCACTGTGCGCGCTGCGCCCCAGACCGGGCACTGCACCGTCCTCCCGACCGGGCTGCAGAAATCAGGCGCCTTTCTTCTCTTCTAATACCAGCACCACCCCAAACAAGCGAGCCGCCGCTTGCGTCCTCCTGGGCAATCGGAGAGCGACATTTGAGCACTTGCTTCCGCGTCAAGGCCGTTTTAGAGAATGTGCCCGTTTCAACAAGCTGCTACAGTTTTGTTACGAGGCGGGCTTCACGCGACCATGAAAACTCGTGTTGGGATTGGTTATCCTCGGCTTGCCTGATTGTTCCGCGCACCGTGGATGCTGGAAAACCCTATTTATGCAGCGACTCGGGCCCTTCTTGGGGTGAGCGGACTCGGGGTCAACAGCGCGTCTCACCACCGGAGACCAGTCATGCAAGCCGAGGGGCATGGCATCATTTTCCATCTATTGTATTCATGACTTAGTGCATTGTGTAAATTTAACTTGTATTAGATAAATAAAGCTCCCAATGAGTGCTCCCCGAAATCATCGTGTCGACTTGTCATCGCTTGACTGTGCGGAATTGCTCTCACACTTCTTCGTCTGGATGGTCATCAGATGCGTCTATGGCTTAAACAACCCCGAAGTTTCGCTACAATATTATCAACAGCAGTGCCCTATACTTACAGAGATAATAAATTAAATGCACGAGAGCGCATGCGCTACGCGTAGGACATCCCAAAATGATCCCGATGACGTGAGTGGAACCGCCAACAATTAATCACTGGTAATATAGCTGCACTAAACAAACAACCTTCCGTGCATGAAGAGACTGAATAAAGTGCTGCTTGTTTGTTTCTGTTTGATTCATGGAAAAAAGAACCGCCGGACGTTAGTACGAGAAATGACGCGAGTGGTTTAAAAATTCAATTTTCGACTGGCTGAACTTGGCGGGGCGCAGTTGAACCAAGCACCAAGCCATGGAACCCAATTGTGCAGTGACCGTTGTTGTTGCTGTGGCTAACGCTACTTTCGTCCAGCTGCTACTAGTGTTTGCGGCCACGCAATAAAGCCGGGCAACATTGTGCTCGCGAACAGTGACGTGACACGTTCAGCGTGAGGCGCGTCAATTCAAGTGCACTAACCCGATGCGGACCACTAAAACGTTAATTTACTTCAAAATAAGCACTTCCTTGGCCTGAAATTAACACTACGAGGTTTCTGGACCGCTATGTCAACAATCTACGTCCACCTAGTAGTTGCCTCGAGTGCCCCTTTAACGAAATTTTTGTTGCGCAACTAAGACCAAAGGCCCCGCCATGGTGGTCTAGTGGCTAAGGTACTGGGCTGCTGACCCGCAGGTCGCGGGTTCGAATCCCGGCTGTGGCGGCTGCATTTCCGATGGAGGCGGAAGTGTTGTAGGCCCGTGTGTTCAGATTTGGGTGCTCGTTAAAGAACCCCAGGTGGTCAAAATTTCTGGAGCCCTCCACTATGGCGTCTCTCATAATCATATGGTGGTTTTGGGACGCTAAACCCCACTTATCAATCAATCAATCAATCAACTAAGACCAAGGAAGGGAAACTGACAGAAAACGGAGCTCTTAATCCTGTCTCCTCTTCCGTGGTCCCAGTTGCGCCCACGGTGTAAGAATAAGTTGTTGCGCCACAGATGTTTCTGTAATTGATAAAACCGCCTCGTCGATCAGCATGGTTTGTGATACGTTGATGCAAACCCCTCTAGCCAACATTGGATATCTCACTGTTCTCACTATTACGCCTCCTCGTACAGGGGCCCTGTTCACACCGAAAAGTGCATCGCTTAGTCCACAGTTTTTTTATTATTTTCTTTTGAACTGTGCGGACACAAATCTGTTCGTTTTGTCGTTATCCTGCGAACGCATCAGCCGGGTCTCCTGGTGCTCTTCCGAAAAACAGTGTACGACGTCCGCCTTGTTTCACGCCGGTGTCGAAGGTTACCATTCACGCCAGAACGTATTCGTTCTCGGGGCGGAGACTTGTTGCATCCTTAAGCAACGTAACGAGCGCGACTTTCGCGGTGAGCTCTCGCTATGGCGAGATATACTGGTGGAATCGCCCTAATGACTCTTTACAATTTCATTCCTAATGGTGGACTCTAGTCTGTTATTCGTCGGAACATAGACGTGCGTGGATTGAATGCCGAACGCGAGGGTGCAGGGTCGGTGTCACCACTGCCTGCTCCTTTTCACGCCGTGGCGTAATGCATCGTTCGACATTTCGTTTCCAGTCCCACGAGCGGCACTTTGTGTAATCTGGGTCGTGCGGGGCTACCCCGCCTGTGACTGCAACGTGTCGGTGCATCGCCGCCCGATGTTGCCGATCAGTTCCTTCAGGGTGTTTCTCAATTCACGCGCCCAATTCGCGCAGGGCAGGGTGACAGAAGCGGATGATTCTAGGCTGTGGTGTCGGTGGAGCCCGTGGGTCGTTGCTCGCTGGCGGCGTGTTCTTGTACCACGTTCATCGGTGCTCTGTGGTCTTCAGTCTTCGCCGTTATATCGTCTGGACTGAGTCGTCTGGCATAGAGGAACAAACGAAGGAACAAACAATATTTCAGTTTCTTGCAGTATTCGCTCAAACTTGGTCTGTTTGGCGGCACTGGATACG
The DNA here is from genome assembly GCA_013436015.1 of Rhipicephalus annulatus. NCBI lineage: Eukaryota > Metazoa > Arthropoda > Arachnida > Ixodida > Ixodidae > Rhipicephalus > Rhipicephalus annulatus. The sequence continues at coordinate 1,342,862 of WOVY01009885.1, forward strand.
CTTCCGTCTTGGAAATCCGACTTTCCCTTCCTTCTTGGCGAAGAGTGACGTTCAGCGTCAATGTCATCTTGCTTATTCCGCTATCGCGCAGAGTTGTCATTTCCTCTTAATATTCGAGCTTATTCGCGGAGTCGCTCGTGAAATTTCCTTGTCACTTGTCGCGGTTTTTTTGTTGGTCATTTGCATATTCCCAGAAAATGTAGTGATTGTAGATCAGCACCTTATTCATCAGTAACGCGTTTGTCAATCACTTTGAGTGTTGGCATGGAACGTGCAAGTTGGGGGAATCAATAAACAACTTCAATAATGCACTGGCAAACGTGCTTTCAACCGAATGAAGACTGCCGTGGTGACCATGTTAAGAAGTAATTATCTACTTTTGTTCGCAGTTCCGCCTGTTATCGCGATCACCGAAGTGGTTTTTCAGTTCGCCTTCGCACTTGAGTCACAGTTTTTATGTTATTACAAGATATGTTGAAGAATCGAAAATTTCAATGCACTTTCGAATCTTTAGTGTTAATCCTTGAATGTCGCGCTGCTTTTTTATGGAACTATTTTTTTTTTGCTTCTTTACTTGTTAGCTCCGTAGCATCCAGCAACTGTCCTATAGCGTCGCCTCATTCCCTCGTCGATCCGGCATCACCATGAGGTTTTTCATTGGTGCCTAGTACGCGTGTTGTCGGTGTAGGTATAGTGCCTATAGTGTGGGCTACTGTTTATGTAACTGCTGGCTAAGCGAGCGCCTGCTCCTTTTGCAGGGAAATCGACTATCGGTTCTTTCGGCGAGGCGTCGCCTCGACGATAACAACCTGATTTTAGGGATTATGCCAGCGGGATGTCACGTCACTCTGAAACGTATCCTAACAAAATGCAATTTTACCGTGTGGAGACCACTGCTCCAATATCGAGGCGGACCTTGCCTCCCGGTATGCTTCGCACGTTTGTTCCACAATATATATATATATATATACATATACTAGTCTAGCGCGTTGTGTAACGTTTCGCGAAATGACGCATCATGGTGGCCACACAAACCCTTCGGGCACTCGCGTCGTCTCCTGCTTCGACCTTTCCTGTGGGGAGAGCAGCGACGGCCTCCTCCTCGGCGGTGTTTCTTTTTCCGGGTTGCGCGCGTGTTGCGAGTCTCTGCGACGCCGTGCGGACGACGACGTACGCTGTAGTCTGCACGGCACTCGAGCTCCTGCTGAGACCATGATCGAGCGAGAAATTGTCATCTATCGTAACGATGATCGAACAAATGGGTTAACGAACCTCACTCGGGCGTTTGTGTCACGCGCGGAGGTCGGCAAACTCACTCGTGAGTCTCCGGATCACCAATACGACGCGCACAACCAGAGTGAAAACACAGAGCCCTTGTTTTTTAACGGAGCTTGTCTTCTTCTGGCTGAGGAAGGTTTTAGTGAATCAGAGCCCGAGTGATTCCAGTGGAGGAAACCATTGTGCAGTCTGAGTGAGCCTATGGCTCAGAGCTAAATATATTTCTTGGGTGAGTGTGAGTTCCCCCTTTTTTTCTGTTTCCAAACCTGTACTCACGCGTCAACATCATGCACGTTTTAGGCATGTCGTATTGCACGCCACTCTGTCAATGCTTTTCTGTCTCGGTGCTGCAACGAATGTGTTGCTGCACGGTTGCATTTATTGGCAATTAGGCCGTGTCGCCGACAGCAGGCTCTTCCGGGCATCTTTTTCTGCAGGTTTTTTTTTTAAGACCTTGACTTGTCTAAGTTTGTGGGAGGCAGTCGATCAGACGCAACGCCGTGATTTTTCAGCCATCCCTAACACTCGCGTTCGGTTGCACTGTTTATCGGCGTGCTTAATGCTCAAACTTTTCTTTGTTAGTAACCATACAAGGCCAAGGCTCCCTTTTCAGCTCCGTGCAATGGGTAATTGTAGCCACATATAATCCACGTCTGTCAAATAAATAAAAAAATTTATTTATTTGATTATTCATATATACAATGGATTGCTTAGTGACGTACAAGGCATTACGGGGATATATACACGGAAGCTCTCCGAAAACATCATTTAACCAATACGTAAATAGAAATTCTGCAACTCAACATCAGGACGAATCAGTCCTTGCCCTGCAAGATAACATGCCCCGAGTGCGTGATTGCTCGGCGGCAGTCGCGCGACCGAGCCAAAGCTTTGCGATCAAGTCAGCCACTTGCGGCTCACTTTGTCGCACGGCCAGTGCTGTTGGCCTCGAGATCTTCCGAGTGGCACCCTCTCGCGTGTGACGTCAGTTTGTGGACTCCCGCTCTCAACGGCACTGCAGCAGCCGCTGCTCCTGCGCGGATGGTCTGCTTCGGGCAGGAACTTTGTCGAACGAGGTCAACCAACGTGCGCAAAGAATGTTTTCTCGAGTGAAATTAAGAATTTGTTCATTCGCAGCCCGATCGACAGGGCCAAGAAACCTCCTAGATGGCCAACGGGCACGCCGATGCCGCCGACCGCATTGCTGGTAAGCTGAAACTATGTGCGAATATTATCGCTCGTCATCTGCAGTTTGCGCCGTGCGATACTAATTAGTTCGGGTGTTTCTTTGGGAATTTCAATAGGCGTGCCTTCCTCAATCTTCTACAAGCACGTAATGCAGCTTGTGAAACGCCGCGGTGTCTCATCGACGGCGTGGTGGTGTACGACGCAGACCACGTTGTTCAAGAACACGTTGTTCGAGACCGTCAATGCAGATCGCATCACCGTCGCAGCCGTGGTCCTGCGAACACGTGGCCTTGTGAACCCGCCACACAATGCCCCCGTCGCGATCGAGTGCTGCGCAATGGTGAAGTGCTGCTCTGTGTCTCAGTGTGCTTCGTTCAGCCGTGGAAAGGGCGATAGCTCTCGCAGCAATCTGAAAGAGAAGGGCACACCTGCACCCCCTTTTTAATGTTTTTTTTTCTGCACTCAACGATAGCGACAGTGAACACGACGATATGCGTGAGAATCGCTAATTTCTGCCACTACGGCAGAAATTTGCGAACAACACGCGAGATAATTACTGCATAGCAGCTGTTTAAATTGCTGCTTCGGCAGTCAATCGACCGTTCATGGCATCTCCTTGAAACGCAAAGCAGCATCAAATTACCAAATTCAAAATAATCATGCTTGGATTGCACTTATGATCTTCGGTCGAGCGCAAGCCCGTTTGGTATCGCTGTAGAAGGTGGAGGACAGCAAGAGAGAGTGCAGGGAGGTTAAGCAGACACATGCCTGGTTTGATATACCCTACGCTTGGGGAATGAAAAGGGGGAGTATAAAAATGAAAAAGAGCGGAAAGAGAAGAGAAAGACAGAAAGAAATTATTCTTATTCAGAGGCATCACGCGTATCCAGCGCTGGCACTTCACAAAAGTTAAGAGGAGTCTTGAGGAAAGTGCTGGTTTAACTCGGAGAGAGGGCGAGTTCCGCCTCATGGCCTCCCAGCGCAGCCATCGGTCGCACGCCAGGCCAATCAGTAGTCGCTGGCCTGAACGAGCCTTACAGCGCCGAGACTCGGCGCCGTGACCTATCTCTATTGATGGCGCACAGCTTCATGTGCCGAAGTACTGCAGCGCATGCGTGGCTAGGCGTTGTGCACCTCTTGAGCCGTGTTTTTTGGCATTAACACCTACAAGCCAAATATGCCTTTCCCGCGGTGTTGAGCGAACGGTGTTAGCCGTCGTTTGTAATTCACTCTAGCATATTAGTGCATTTCACGTGGAGGACACAGGTGGTTACGTCTCCACAAAACCCGCAGGCTAGCGATTCCGGCTTTTTTTTTTTTTCCTGTCTCGAATTCGGCATCCACGCCGTGCGCCGCGGGTAACCATTTTGTACGAGAAAAAGTCCTAGGGGCGAATTTTTCCAGCAGGCATCGTTTCTCCGCGGTTCGTGCGCCTCTTTTGGAGAGCGCCAGCACGTGCGGGGTTATGCCTATATGCGTGTGCCTTAGCAGCGCCACAGACGGTCGAGGCTGGTGTGCGTATTTTCCCGTTGCGCCGCCGTGTTGGTACGCATACGGTGGAGCCGCCCGTGGACCGTGGCTAATCCTTCCTCTGCGGGTCGCCTTTTCGGCGGCGGCGACCTTAAGAGACTGGGGTCGCACTTGGCCTCTCGCTCCGGCCGTGCACGGCGATTTGTTCGCTTCCGCAACGCTCCATCCACGCCGCCTGTCGACATTGCGACCGTTGTGAGGCGTCGCGGAAGAAGTGTCGCGCCGCTCCAGACCGACGTGTCCCCGTCGACCAGGCGGTCGTGTCCGGAGTGACCCTGTCGGTAAACAAGGGCGCTCTTCTTGCGACCCGACTCGCGAACGCAGCTCAGGTCTCTTCGAGTCGCTCTCGCGCAATTCTCACTAATCTCTTGTAGCCTTTCATTTAAAGCGCACGCACATAACCTGCGTTTGTTATGCTGAATAGTTTTGCCGGGAGTGCTGTGTAACGGGTGCTAGTACGGCGAGAACGTTTTTTTTTTTTTGCCTACACTGTATTCATTGTCATCATTGGATAACACTTTACGCTATATAGGCGAAAACACCATGGCCGGTAAGTGCTCAGAATTAGTGGGAGGTGCACCGACAGCTGTCGCTTTCCCACCGATAGGAAAAAAATCCATTATGCCCCATCCAATCGCATTTGCTTGTTGTCGTGACGTCAAGCACCTTTCGCAAATTGCAACCAGCGTTTCGCCATACACACACATGTATGGCTGGTTTTTGGTTAAATAGATAGAGAGAGAAAGAACAACTTCTACTTTCACGCATATATTTCAGAAAATTCCATCACTGCTCAGGGAGACGGGATACTTTAGACAGGGACGACGATGGTTTAATTATTAGTGTGCCTAATAATAACATTAGCAGTGAAAACGTATTTATAGTCACAACGGAAAGAACCCAGCACGATCGCCTTTCAGAGATGAATGCATAATTCTGGCTTGTATTCATACTTGGCTTGCCACCGAATGCTGAAAGCGCGGAAAGTAGGTTCTCCATACTTCACATAGAGCGCACAAAGCACAGCGTCCGCAAACAATCGCGGAATTGCGGAGCGCGTGCCTGATAACCGCCTTAAATCGGATTGGCCCTGTTGCATGCAATGGTAAAGAAAAAAAAAACAAGAAACATATTTTAAATACCCCAGTAATATAAAGGACAAGCGCATCCACGCACAGGATGTTTCAGCTCCCTGCACCTGCAAAAAATATGTCGTTCACCTGTTGAGCGCAGTTATCGTGTGCTCACAATGGCACAAATTTCTTAATAGAGAGCGGGACAATTACTTACGTCTGGCGTACTCCAGGAACTTTCTTAAAGGCGCCGAGAACTGATTTTTCTCGACCCATTCTTCTTTTACAGCATGACAGAAAGCTCATCCTTCGTAAGCACAAGAGCACGTAGTTATCTTACAAGCAGTATTTTTCTATCTGAAAGGCTTTAAAGGCACATTTATCTTTGCCCCAGCAATGCTGAGAATTGATGGCGATGCCGCCAGCCCTTAATGTTCGTGATTTGTGAAAGCTGTCGTCGTTGTGCTCTTTTGCGGGGGTTCCTCCTGCTACTATATGCTTAGCCACCTTTATTTCGGACTTTTCAACTGTGTTTCAAAATAACAGGCAGTTAAAATGTGATGATGTGGCACTAAACACCTTCGCTGTAATTGTACCGCGTGTGCACGGCCGCGCCGAGTAGCAGCGAAATGTAGGTAGGAATACCAACTCGCTTTAAAATCTCATCGACCTGCAAACTGCGTGCACGGTTGCATGAGCACGCTGAAAAGTTGCTCAAGACGAGCTGAGGAGCAAAAGATTGTTACGTCAGGCAAAAGCAGCTTCAGCGTTTTCTTGGCACGGCGCCGCAGGTCATTTTCGAGGACTCTCAATGAAAAAATATAAGTCCCTAGAACGAAATAAACAGGGTTGGTTCGAGTCAATGCGACGCACAATGTTTCTTTCATCAGTGATGAGTCATCTCAGTTCAGCTGTCGGTCCATTTAATAAAGAATCTGCGTATAGTCAATGTGTCAGTCAGCGTGTAGCGTACACATCTTACTACGCCAGGTTGACCACCCTTACGTTAACTTGACAGGGATAGACTGCACTTCATTTTCGTTTCACGTACTTTTTTTGACATGTTGCGTGTCAAGGTACGGTATGGTTATAAGCAGATTAACTGCTTCACAATGGTCGCGCCAACACCGTTCCACAGCAGTGGGAACGTCATTAAGAAATAATACAGCGAAAATTGGAAGTACTGACTGGGCACAAAAACATGCCTTATAGCACCTATATAGCAACAGATTATGACACATACCTAATAACCTAATCAGTTTTTCAATACTAAGCTCGTAGACCTTACGCTAGTGTGAGAACTTGACTTATATCATGCAGATATGCGGGGCAACATACATGATTGAAGTGAGGCAATGCCAAGAGCCCATTGCCATTAATTAAAACTGTGAAGATAAAATATTAAAACAAGAAAATGCAACGCCTGTTAGAACATCGTGGTGCAATAAAGAAGAGTGCTAAAATGCTGTGCAGACCCATAGTTATTACGCAGTGGGAGAGTAGTTTATTAATCAGGATCGATTGACTTACGCAGGTTCATTAGGTGGTATGTCTATCGAAGTCGCATAGGGAGTCCCGACTTGAAGGGAATACGGCGATGACTGTGCGATGGCGCAATCGACGAGGAGTCTTCGCATAGGACGAGCCATTGTTTCCTGCGCGAGAGGATGCCTTTCGGGCTTTTGTTCAGCCCAGCGGAACTGGTGGACTCGTTTGCCGTGTCCTGTCGTTCTTCATGCGTGCATTATTTTGTTTCAAAGAGCGTCCACGTAAGTGGCCTCGAGGTATTCATGCTCCTTCCGATGCGCTTGATACATAATATCTGCGGAGGGGGTTGTTTAAGGCACGCTTGTTATTCAATGTCCGCGATATGCTTATCGTTCGCGTTTAACAGTTTTTCGACACTCTTTCGATGGGGCTTCATTTTCTTTCACTTTGTGTGTGTGTGTGTGTGTGTGTGTGTGTGTGTGTGTGTGTGTGTGTGTGTGTGTGTGTGTGTGTGTGTGTGTGTGCGTGTGCGTGTGTGTGTGTGTGTGTTGGCTAGGCGAGTTTTCAGCCGATAATGGGCGATGACGTTCTGCATTACAGAGGCATCTATACGTGTGCATCAACTAATGAACCAGGTTTAATGTTCCCGGTGTGTTCTGCTAAGAAGGAATGCAAACATTGGGCCCAAAATTCATGCCGAGTAGCAGGGAATCTGTTATGTTTTACTGTGGAGAGGTTCAGGTTCATATTGCCTCGGCTACTCCATATCAATAGGTTCTGCAACGAAAAAAAATAATACTGAACAGCACTCAATAATCAACAAACAGAAAACATAATAGAACACTAAAACCAGTTGAAAAATTATGTTAATTTACAGTTTGCTTGCAGCAGTTCCCACTGTCATAAAATGTTCACACGCACACCCTTCTTTTCTACTTGTCAGTATATGCACTAACACATCATTTCGTATGTGTCAACTCCTGGCTATGTCTGTCACAGGTGCTTATTCAGCCTGGTCTCCACTACGCAGACTGTCAGAAAGATGTTAGCCTTTTTCTTACGATGCATCGCAGGCCATAGTCCGAGTAATTTCTTTTTTGTGAAGGACCGTCCGTCCAAACTTCCTAGTTTGTTCCTCAGTTTTTCTGTTTCATTCGCGTAGTTGACGCACTCCAAAAGAGTATGTCGAGCATTTTCTTCTGCATGACCACAATGGCATTCGGGGGTGTTGGATATTGATCGATGTATTTTGTGCAGGAAGCTGTTTGTGTATGCTACTTCCAGTCGAAGTCTGTGGATTAATGTCTCTAAGTGTCGTGGGAGATCTGTCGCTATTGAAAATTTTCTGTGCGGATCAACTTCATGAAGTAGTGATTCCTTTCATTTAGGGCTATCAAACCACTTCCCCATCGAACAATCATTAAAAACAAATAGGACATCTAAAATGTGATTCGGTTTTTAGATGTCCTATTTGTTTTTAATGATGATAAGACATGCTGGTATTATCACCCTCGTGCTAACAAACCTATACTGCCATATAACTCGGCGCACACCAAACTCGTCAAGCGAGGGATTGTTAAGATGAGCCTTACTAACACCTTGAAGAAGTCCTGCCAGCATTGTTTGCCTTTAAGCATGAGAGAGCAAACAAAACGTTGAGCTGACTCGGGGTACCCACAACACGTCCTGACATCTGTCGCCGAAAGCCTGCTGAGGCAAATCCGCTCCGACGGAGCCGCGCAAACGCGTGCTGCGCCTTCAAGGAAAGGGTTAGCTGTAATTCCATATATTCATGGTGTTTCACATAACCTGGAAAAATTAGCAGAACATTGCAACGTGCGAGTAGTTTTTTCGGCACCTATCAAGCTAAACAGTCTTTGCCGAAAGACGAAACTGGAGCGCCCGGAGAAAGGTCTGTGCGAAAAGAACCACCGTATTAGGTTTGTCGCGTGCATCACAGGAGTCATCTACCGGATCCCATTAACGTGTGATGCATGCTATATAAGCCAAACTGGTAGATGCATCAATGATAGGCTGAATGAACACAAGAACAACGTGGCCAAAGCACAGCCTGAGGGTTTTCTTGCAATTCACTGCAAAGAATGCGGGTGCCATCCGCTCATTATTCGCACCAGCATAATCGGAAAAAAGCACTAACCAAATGACAAGGCTCATCATAGAAGTGAAATTCATTGCTAAGTTTGGGGACGTGTGTATAAGCAAGCCATCGATATCATTATTACTGAAAGAATTGCATTATTTGAATGCCGCATGAGTTGCAGTAGATCAGTTTACTGGTTCTAGCACGTGGTTGTGGCGCGCCATGTTTGGGTATAAGTAGTGCTGTTTCTCGGATTAAACCGCATTTTTGAAAGTTAGCGCCGTGTATGTGTTTTCTTCTCCGTCCCGTCCTGGATGCGATATACCTCGAATAAAATGGATTACCAACAAGCCCGCTGTGCAACCTTAGTCGACAGCATCTTTAGTGAGAGATGGTGTAATTTTTTCATTACAATATAGCAAGGAGGAAACGACACCACAGCGGATTTCTTTCGTGGCCGTTATGTTCAATGAAGACGCACACGTTATATATATATATATATATATATATATATATATATATATATATAGTATAAATTATTGTAATGGAAATAAGGAGAAAGAAAAGTGGGTGAAAAAAATTGCCCGCAGCTTCCCTCGGGGGAACACTGAGGAGGATGCGGAGCATATAATTGGATAACGGGGTGTTAAAGTGCGACTTACTTGGGTCGATGGCTAAATTGGTTAACGTGGTTGTGAAATGGGGTGTTAAATTGCGACTTACTTGGGTCGATGGCTAAATTGGTTAACGTGGTTGTAGGAGGGGGTGTTAAATGAGTGAACACGTACACACGTATGCGAAAGGGCGGCGCTGGTCGAAGGGACGTCGATCATTGTGTTTGTGGATTCGTTGGCATTCATTTCACGGCGGCTTCGGACGTCGACGCGCCGTACAAACCAACGGACGAGCGGCAACTGAGCGAGCGAGCGCCGACCTTGAGTATATATACAGCGCAACGGCGCATGCGCTGTCAGCTGTCGAATGTTCTCGAAGGAGAAGCGTGCGCGCGGCACAGATGGCGACGGCGCGACGGCGCATGCGCTGTCAGCTGTCGAATGTTCTCGAAGGAGAAGCGCGCGCGGCACAGATGGTGGGCGACGGCGCGACGGCGCATGCGCGCGCGTCAGCTGTCGAATGTTCGAGAAGCGGTGCGGACGGCGCACTACAAGGCGCGAGTATAAGATGCTTCCGCATCTAAAAATAACTTGCCGTGAGCAGGAATGGAACCTATATGACCTTCAAATAACGCGGCGTTGACCCGATTGCAGCGGGTGTCGACGCTGGTTCTGGCAGAACGGTTTGAAGCGAAACTCGGTGAAACGTTTACTCGAGTAAACGTTTGTTCGAAACGCCAGGACATGGGAGGCGGGTTGGCTTTCGTGTTTTATCCCAAATAAACGAGCCGAAAGAGTGTTTCCACTCAACGTGCAGTCGAGCGTTGTGGGTGGTGGAGAGAGTGAAGCAAGAAGAGAAGTGTGTTGCAAGTGAGTGGAGGAGCCGGCCGGTGAGGGACTGCGGGTGAGGGAGAGTGTGACGCCAGCGTGCACTTGCGAGGGAAGCGTTCGAGGGGAGCGTGGCGTCAACGCACAGCTGCGGCGCGATCTTCTTGACACCGCTCCTACAGCTGCGGCGAGGCGAGTGCACCGTACGCACCCACGGTGTCACACACGTGAATCAGGGAGGTGCTTCCCATCTAAAAACAAAGCAGTAATTATTCTGGAGCACCCGACTAGTTATTCGAACACCAACGACGCCTTGCTCTGTAACGTGCCGTTTTGCAACTTTACCACGTGCCGTGATCGCGCTGACATAAAAACATATATTAACCGTTGATGGTACGCAGATATCTCAGGAGCTTGAATGTGTTCTCTATTACGCAACGCTCCTACATAATCTTTTAGTTTGAAAACTGCCGTTCAGACGCGCACGAAGAAGTTTCCCCTTTCTGAACCCAATCGTGATGTGCAAAGAAAACAAACAAACAAAAAATGGCAGCATATCCACGGGGTGAATGATGAAGAGTGGGGCGAAGCATCCGTCCGTCCATTCGTTCTTGCTTCCGTCCATTCATGCGTCCGTCTGTGTGACCGTCCGTGCGTGCGTCTGTTCGAGCGTCCGCATGTCCATCTGTGCGTTCGTCCCTGCGTTCGTCAATGCATCCGCCCCTGTGTCCATCCATGCGTTCATCCGTCCGCGCAGCCATTCGTGCGTCTGTCCATGCATCTGTCTGTGTGTCCGTTCGTCCATCTACTCAACACTCCAAGTACCACCATCTCGCATCTTTTCATCATATATTCCGCATATAAAAGCGCCGCCATCCAGCGGACATTTCAAGGACTAAACGAGAATTGGCACACGCACACTTTTTTTACGGCTTGCGTTTCGTGTCTGCTTCCCACCTTTAACCATCTCGAGTTCATGGTATATACTAGTTCACTGTATTCATGGCACTGCGGCCCGATGCTGGCTTAACATTTCTATAACCAAGGAAGTTACGCCCAGCGAGTATAACGTAGCAACCCTTTCTTGTCAGATAGTGCTCAATGTACATACCAATGGCTGCTAATGGGGAATGAGAGACAGGAGAATTCGGCTTTGAGGTAACGCGCACGCTGCAAATTTTTTTGTTGTTCAACAACGCACAGGAGAAATCTCCCACCGGCACCACCTTGCAGGTCAAAGCGTAAGTTTTGTTACGCACTACTACGAGGGACGGACGGGTGCCGCTTTAAGAAGCTTCGCCCCTAAAAAGAACGCCGGGCACACATATATTTACTGTATATGGCCCAGCATTAACAGCTAAGGCCGTACCGAAGCAGTGTTTTTGCCGGTGTTTTCTGGTGTTGCGTCTCTAAGCGTCATGATACTGCTACGTAGTTGACATATCGGCGGTCAGAAGACGACAACGAGGAAGTGGTCTGTCAGTTGTGCTTGCTGTCTTTCATCTTAGTCGACGCCATACGCATCAATTTGAATATAGATTTTAAATAGACACGCCTCGTGTCATTTTTACGTAACATCTTTGTGGTGGACTTGCTGGGTGCTTCCCCGTCTTCATCACGAAGCTCCGCAACGGCCGCATCATCATAGGTCCAACCATGTCACAGGTTGAACAACCATCGTCTTCACCACCTGCCCCTTCCGTGACTTCTACATACGTCGTTCTACCTCCTCCTCGTGATCCTGGTGTATTTTCCGGTCAGGATGGCGTCCAACCATGTCACAGGTTGAACAACCATCGTCTTCACCACCTGCCCCTTCCGTGACTTCTACATACGTCGTTCTACCTCCTCCTCGTGATCCTGGTGTAGTTTCCGGTCAGGATGGCGTTGACGTCGACAAATGGATCAACCGGTACGAACGGGTCAGCGCAAGTTATAGGTGGGACCCGACTCTTATGCTTGCTAATGTGCTTTTTTACCTCGATGGCCCACCGCGAGTGTGGTTTGAGACGCACGAAGCGGAGATTACAAACTGGGACTCCTTTATAGAGAAGATCCGCGACCTTTTTGGCGACACCGTTGGGCGGCAGATTGCAGTGCGGAATCAACTGGCGGCTCGTCCACAGACGTCGACGGAGTCGTACGTCGCGTACATTCACGACGTCATCGCCCTATGCCGCCAGATTGACGAGAACATGAGTGAGTCTGAGAAAGTGGCCCATGTGCTGAAAGGCATAGCAGACGACACATTTAATCTTTTAGTTTACAACAACGTTGCCACCGTCGACGCCATCATTAAAGAGTGCCGACGGTTCGAAGAACCCAAGAGCCGCCGTATTACTCAGCGATTCACCCGGCTGCCTAACACGGCCGCAACCTCATCGTGTGAAGCCGCCCGCCAGTCCCCCACGTATGACAACGTCACACAAATTGTTCGTCGGGAAATCGAAGCCGCCTGTCCGGCTTCTCTTCAGCCACCCTTTTTCGCAACGCTCGCCTCTGACAAACAACAGCCGTCAGTGGCGTTAATACAAGCTGTGGTGAGCCAGGAGTTTGCGAACCTCAGCCTTCCATCAGCATGTCCCTTGACTCGCCCTGAAGTCCCGTCTTACTGCCGAGGACACGCTCGCCGTTCACCTCTAACAATGCCCTTCCGTAACCCTTCGGAATGGTGAACACCCGACGACCGGCCTATTTGTTTTTCCTGCCACCAGCCTGGGCACGTTTCTCGCTATTGCCGCCGCCGTTGGTCAAACCAACCACGTCAGACTTTCTCTACCTCGGCGCTCGTGCACCCGACGACCCCTCGATGTTCAGTCGCCGCACCCTTCAATTTCTATTCGTCGTCATCTTACGAGCCTTCTACTGACGCCCCTTTGCCCGGTCGCCGCTACCCTGACGCCCCTTCGTCCGGTCGCCGCAGCTCTCGCTCCCCGTCGCCGCTACGTCGCCAATCCCGCTCTCCGCCACCTCGGCGCTTTTCCTCGCCGAGCTTCTCTGGACGACCGCAGCAGGAAAACTAGATGTTGCAGCTTATAGAGGTGAAGCTGCAATACCAATGACGGCCGAAAATCCTCTACTGACGCTTCCCACGCACTATAGCCTGCTTGAAGTACAAGTCGACCATGTTCCCGTGACCGCCCTCATTGACACAGGTGCGCACCTGTCTATTATGAGCGCTTCTCTACGCTGCCGCTTACAAAAGATTATGACGCCGTCTACGACGCAGGCAATACGTGTTGCCGATGGCGGTACTGTACCAGTAATCGGAATGTGCACTGCTCGTGTCAGCATTGCCGGTCGTCACGCCGTTGTCCTTTTTGCCGTGCTAGCCTGCTGCCCTCATGACCTCATACTTGGCCTTGATTTCCTTTCGGCACACTCGGCCGAAATTGATTGTTCATCTGGTACCCTCAGCCTTGATCTACCAATCTTTGCCGACTACTCTGCAAAGCCCACCAGCCGCTTGAGCCCAACCACTTTCGTTCGCCTGCCACCTCGAGCCGTCACGTACGTGTCTTTGTCATCGACCCCTCCCGTCCCTGACGGTGATTATATCGTTACGCCGATCACTGACGTTCGGCTCACGCGCAGTGTTACTGTGCCCTATACCATCGCGACCATACCGGATAACTGTGTGTTACTTCCGCTCCTTAACTTTGGTTTCACCCCTCAAGTGTTGCCCTGCCAGATGTCTCTAGCCCAGCTAACTGCCATAACAGAGGACGATGTCACTGTTGTCGCTGTATCTGCTCTTGATCGAAGCGCAGTCTCACGGTCACCCAGCTCAGACGACGGTATTTTTCTAAATATGATTGGATCGGAGCTGTCGCCTCACCAGGCCGACGCTCTCTGCCAAGTTTTGGCCTCATACAGTGACATATTAGACACCGACGATCGTCCCTTGGGCCAGACTAAAATTGTCACTCACTGAATCAACACTGGTGACTCTGCGCCCATTCACCGTCGGCCGTACCGTGTTTCAGCGTCCGAGCGAGAAGTGATTCTGAAAGAAGTGGCCAAAATGCTTACGAAAAACGTAATCGAACCATCAACGAGCCCTTGGTCATCTCCCGTGGTATTAGTAAAAAAGAAAGGCGGCTCATGGCGTTTCTGCGTTGATTATCGCCACCTCAACAAAATTACGAAAAAAGTCGTGTGCCCTTTACCACGCATTGATAATGCCCTTGATTGCCTCTATGGCGCCACCTTTTTTTCATCTCTCGACCTCCGATCTGGCTACTGGCAAATTGCTGTAGATGACATGGACCGAGAAAAGACCGCCTTCGTTACCCCTGACGGTCTTTACCAATTCAAGGTCATGCCATTCGGGCTCTGCAACGCTTCAGCGACCTTCGAGAGAATGATGGACACTCTCCTACAAGAATTTAAATGGTCGACATGTTTGTGTTACCTGGACGACGTGGTCATTTTCTCCCCCACCTTTGCAACCCGCCTTGAACGCCTTTAGACCATTCTATCCATATTTCGACGGGCCGGCCTGCAGCTCAATTCCTCCAAGTGCCACTTCAGTCTTCATCAGATTACCGTATTGGGTCACCTTGTTGACGCTGCCGGCGTACGGCCAGACCCGGCGAAAGTACACGCTGTAACAAACTTCCCAGTCCCACACTCTGTCCATGATGTTCGCAGTTCTGTGGGCCTCTGCTCCTACTTTCGCCGGTTCGTGAAAAACTTTGCGGCACTCGCACGGCCACTCACCGACCTTCTCAAACAGGACGTCCCATTTTGTTGGCGCCCTCCTCAATCTGACGCCTTCTCTCAGCTAACTACGTTATGTAATACTATCCTGGGCTAAGTGCGCATCGCAGCAACATTCTTATATGATATTGACAACATGATCATATGACCAAATCAAATCACATATGTATGATCATATGTGAATCTTATATGCTCATATGGACTCATATAATATGCTCATAAGAGTACATATGAGCATATGATTCTCATACTTCCATGATTATATCCTCATATGGGTATGAGAATCTCATATGAGCGGATCACGAGAACACGCATGCATATGCATGCACAAGTAACACTTCAAGACTTGGACTGTGAATGCTACTGTAGTAGGAGTTTAAAGACCATATATACCCCTGCTGTGAGATGGCACACCGCGTACTGGTTAGCAGTCACAGGACTTTTAAGGTAATTGTTGTTTTCTATACATCATCACGTCCCCTTGTATTTACTTGTGTGTGTGCCATTACGTAGCACGAAACTTCTATTTTAGGGTAGTCAATAAAATTAGAGCTTGCTTGAATTTTTCTTACGATCTTACCATTACGGCAAAATGTACTGCAGCCTCTATGACCGATCTGGCAACGTAGGTGGCTTAGTAGTTGCCTAGTTAAAAACACTAAGATAGGTTGCCTGGTTAGTAATGGATAAAGTTAGTGCCTGTACGAGCTGGTGGTTAGTAAAAGTATGCCGTGAATGTAGTAAAATACTCCGCAAACTGGTAAACACACGCGTTTACTAACTGATTACTAACTTTTTTTTCTAAGAGTGTATATTTGACCACGAAGTGCGCGTACGCTGCGATGTAGTCAAAAAGCTGGCCACACTCAACCAATTTTCTTCGATGTGTTCCGACGGTGCGACAGTTGAACTAAGCGACAATGGTCTGCTTCTCTCATAACTCTATACATAGAGTCATTACGATATTGGAAGTTTGTGAAATTTCAGATATCGTTTTGGTTGAAGCCGCTGACAACTTGGTTTTTTTTTTTGTAAAAATCTAGATTTTAATATGTTTTGTTGGAGTATTCTCAAGTTTCTTTTTTATTGTGCTGTCAACTACCTCGTCTAGGAGGGGCAGATGAGTGCAAATTTGTGATCTATTAGCCAGATCACGATGCGCGGATCGCCGCGACCAAATGTGGCCGTGTAGCCGCACCAAATCCCGATTGTGGTTAATGCCAGTCAGTGCTGATCGCGGTTAAATGTGCCCGTGTGACACCGGTTTCCATCAGGGCCGACTCGACCCGGTATGGCACCCCTCCTCTTCCTCACGTGAACGCGCGAGAGAGATTCTATACGAGATGAAAAACGAACTTGTTGCGCGCTCTCCGAGACCATGTCCACGGTATCGTGCATAATGCACGAGCTTATATAGTAATACCATACACAGGCGCCGATGATAGAACGGTGACTCGTTTGGACCGTGCGTGTCATTCAATACCGGAACGTGCTGGGGCGAAAAGACAAATGGGAATATAAGTCGCGCGATGGGAGTTATTCGAAGGAAGTGCCGATTCCGTGTCGACGACGACTGAGAAGCGCCGGCGGGAAGCGTCATTTTTCACGGCGTCGGCGAGTAAGGACCAAACCTCATAAGCGCCAAAATGCACGCGACAGCGACGAGCGACGCTACGAGCGACGAAACAGGGCGTTCGCGCGACGTGTCGCGTGCTCGTTTTCGCGCGATCGCTCGGTTCTCCAAATTTGGAAACCGTCGCTCATCGCCCGGAAGTGCTGGGCTCAAGCAGCCGATAGCGAAAAACCAGAAAAGACAAGGACTACATAGGTGCACGTGACCCTGCCCGAGTCACGTATGACCACAAGAAATAACGCCATGTTTACGCATGTGCATATAAAAAAAGTGCTGCAAGGCATTCATAAACACTTTCCGTTCCATTACACAACAATATATCTTATTTTTAAATTACATACCGCTCACTACGCGGTTTTCTTGGTGCGAGTAGACGGCCTCATGCCAGCAACAGTGAAGTTCGCTCGCCGAAGCCGTCGCGTGAATGAGGTTTGCCTGCGCTAGCGACTGATCGCGCGAAGACGATCTACGTCGCATCGCTCGTCGCTGTCGCGTGCATTTTCGCGCTTATAAGGTTTGGCCCTAACGGTGGAAACGCGCCACTGCGTCCTGTTTTCTCGCACCACTTCTAGAATTATGATGGCGCTTCCTGTCACTCCACTCGTTCTTTTATTCGCTGGTTGTTTTTTTATTGCGACGGTAATTATGTGAACACTCTAGGCTGGACCTTGCATATATATATATATATATATATATATATATATATATATATATATATATATATGTGTGTGTGTGTGTGTGTGTGTGTGTGTGTGTGTGTGTGTGTGTGTGTGTGTGTGTGTGTGTGTGTGTGTGTGAAAACGCTAGACATAAAACATTCAAAGCATATCCACAGAGTAAGTGATGATTGGGGGGGGGGGGGGCGAAGCGTTCGTCAGTCCGTCCATGCGTCCGTCATGTGACCGTCCGTCCTTCCGTGCATCCGTCAATGCATCTGTCCGTGCGTCCGTTCTTCTGTCTGTCCGTCTGTCCGTGCGTGCGTGCGTCCGCCCCTTTGTCTATCTGTCCGTCCGTCTATCTAATGAACACTTCAAGTACCGCCATCTCTCATCTTTTCATGGTATGTTCATCATATACAAGTACCGCCATCCAGCGGACATTCCAAAAACTGCTCTTTCGGGCTTGTGTCACCGGTGGTTGCGCACTACAACGAGGGACGCACAAGCCCCGCCATAGAGAACTTCGTCCCTAAAATAGACAGGTATAGTTTACCGTTATCGCGATAGCGGAAGTTATGGGACTGGCGTTACCGTGCAGCAAACGCACGTTGCGGGCAGCGTATTATAGTTTTCGGGGATAACGTTTACGTGGTTTACGTTCCCTAGCTCGGATGGTGGCGCCACCTATCGGAGGGTTGATAAATTACGGAACAGTGGAAAGGAAATGAAAATGGAAATGTTGGCCCGTGTCACTGCGTAAAGCAATGTTGCATGGTTATTTTAGTAATAATAAAAGTAAATAAATATGAGCCATGCTCCAAACGCTAAAACATTTATGTTGCTGATTCGTTCACATCGATCTTCAAATTAGGCGTAGAGACGTTCCAAACGGGAAGTTATCTCAAAGTTTACGCTAGCTTACCCGTAATACTTGGTCATCAAAGCTAACTGAAGGCAAGCGAAGCCATTGTGAACAGTCGTTTGCTGCGATTGAAGTGAATTTTTCGACAACTACGCTAAAATCACTTCGAAGCGGGCGTGCGAAAGCGCTGCCGTGTTTACGTACACTACGCTAACACGTACGGTAAGCGCACGTACGGTAAGCGGTACGGGTAACGTACGTATCTGCGCATGCGCACTTCGATCCTGCTTTCACGGTATGTCCGGTATACTATAAATGTCTAATAATCCAGAAAAAAACTCCGGCGCGCAGAATCGAACGTCTGACGTCTTGCTTGTGAGCGTGAGGCGTCAGCCACTGAGCCCCGAAGGAGCACCTTCTTTAACGTTGAAACGGCAAACGTTTTATATCTACCACTTACCGCTGGCGATGGCTATCTCAGGGGAACTATCGTGTTTTCACCATAATCAGCGAGATGGTGCATTGAGTGCGCGCACCTCCCACGCGTACTTTGCCCAGCGGAGTGGGGGGGGGGGGGGGGGCACGCTCACGGGCGTCTATATTGTGGTAGGGACCATCGTACTCCTTGGGATTACATCGGAACGATTGCGTTGTAGTTACCGGGCGCCCAAAGGTCACTGCACTCGCTGCACAGCCTCTGTTTGCGCAAAGGGTGCGCTTTTCAGACACAGCGAAATAACGGCTGAAATGCTTATTCGCGTTTATCTGTACAGCCGCGGCCACGTCTGTGCATAGCGCGCGAGCAGCCGGCCTTGCTCTGCGGCGTGACAGCCGTTTCGGCTTGTGTTGTCGCGTGCACTGGAGCAGACGCGTCCTCACAGACATGCAGGCCTGCTCTGCACCGGTGACAACGTTGGGATGGTGTGCTTGCTTAACCAAAGATCCGTCACTCAGGCGCTTTCGTCATCTCTATTTCATGAGACGAAACGCATTTCGACTGATAACACACGTCTGCATAAATGACGCACTTTTTGTGGCCGTTTCGATGTTGTGGCTGTCTACATTTTTTTATGCAGCTGTTGGCATTATCATATCGTCATAAAATGGCATGCCTCAAAACGGCCAAAAAACGTGCAACGTTGATGCAGGCGCGTTCTATCAATCGAAGCGCGCTTCGTCCTATGAAATTAGTTGTGACGAAACCGCCCTGAAGGAGCGCGTATGTTCGGCTAAACAAGCACACCTTCCACTTTTGTCACCCGTGTAGATATCGGTTGCTTCTCTGTGAAGCCGCGCATGCTCCTGTGCACGTGACGTCACGACCCGCAACGGCCGCAAGGTGTCGCGCCGCAGAGCAAGGCCGTCAATGAGGGAGATAGGTTAAATTTGAAGTTCAGCAGGGAAAAATCGCAAATCATGATTTTTAATAATAACAAAGGCAGTGAGCATAAAATACAGAAAGTCACGCTAGAAATAGCGGATAAATACAAATATTTGGGCGTATAAATTAATGATGGGACTAAGTATCTAAGGGAGCACGAAAGATACGTAATGACTAAGGGCACCAGGAATGCAGCTGTAATGAAAAATAGGGCACTGTGGAACTATACAATAGGTATGACGTTGTGTGAGGGATTTGGAAAGGTGTCATGGTCCCGGGTTCGACGTTCGGCAACGCGGTCTTGTGCATGAAATCAGACGCTCAAGCAAGATTGGAAATTAAACAACGTGGCATAGGTAGACTTGCTTTGGGAGCACACGGGAATACCCCAAATCATGGGGACAGGGTGGCATGGGATGCACATCGTTTGATTCCGCTATAGCAGCAAGATGAAATCTGAGGAGCGATTAAGAAAAATGGGAGAACAAAATTGGGCTAGGAAAGTTTTCGGTTACTTGTACATGAAGAATGTCGATACTAAATGGAGAAAACGAACTCGAAGATTGTCAGGCAAGTATTTAGACAACAGAAGAAAACCAAGCCAAAAGGAAACATCGGTTAGGAAGAAGGTAAAGGAAACAGAGAGGGTGGAGACCTACCTAAGTTGTAAGCAAGAAATTGCAAGGGAAAAGATCTGCGATAATTCTAGGGGTAGTTCTCAGCTCTTCGAAGCTAGAATGGGAGTATTGGGGACGAAGGCGTACCGAGCAAAATACGAAGGCACAGACGTGGTATGTAGTGCGTGTGGAGAGGAGAAGGAAACGCCTGAACATTTGATAATGTTCTGTGAAGGGCTCCACCCTATTAGTCGAAAAGAATGACGCTGAATTTTTCAAATCATCGGGGATTAGGGACAGTGAAGCCAAAATATACTTTAAACAAGCGGAAATAACCAAGAGGAGGCTGGTGGATTGGTGGCTACAATCAAGGCGCAAGTGAAATTCAATCCTCAAGCACACAGTGATAGTACTTAACTTTATGGCTAGGTGGCGTGAGCCACCGCGCGATTTAAAGGGCACAGCTGGATACATCCATCCATCCATCGGGCCGCTCGCGTGCTATCCACAGACGTGGCCGCGGCTGTACCTGTGAGTACGTTACGTGACTCATTTGTGCGTAAGAAACACGGCTCATGTTTCGATCTGCTTGCCATTCTTCGCGTGAACTTCCAATAGATGACCAGTAAAAGAGCGAGGGATTGTGGGATGCACCGTCTGCTACGGGATTCCGGTTCGAGAAGAGTAGACGATGGCGAAGCGCTCCGCCGTAAGCCCCAGATTATTCGCCATTCGCGCGCGGTCGCCCGTTCATCTTCGTCCTCATACACCATGGTCGGTTGTTCAGCTGTTGGCTGCTCCAACTCGAGCGTGAAAGGCAAACGCACTTATCGATTCCCAGGAATGAAGAAAAAGAAATGATGCCCCGCCGCGGTGGTCTAGTGGCTAAGGTACTCGGCTGCTGACCCGCAGGGCGCGGGTTCGAATCCCGGCTGCGGCGGCTGCATTTCCGATGGAGGCGGAAATGTTGTAGGCCCGTGTATTCAGATTTGGGTGCACGTTAAAGAACCCCAGGTGGTCTAAATTTCCGGAGCCCTCCACTACGGCGTCTCTCATAATCATATGGTGGTTTTGGGACAATAAACCCCACGTATCAATCAATCAAGAAAAAGAAATGAGGAGGGCCGTGCCTTTGGCGAAAGCGACAGGTATATAGCCTTTGAGTACGGAAGCCAGAATGTGCGAAAACCATTTTATCACAGGTGCATATGTATTCCACACTAAAAAAAAAGCTTACGCATGCATTTGCTGCGAATATTTTAAAGAGAAAGAAATTGTCGCGCAGGCGCGCCTAGCAAAGATATTATGGGAATTCGCGGGCAAAATATACTTGCCATATGATGAGCGCCGACCATTGCTGATTCATATATAAGACAAAAAATGCGAAAGCTTCACTCAAGAATAAGTTAACAGGAAGCGCGGACGAGTCCACTTGCGTTTATATTGGTCGAACTGTGCGCCAAGATGGCACCTAAAGGAAGAAGTGCGATGAACAAGCGCAAGGTTTCGATTTTTCGGCGCCGTCTACGTCTGACTGTATTGTTTGATCACGTTCAGCGTTCAGCTTGATCGCGTTCAGCTTGATCACGTTCAGCGTTCAAATAAGCATCTGGCTTCGACTAAGAAATGCATCCTAAAGCACGCTGCGAGCTAGAAAAAGAAAAGATATCTCAATGCGCTCAATAAGTGCTGCGCTTCATGCCGATCGACTGACGATGTCGGCCGAAGATGTGATCGAGAAATGAACTCTTAGCACACTGCTACAGTCATCTCCATCCCCTGAGGTCTTTGAAATGGTGTTTTTTTTTATCTGCAGTAACGTATCATAGAATGGAAACTGTCAACTGTACTGAGTAGTCTGCTAGGCAAACTTACAATACCCCGGAGCTGCATAAAACACAGCAGATCATTTTAGTACGATAAAAAAGTTTCTTTACCGTTCATGGCTTTCGTGGCTTGTCATCGTCACAGTCATGGTTACCAAAAACAAAAAAAAACATGTGCGCGTGCCGCTGCTTGCCCGCGTGGTGCGTCGAACCGGAAGCCGTCGTATCCCACAGTTCTCTGTGATTGCACATATTATCGGTCACCTATTTGTTGCTGTCGCGTTCATTGCTTCGCCTTTGCGGCAAAGCTGTGACTTTTTACTGCTTCTTCATATTATTTCAATTTAGTCGGCTTGTAATACTTGCACTGCTACTATCGAAGATGTTGTGCGAGAACATCAAAGGTCGGAAATATGAAATGGAGAAGTATGGGGCTTTGTGAACTGCCGCTACAGTAAATAGTTGCGTGCAATCTTATGCTACTACTGCTACTACTACTACTTCTACTTACTACTTCGACGAATAATAATAATAAATTATTATTATTATTATTATTATTATTATTATTATTATTATTATTATTATTATTATTATTATTATTATTATTATTATTATTATTATTATTATAAAACCGTATTTCTTCTCACTTTTGTGCTTAGACTTAGGTCATAGACCATGAAACACTGATTTAGTATTCCTTCACATACTACCTGACGGCTTTGCAAAACTGTTTCGTCGATGTAAAGAGCCCCAGGTGGCGGAAATTTCTGGCGCCCTCCACTGCGGCGTCTCTCATAATCATCGTATGGTGGTTTCGGGACATTAAACCCCGACAATTATTATACTGTAGCGATGCGTCTTCGTTTGACATCCCCGAAGCGGCGTGTACACATGCCGGCAACGCACCGCATTTGTATCCGCGATGCATTCTGAAAAGTAACGATAAGCATGTATACCTGCCGCGGGGCCATGTGTGACGTGCATTGTGGCACAGTGCACTCAATGTTTTCTAATACATGACTCCGCGTGCTACATGGCATTGCTTTTTTGGTGCGGATCATTTCAGGGGTTCGGGCTGTCGTATGTCCGTCTCACGTAGCCTAGCGTAACGACCAGGTACAGCTCAAGCATATTGAGCGCTGGATTGCTTGTACCCACTACGGGGGATCGGCCATTAAACCGACGGGTAATCTAATGGGAAAAAAGGAATGTCGAATTTTTATAAAGTAAAAACAATTATTCAGTCATCCAGGGGATGTAAAATTGCACAATCATTGATTTGTGGGGTTTAACGTCCCAAAACCACTTCATGATTATGAGAGACGCCGTAGTGGAGGGCTCCGGAAATTTCGACCACCTGGGGTTCTTTAACCTGCACCCAAATCTGAGTACACGGGCCTACAACATTTCCGCCTCCATCGGAAATGCAGCTGCCACAGCAGCCGAGTACCTTAGCCACTAGACCACCGTGGCGGGGCAATTGCACAATCATAAGCGCTCTCTCGCGCTAAGGTGAAGTCTTTTTCCTCTTGTTCTTCAATCGTCTTAATACGCAGCACTTCATTATAAGGACTGTCATGTGCGCTCGTCGCTTATATAGTGCAACGCAAAAAAAGCTGCAAGCAAGTCAGAAGTAGAAGGCGAGAAGAACAAAGGGGAAATAAAAAACAAAAAGAGAGAGACACAGAAAGAAACTGGAAAAGAGAATAAAATAAAGACGAAAAAGGCTGGTCACCACCGCCTCCCGCTTGACCCTGTTAGTGCAAAGCAACCTCCATTCTGGCAGGCATGGTGGTACACCTAATTATTGACTGCTACGCAGATGGACTTGATCATGACTCGACTCAGGATTGAACCAGCGCGTTTTATTCTTTCTGACTTGTTATTTGCGTCTATCGCGATTTTCGCTCATGACCAATGATGGCGAGTGCGGAATTCTGGGTCTTTAACGGCGTCGCGTTCATAACTTGGTCTAATCCGATCGATAAAGCGCGCCCCTCTCGAGTAAGTCCACTTTCCCCCTCGCGGCGCGTGGCGCGCACGAGTGTCGCTTGCAGTGCTCAACAGCGGCTGGAATCGATCGCTTCTCGAAAAACACGCGGCGTCCGAGAACCTGGACAGAACCGGTTCGACTTCTGTAGGGCCGCCGTACGCGGAACTGACTGCCTGCGTGGCACAACAACCAAACGTTTCCCTCTCTCGAGTACAGTTGTGCTTACTTATTTATCTACAATATATACACAATCCTGCAGCCCTCACAAGACATTAATAATTGTAATAACACCCCTATACATTTCTTGCCATCATTGTCTGTTAGTTGTCATCAATATTGTGTTCAACAAAGAGAGAATTGTGTAGCCGTGTAATGGATACTTGCCAGCTTACGCTATGGGACAAAACAAGTGTTTGCGAAGTTTTATGTTACAAGGATTTCGAAGTTAAAATGAGAAAAAGATATGGCGACAAAAAAGCACTGTGATGGTGGAATGTGGGCCCACGATCCGGAATAATTTAAACGGCATTCAGGTGATTCTGTACACACGACGCAGACTTAAGCACACAACCGATAACTTCGACGATTCGCTCACAACACACTGTAACACTTCTTATTGACGTTCCACCCGTCCTACGCTCGTCGGCACGCTGTCCTACTCGCCGTGAAGAAACGTTGCCGCTGCGGCGAAGTCGGTCGTCCCCGGCGTTCCTTGTGCTGTCTGCTGTGACCGTGACGAGGCGGTGGTGTTGGTGACGGGACTGCAGGCCGGTTTATCACCAAGCCACTGCAGTGCGGGTTCACTGCCCGTCGCCAACATGAGCAGCGGCAACGCCGTGACACCACTCGGGCCCCATGACCTTAGGCCCAGGTACTGGCTATGCTACCAGTTCCCGTGTCAGCACCGGACGCCTATGTCGCGACACGAACCGCCGACCAGCAGCTGCCGTTCCGACCGTGTCACGCTTACTTGCTCGCTTGATCCTTCTTTTTGTGTGTGGCTCTCACCCACTAAGGGGGATTGGTCAAAAAGCTGATGGTTAATGCAAGTCAACACCTTTAGGTTTTCCTGGCTAGGGAAATGGGATTACTTTGTTTTGACTTGGTGGGAATAATTTGCCACAATGGGAAAACGAAAAAAAGGGAAAGAAGAGAAATAATATAATTTGTTGAATATCTGAGGTGGAATCGTTATATGAAATTCCTCTGAAGATTAGATCATTACAGTGTAATAGCTAAATAATAATGTTAGATTGGCTAGTAAAAATTGAGAGCTGATCATTGGCTCAATAAGGTAATCTTCTTGCGTTACATAAGAATTCGCAGAGAGCCCCGCAGATGTTCCTGTCGCTCTGTCCTAATGAAGCAGCCCCAAAAGATAAAATATTCTAGTTTTTTTTTAAATAAAACTTCGACACGATTTTTTCCTTATTATTTGAAACAGTGGCATGTGAGAAGAAAATGGCCGATACGTTCGGGTTCACTGCAGCTTGAGCACAGACGGCATGGCACGAGACCAGACCTATTTATGTGGAAATAAGGAGGTGGCACACGGCAACGTAATTTCGTTATAGAGACTTACAATTTACGCGTGGGACACCACTTATTATTCCATGCGAAGTGCAGGTGCGATAAATCTGGATTCGGTATCGTAATTTTTGGTGAGTCTTCAAGAAGGGAAAGTTTTCTGAACCTCGCTGCTGTTACACAAGCTGTAAGAGGCATGACTGGCACAATCAAAAGATTAAGGGACGCTCACGCGAATGAGTCAGCCATCTCGTTTACAAGTATACTACGATGGCTTGGCACCCATATCATTTGCACTAGACGAATGTTTGCTGGGATTAATGATTTAAAAGTTTCTAATACTGCTGATGCCGACGACGATGATGAATACGAGTCACTCACTATCACAGCTGTTGAATGTGTCGCAGGAAGTTTACGAAGAGCTAGTATAACAGCCTTTAATTCTGCTTAAAATATTGGTGTATAATCTGGGAAGCGTAATGAAAACGACCAGAGTAATGAGAGAGAAAAAAGTCCCACACCTGCCTTCTCGCCACTCATAGATATACCGTTGCAACTACTATATGAGTACCTAATTGAGATAGGTGTTCTTCTAATGGGCCAATCAAATATTTATAGGGCAAGTGTTTAGCATTGGTTAGAAAGATATCGTCAAATTCTATTTGCACTTGGCCGATTGGTTTGTCAGATGGTATGATTTCGAATAAATTAGCATTTAAGGCATCTAGAAGTGTTTGAACAAAGAGCACTTGGGGTTTATATACAGGGGACCAATGCTCATTGAAAAAAAAAAAACTGGGCTCGGCAAAGAATACGAACTGTCGCCTTCATAAAGTGGATTCAGAAAATTTTAAATGGGTTTTAACTGTTAAAATACGGAATCTGCAAACAAGAGTGGGTATCCGCGCTTCTTGATGCAAAACATTGTTAGTTGTGAATTTCGGCACACCTAAACAACTTCGAAGAGCTTCCCGCTCTAAGAGAATCGAGGGTTTCATTTTGTGTGCTGGTCCCCCAGAGAATAGTACACATCCGAATTCGAGAATCGGACGAACGTACATGCGATCAATCATGATGAGCGTGTCTCTCCAAGTGCTCGAGCGGCACGCGTTGCTCGCTTTTCCCTTTTCGTCGTTCTCTCCTCCAAAGTCTACAGCAGAGTAGAACTGCCGTTCCCTCTTCGCCTCGTCACGGGCCGCGAAATACACATCATCACAAGCCCTTGAACTTACAGGAAATCAGTGTGGATATGGCACAACAATTGTCTCCGAAACGCCAAACGTGGTTAAAAAAGCCGTGCGCAAGCCTGTACAAAGAGAAGCGTTTTGTGCTTTGGTATAAGGAAGTTTCACACACAAAATCAGGCTGGTGCACACTTGAGGGATTTATGCGCTTTGCATTATCACAACTGCGACGACGCTCATGGCGGGAGTCTAGAGTGTGCAAATCCAAAGTCCCAATTATGCGCTTTTTTTAGAAAAAGAGACGATGAAGTAGGACAGAAGTGTTCGTTTCTACGGCTTCTCCGTCTTTTTTTTTTTTCAAAAAAGCGCATAATTAAGACTTCCACATGAACGAACTAGCCCCAATCATCGCCCTATTGCAAATACATGCCTTCCCACTCTGCTGATGACGCCGGCCGGGGAACTAATGTGGTGCGGTCGCTTGTTATTCCAAGATGCAACAATAAAAAAATGAACGTGTTCGAGCACAATGTCGGCACATATTCCCTTTCCACTGGGCTGTCATATGTGTGGGTCGTCGATCCACAGCGGTCTTTAGGAAGCATCCACATGTGCTCGGAACTTGCGCAGCGTGGCAGACGCGACCACGCTGAATCTTTTCAGGTTTTCACTGTCGCAGTCTTTATCGGTGTGTCCTTGTTTTGCTCCAGCGCCAGCAGTCTGGCAGTCCACATTTAGCTGCACACAAACGCATGAGTGAATACTTGCGCACATTCCTTGTCGATGCGTTATTTTACAGCTTTTTTCCCCATCTCTTTCCTTGTCGTTCTTTTCATAAGCGTTAGGCAGGTTAAGGTTGGTAGGTAGGTAAGTAGAAAACTGTATCGATTTTAGCGGGGGGGGGGGGGGTGGAAGCAGAACGACGATGGGCTCTCGGGCCGCTCTAGATGGCCGGACATTCCTGTGATTTAGAAACCATTCCGGGAATACCGGAAAGATTCTCGCCTGAAGGCGTCGAAGGCACTGTGGCAGTTCCTGCCGTTGAATGCGCCACTGTGACACTCCTGAGAGTTTGTGTTCTGTTTTCCTCCCTCCTCGCATCTCTCTCTTCCTTATTTCCCATTTCGGGACAGTCAACCGTACATAATATTTGTTTTCCGGTTAGCCTCCCTGCGTTTCCGCATAACATATCTTACGGTGATGCAGGTTCTGTGATTTGTGATGGCTCTCTTGGGCTGAGCCTCGGAGAATCTTATTAATAATGACAAAGATGTTGGTCTGATAAAACCCACACAGTATAAGTAAATAAGCGAAAATCCCCACCAAATTAAGTACTTAACAAAAACAATGGGCAGCATATCGACGGAGTGAATGATGGAGAGTGGGTTGAAGCATTCGTCCGTTTATTCGTTCTTGCTTCCGTCCGTCCATGCATCCGTCTGTGTGACCGTCCATGCGTCCATGCGCCCGACCGTGTGTGCGTCTGTTCGTGCGTCCGTCCCTGCGTTCGTCCATGAATCTGCCCCTGCGTCCGTTCATGCATCCATCCATGCATCTGTCTATGTCTCCGTTCATCCATCTATTCAACACTCCAAGTACCACCATCTCCCATCTTTTCATCATTTTATTCCCCATACAGGAGCACCGCCATCCAGCGGACATTCCAAGGACAAAATGAGAGGTGGCACACGCACACTTTCTTACGGCTTGCGCTTCAGGTCTGCTTCCCACCTTTAACCACCTCGAGTTCATGGTATATACTAGTTCACTGTATTTATTCATGGTACTGTGGCCCAACGCTCGCTAAACCTTTCTTAAACCAAGGAGGTTACGCCCAGCGAGTATAACGTAGCAACCCTTTCTTGTCAGATAGTGCTCAATGTACATGGCTATGGCTGCTAATGGGGATTGCAGCGTGCGCGTTAACTAAAAGTTGTATGCTCCTGTCTCTTATTACCCCTTAGCAGCCTTTGGCATGTACATTGCGCACTATATTTTATTGTTCAACAGCGCACAGAAGAAATATTTCACCGGCAGCACCTTGGAGGTCAAAATGTTATACTTGTTACATACTACAACGGCTACGAGGGATGAACGGGTGCCGCTATAAGGAAACCTCGCCCCTAAACTTGACGGTACACGGCGAAACAAAACAACGAAGTTCAAAGCCTTTAAGCTGAATCCGGATGTGGTTGAGCGGCGGGGCGGAGAAAGGTGTGACTTGAGTCTCACCAATATGTTCGGGGAGTGAAACGCGGCTTGGCTGGTGATGACGAGCAGACGCTTGCTACAAGTTGAGGTGAAGAGAAATCAGGGGCAACTTTGGCAGCCGAATAAATCTAGAATTGGGAGGCGTGTTTGTCAGCACAAACGCCGCGAAATTCTTGACCAATTCGGCTTAGTGGACCACCTACGGGGATACAGAAAGCATAATTTTGCCAATGACCTTCCCCATTAAGCACTTGCATGCTTTTCAGACCCCACCGGTATCGCTTACCTTCGACATCTTGGCATTTAAAGTACCCTGCCTGCTTCTCACCCTGTTCGTAGCTGCTTTCTCGGTTTGCGTCCCATTCATATAGATGTTCGGGGAACAGAAGTACGCCGCTATCGTCGGCAACACTTTGTGGGGCCCTATGCGGCGACCGTCTGCCGGCTTCGAAGTTTCAAGCACTTTTGCACTTTCGTTTGTTCGTACCTGAAGCGGCCACCACTTTGCAGCAGGCCGCTCCTACTTTGCGTGTTTTCTTTTTTCCCCTTTCCCCCACCCTCTGGGAACATCTTCTATCAATACCACCTAACTGAAGCGAGGACTGCACTACTCTGCTTCATAGTTTCTTTCTATTCAGACGGTGATTATCAACAGGGACACGCGCCACCACCAGGAGATGACGTCACTGCTAATCCCTTTCAAACTAACGCGCCTAGGATGACACGGCGCCTTTGAAAAAGATATGTCCTCCTATCGAAACGTCGGCCAGCCAGTCGGTGGTACTTTCACTGTTCACCCTGATTATCCCACTAATAATATGTTGAGCATTCGCGGACGCAAATGCTAGTGCAATGGCTACTTTCTCTGCTGTCTCGAAAAAGTCAGTATTAGCTGACACGCTAGTAACGAGCTCTTGGTTCTATTCTACGACTACCGCACGTGTGAATATTCTGCCGCGTCTGTGAAGGTGACTCCGCCAGTCTGACCATAGCTCTGGATCATTTTTTCTGCTCTGCTCATGCGTCTACCCTTGCTGTAACATGGATGCATGTTCTTGGGTATATTGGGTACTAGAAGTTTCTCATGAATTTCTCTCGTGATCGTCTGTTTTCTCCGTTTTGATTGTGGTAATTCAATCTTATACCTTGCGTAGTATATTCCGTTCAGTCGAGGTTTTTTGTTAGTCGTTCCGCCTGAGACATTTTTTGTGCTTCTATGAGTTCTTCCAGCGTGTTGTGGAGTCCTATAGCTTAAAAAAAGGCCTGTGCTTGTACTCATGGGGATCCCAAATGGTAGTTTTTATACTTTTTTTATCAGTTCGTTAATTTTCGTTTTTTCAG
This sequence comes from Rhipicephalus annulatus, assembly GCA_013436015.1. Taxonomy (NCBI): domain Eukaryota; kingdom Metazoa; phylum Arthropoda; class Arachnida; order Ixodida; family Ixodidae; genus Rhipicephalus; species Rhipicephalus annulatus. Next base: position 1,372,918 of record WOVY01009885.1, read on the forward strand.
CTGCAAACAAATTATAGAAGGCGTCTATGTAAGTGATAAGACTCATTACAAAAGATTGCATCAGCCGCGCGATACTGTCTTCCTCCATAACCTGGTACTTGTTAGTTATTCATTTGATTAGTCTGATGGTGTTTGTTACCTTCGCTTGTAATTCCTTATCGGTGTCACCGTGTGTACCTTTGTTCTCGATTACAAGGCCCAGGACCTTGAGCTGGCTGACCGTAGGGATATTTCGGTAGTTCCCTGTGTGTACCCTAAATTCTTCATAAGCCTGGTTCCTGGATACACAGCGGGAGGCCAAAAGAAGACAGCACAAAAGAATTTTGAATTTTTCTGTGGAGCATGTGTGGCCTGTTCCTATCAGGTGTCCCGCTACTGTGTTCATTGAGGTCTGGAGTCGAGAGCCGTCGCGGTCATCATAGACCCAGATAGTGTTATCATCCGCGTAGATCGAATGGTGTAGAGATTCAATTTTATTTAGTTCCCCGGGAAGCCGGATGAGATTAAATAGCATCTGAGATGGGACAGAGCCTTGCGGCGTGCCAGCAGCACCGATGTCGATCGCAGGCGATTCGAGTCGATCCTCCAACGAAGATGACTGCCTTTTTGTCTGATAGTCACAAATTACTACGTTATTCGAAGTACAGTTCAGTCGAACAGCTGACGACTGCGTGTAATATTATTTTGCGCCATAGGTTGGCCCGGTGATTTCCTAGCATTTCGGTGCATGAAACTGGGTAGAACGTGTAGCTGCGCGGCCACTTAAAACGCTCGCCCGTCAATCGGCGGCCGCGTTGAATAGCCAGGAGGCGATGGGAGTGGGTCAGGCACGGCGCGAGCCTGCATCGCAGCGTGCGAGCGGCTCGCCGCCTTGCAGCCACGGCGTCCCGCTGCCGACCTTCCGACGACGTCGTTCGTAAGGACGTTGAGAGGGCTGCCATTACGCATGCGCCCACAATACATAAAGTCGCGACGGAAACGTGACGCAGTTCCATCGTGGCTGTTATGGCGTTTTTCAAACTCGTCAAGACTCATGGAATTTCACAATGCGCTCTCATTTCCAATGCCGTTTACTGACTGGTGTGAAAGAGGCGAACAATTTTTCTATGGCCATGAAGCGCTTGATGTGTGGTTTGTAAGGGTTATCATTTTACAAGTGCTTATTTTGATGTTCTCTGTTTAGTTTACTCACAGGTGTATGTTTTTTTATATTGGTATCGAATTTCTGTGTCGCTGTCGTTTGCGTAATTATGTAGGCATGTCACGCGATCGGTCGCGCTACGAGCCAATGTCCAGGCTATGCATGGGGCCAAGCAAGTGTTTGGGAAACTCTTGTTATGGGAATTTCAAAGTGACAATTAAAAAGAATGTATACTGCTTGCCGATATGTGCTGTACGACACGTCGATATCCTCAGCGTAGTTTTGCGATAGAGAACTTGGGGTTAGTGGACGCAAGCAGCTCGTGTACCGATGAACCCAATATGTGCTGGGAATAAAGCTTTTGCGTTCGATCGCAAGAGTGAACTAGCCATCTCGCCTTTCCTACACCTAAACCTTTGCAGTGATGATGCGGTTACAAAGATAGTACACGACTTTAGTACGCGATTTTGGACGCAAAACGGCACCTAAATACGTGCGCTAGGAAAACAACAGATTCAGCGCCAATTCGTTGCCACTTATCGCTTACAAAGCAGATTGCAAACCTACGGTGGTGTTTAGCGTTTTGCCGGTTGCCGTTCTTTTGCTTTGACGGTGCTGCGGCTATATAAGCTGCGCGTTAGGGCGTTGCAGCTGAGGCACACTCAGCTTCGCCGTTATCGTTAACTATTTTATTTGCGGCTCTTGGCCCTCGCCATCTAACGAATGTTTTCTCGCTTCTGTTTGTCTTGACGTCAAATTCAGAAGGTCGCGGAACGGCGAATGCGCCGCGGCCCAGTTGTTTTCAGGCGTTCTATTTTTTTTACTACTATTCGTTCAGTTGAGGGATCCACCGCTAGGGGGCCGTATAGACCAGACACGTCTCGCATGGACTCCTGCTTTTCGTGCTTTTAACCCGAAACAAGGCCAGTGACGAACCCAAGAGTTTCACGGCCTCAGCCGCCAAGACACGAGGAATCGGCGGACACAAGCTTCTTTTGGGGGAGTGAATCCTATCTCAAGATATAAGACTTAATTCCTGACAAGCGTGATCCAGTTTATGAAGCCTAACGCCAAGTTCGTTCCTGAGCAAAGCTGCGCGGCGCGTGCACTACGCGCTCAGGCGTTCCTGACGGCACGGCACGAGCGCTCGCGCTCACCGTGGCGAAAAGCTTACAATGAACCGAGACGCAGCCGCAGCAAGCGAAATACAAAGAAACCAGCAAGACGAAGAAAATACGATGCAAACTGACCCAGTGGAGGCAAACAAAACAAAAGAAAATTCGTGGACATATGACGCTGGCAGTGGCAGAACAATTGCAACGGAAAGCGCTTGTTCATGAGAAATAAGAAATACAAAAAGGCTGTCGCCAATCCAAGGACACCGGCCAACCAACCCACAGAGCAGCCACCTATCAATGAGCAGACGCTAAAGTCATCACCAACGCAGCAACAACGCAGGCCCAAGATGCCACCTCTGTCGCTCGATGACATTAAGGTATAGTCTACCGCCCGCAAGCAGGTCTTGACCTCGCCAAATGGAACACCGTCGCTGTCACGCATGCCATCGGCAGAGTGAGTGGACTATCACAGCAAGACTTTAACGACAAGGTACGCGTACAAGTCCAGAGAATGGAAAACCTAATCATCGCAAGCATTGCCGCCAAAGAAGACGCCAAGAAGCTGGTAAGCATCTAGAAAATACAGCTTGGAGGAAATTTTTACACTGTGAACGGCAACATCAGAACACCGGACGATGTCTCCAGAGGCGTCATCAGTGGCTTGATACCCGGTACGAGCACCGCAGAACTCATGGCTGGAATTCGCGCACCGGCAAGATACACAGTTCTTCACGCCCGAATACTAGGTCAATCGACCGCCGCAGTCGTCTTCTTTGAAGGACCGCACGTTCCCTATTACATAATTTTCCAGAGCGTAGACTTCCGCTGCAGACCACATCGTAAGTCAGTGCAGTATTGCCGAGCTTGTGGCAATACGGGTCACCGCCAGGACGTCTGTCCGAAACCTATCCCGGATTTCTGCAATAAATGCGGCAAGGCCGGGCGAACGCAGGGACATGAATGTGCACCCATCTGCAAGATCTGTGGGGAAGGACACGAAACAGCAAGTAAGAATGCAAAAGAAGACTAAATCCAAGTCCACCACCCTTCAACGTAAAACAACAGCGCCTCAACAGGCTTCAAGAAATAGACAACAACTGGAACGCCAGCGGAGAAGAGTTTCCTGAGGTTAGCATATCGGCCGCTACCTCTAACAGTAACAATGAGGGCTGCGTCTCCACGCGCAGCAGTTCCAAGTCAATATTGCGTTCGAGTTCGCGCTCCCACTCTCGCACGCGTTCCGTCTCTACGCGCAGCAGATCCAAATCAATACTGCGTTTCAGATCGCGCTCCCGCTCTCGCACGCGCTCGCGTTCCGTTAAACGTGCGAGCTACGCTGCCATGGCAAGTGGATCTAATGACAGCAGCAGCTTAACCTCCTCGAAGTCGGACACCTCATCCATACAAGTTCTCGAAGATAGACTGAAAAACCAGCAAAAAAAGCTCCAGAATCAACACAGCCAACTGCAAAGCCAACAAAGCCTCATAAATAAACGGCTTCAGTGTCAAAAACAACAACAAGAGCTCATTGACAAACTACTTGAAAAGCGCACGCATCAGCAAGAATATTCGGACGATGCAGAACAACAATATCAAGAACAAGCGAACTCAAGCACAGAGCCGGCAACGATGCTGACCAAGGTAGGCGTCCAAGCCCTAGTGAACGCAAGGTGCACGATATTTGGAGAATCTTTCATGAATAACATGCACGCCACGATGGAAAAGATTGTCCAGTCTGCAATAGAAAAAACAGCCTCAATGTTTGAACACAAGATCACTAAGCTTAATGCCAAAATTGATGGGACTGCTGCGCAAGTCAACAATTTCATCGCGCACGTGAAGAAAACTTACGTAACCATGTCACGGTTCGACAGCTTGAACAATCCACGCCAAATGACTCGGAAGAAGGCACGAGCGAACAGTCACAATGCCTCTCGCTCAGTCTCGCCGAGTCGCGATGGCAGGCATGACATCGAATCGATCGAAGATGGCAGTCCCTAACCATAAGTATAAGAACCAGCATTCACCTTTACGCATATGGCAATGAAACTGTCGGTCATAGCACCCTCGACACGCAAGCCTACAAGAATTCATCAAGCCTAACCAACCAGACATCATTGCACTCCCGGAAACCAACACGCAGAACGTACGACAGCAAGGGTACACGACCTGCGCACAAACCCAACGCACTGCCATACTTGTCAAGAAAGCACTTTCAACGCAAAAACACTAAATCGAGGGCACTCAGATAGAACATACCCTAATAGAGATTCTGCCAGAACGCAAAACGCAGCAAAGTCTTTTCATAACCAATACATACAGCCTTCCCACGAGACCAACTACCAGACTTCGATCACTTCATACGAGAAATCAGGAAGTGCACGAATGGCCACCAGATCCTAATAATGGGAGACTTTAACGCCTCTCACACGGCATGGGGCTATCATATCGCAACGAGGAAGGGTTCTAAAGTGCACGATACTGCTCAACATCACAGACTAACCCTGCGGAACGACCCTCTTCAGAAGACGAGAATCAGGAACAGCGTCTCCAGGGATACAAATCCAGATCTTACATTTACGGTGAACGTCACTAGGGCAGAGTGGAGTGTGCTACCGGAAACATTTGGTAGTGATCATGACATCATCCAACTCTCCGTAGCGCACACTCGTAAACAGACCAAGACTGGAATAGCGTGTTTAACGAAATGGCAATCCTTTAGGAATGACCTCGTCGTTGAAACCACCATAATCGATATTGAAGACTGCTTTAAGAATGTGCTCAAAATAGCCGAACGCTACACTAAGGACATACAGCTTGACGTCGATACACCCGCCGTCGACGCGCATCTCCTCCACCTTTGGGAGGCTAGAAGAGGACTTTTAAAACGGTGGAAGCGGCCAAAACAAAACAGAAAGTTGCGGAAACGCATTTCTCTCCTCACCGAGCAATCTCAAGATTATGCGAACTGATTGGTCAGGCAGAACTGGCACGCTTTCTGTGACAAGCTGCAGGGGACTCTGCGCACCAAGAAGACCTGGCATCTGCTACGCACACTATTAGCCACGCAACCCTCCAAAGCAGCACAGAAGCAGCACCTTCAGAGGCTTATTCGAAACTACGCCGGTAAAAAAGAACACCTCCTAGAAGAATTACAAAAGAAGCTCTGTGGCGATGCGCCCACTGGGGCTTCAATTCACACCAAAGAATACGCTGGCGCACCAAACACTGAACTCGACGGGCCCTTCAGCCTGGCTGAACTGCACACTGCCCTAACGAAGTTGACAAGAATTACCAGCCCTGGAATAGACAGGATTGTCAACAAGCACTTACGCAACCTACCGCACCAGGCCACCATGGCTCTTTTCCGATATTACAACGATTGCTGCTGTCTGCGGTATGGAAGCACTCGGAAACCACCATGATCCCTAAGCCTAACAAACCAGTCGGCATCGAGAACCTACGCCCGATTTCTCTCACCTCGTGCGTGGGAAAGCTGTTCGAACATATAGTGCACGACCGCTTAACCCAGTACCTGGAAGATAGTGGACACCTACTGGACACCATGTTTGGCTTCAGGCATCATCTCTCGACGCACGACGTGCTCTTACTACTCAAAGAAGACCTGCTTGATCACCTCACCCATCGAAGAAAGTACTCCATACTCGGAGTCGACGTCAAGGCGGCCTTTGATAACGTCAGCCACGACGCGATCCTCAACATTCTCGAAGGCGTTGGCTGCGGCATTAGAACCTACACGTATGTCAGAAACTTTCTGACGGACCGTACGGGAACTTTGGGCATATGCAACATCCGCAGCAAAAGCTTCCAACTACCGAAAAAAGGAACGCCGCAGGGTTCGGTCATCTCGCCGTTACTTTTCGATGTGGCTATGATCAATCTGCCAAAAATTCTTGACAAATTACCTGATTTACGGCACGCGATCTACGCAGATGACATCACGCTCTGGACCAGGGCTTCGAACACTGGGAGACAAGAGACCTGCCTACAAACCGCCGTAGATGCCATCGAACGGTATCTCAGAAACTGTGGTCTCTGCTGTGCCCCCGAGAAATCCGAGCACCTCGTCCTCAAAGCGAGAAAAAGAGGCAGACCCCCTCTATACGACGAGCCCGACCCTAGCGTAACGCTTAAAGGCACCTTAATCCCAAAAGTCGAGACCCTGCGAGTGCTTGGAGTTCACATCTACAAGGATGGATCAGGAGCTGCCACCATACCGAGACTCCAACGGAGACTATCACAACTCACGCACCTCGTCAAGAGGATCGCGAATCAACGAAACGGACTCAAAGAGCACGACACGCTACGCATAATGCAAGCTCTGTTCACCAGCCGCATTACGTACAGCACGCCGTACCTGAATTTGAAAACCGCTGAAATATAAAAACTTAATATCAAGATAAGAAAGGCCACTAAAGTAGCCCTGGGACTTCCGCCAATGGCCTCTACCACACGTCTCCTAAAGATGGGAGTCCACAACACGTGACAAGAGCTCATCGGAGCGCATAGGAACAGTCAGCTGGAGAGGCTCAAGCTGACGCCTACGGGGAGGTCGTTGCTCCGGTACCTCAACTACAGCGACACGTTCATCGCCGATGCAGACCGGAAAAAGTGCATCCCGCTGTACATTAAAGAGACGCTGTCCATCGCACCTATTCCACGCAACATGCATCTTACTTTCCACAAAAGTAGACGCGAGGCTAGAGCTAACGCTATTCGACGAAAGTTCAAGCAAGACCCGGACGCCCGCTACACTGACGCGGCCAAGTATCCGCATAGAAACGCGTATGCTGCCAACGTCATCGATTCTCAAGGCCGATAATTAGCGTCGGCCACGGTCAACGCACTCAATTCAGACGCCGCAGAAGAATCGGCAATCGCTCTAGCAACCTCAACATGTACAGACGCCGCGGTGATTTTCACCGACTCACAAGCCGCCTGCAGGAATTTTGCTAAGGGCCGTATCTCAGCCAATGCCATCAATATTTTGAAACGGCGAAGCACTCCACTCCCATACACTAGTGTATTATAAGTGCCAGGACGTGAGGGTCTGCAGGGAAATGAGGCGGCCCACGCCGCTGCCCGCGAGCACGTCAGCCGGGCTGCCCCTGCCCACAGGACATTCGACCCGTCGTTGAAGAGATAGAAGTTGTTCAAAACACCTACTCGTCGTTACGCCAGCATTACAGGCTGGAGCGACGAGTATACCCTCCACCACACCCAAAACTGACAGAAGAGGAAAGCGTGGTACTGAGAAGCCTGCAAAGCAGCACATACACACATGGGGCCCTCATGCACCGTCTCTCTACCCAACGAGATATAGCTCTATATGCCCGCTTTGCAACGTACCGGACACCCTGGCGCACTTGCTTCTTGCATGCCAGTGTATTGCCAGGCGTAATCTGCAACAACATACGACTGATAACGAAGCAGGACGGACGAACGAAGACCTAACCGAAACGTGGGAGGCGAAGCTCGCCCTCGAGGACCTGGAAGAGCAACAGCAACTCGTCGCCAGGGCCAAGAGGGCAGTAGAAGCAAGAGGGTTCCTGGACAAAGGAGCCCTCCCACCTCAGAGTGACACCGGGCATTGCTCGGGGCACTGTTTCAAAATAAACGTTTACTTCTCTCTCTCTCGTTCAGTTGATACCTACCCGAGATGGCGGCACTTGAACGCGGCCGTAAGGTGACCTTTAGTGACGACAGTGATTACTCCGGAATATCCTGCCCTGATCGGTCGAGATGAAATTACGTTTAACAACCATAGTCGCTCCTCGCGTGCATCTGTGTGTGTGTGTGTGTGTGTGTGTGTGTGTGTGTGTGTGTGTGTGTGTGTGTGTGTGCGTGCGTGCGTGCGTGCGTGTGTGTGTGCGTGCGTGCGTGCGTGCGTGCGTTCTGTCTGTCTGTCTGTCGTTGTGGGAACAAGTTGCGTTTGCATTAAACCTACGTTCCTTAATTGTGAGGCTTACTGGTACTGGTTCGGTGTTCCCGTTCTCTACAACGTGACGATTCTGCTCTCGGATCCTGCGGAAGCATTGTGCAGGACACCGAGCACTTTCTTTCTAGTGCACTGTATCTGCGCGCTTATAAAAAACTGCACAAAACGATTACACATCTGGGACGGTTGTAAAGGCCGGCGTCCTGCAGTTGAAGGCGGAAAGCCTTGATTAGCGTCCATCGAATTCCCTGGCATAGTGCCAGCTGCGGCGTCTGCGCCTCCCCGGCAAGATAAATGAGCCTTAAAGGACCACTCGCCAGGTTTGGCAATTTGGAGCTGACAAGCGCAATGCGTAGACGAGGCGTTCATGATCACCTCTGCTGAAATTCGCAACGCGCCGTGGAAATGGGTCAAATTACAAGATGAATGCTGCTCCCCCTCCCTTCTGCCGGCGTGCGCCCAGAGAATGAGGGCATGACGTAAGCGTAGGAATGGCCCTACGTACACGGCAATGCCATGACGTTGGTCCTCTACGTAGACGAGTCTGCTCTGACGTTGTCAACAGTATACCACGTGACATGGCAAAAATGATTGAACATAACATGCGCAGTTTATGTATTTGTTGCTTTAAGAGATTAATAAATGTTGAAATAAATAGACACAATAAAAAATTGTGCGCGTTTTTCTTTCATTTTTTCCCGTGAAATGCTACGAGATGCGGGGCTAATGTGCCAGCGTTGCGCATGCGTTCGTGTCCCTGCGGTCAGCGCATCGAGCAGACTACCGCCGTGGAACGCTCCTACGCGTTCGCACACTCATTGTGCTAATCTATTCTACCGCGTCTAAGCCAACGTTTCCAAACTATCCCGCAGAAACAGGCAGAAGACCACAAAAAGACGCTGGTCAACAAAGTAACGCCGCTCGCGTGCTCGAGGGTTGGACTTGCATGGGCCCGTCATGCGCACATCACCTCTTGGTCAGATGCTGGGGAGGGTGGAGAAGAGATTTGGCTTGCGAAGGCTATATATACGCGGAGGAGCGGCAAGGGTTTCGAGCTCGTCACCTGTCATCCTCGTTTCGCGTCGTTTCAAAAAACGTATTTTCTCCGCTCGTGATGAACCGATTCAAACAATTTCTGTGGCAAAATGTTCCTCATAGGACACCCAACAACTTCCACTGTCCAACTAAAATTTGTTATGGGACCTGGTGAGTGCCCCTTTAAGAACGCTGGAACGCGGATGACGTCTGCACAGTGCGCAAAACGTGAGAAAACGAATGCATGCGAACCGGTGGCGTATTGCGTCTCGCTGTGCTTCGTGGTAAAGATTAAAAAAATCACAGCATATCCACGGAGTGAATGATGATAAGTGGGACGAAGCGTCCGTTTGTACGCGCGTCCGTGCTTCTGTTCGTGTGTGGCATATATGAATGAAAGCATGGATGGACACAAGCATGGGCAGATGCGTGGACGGATGAACGGAAGCACGGACGGATGGACGAAAGCACGGACGAATTGACGCATGGACGGAGGTACGGAAGCATGCACGAACAAACAGACGGACGCATGGATGGGTGGACGGGTGAATGAACGGACGCACGGACGGATGGACGCACGGCCGGCCGGATGGACGCTTCGCTCCACTTATCATTCACTCCGTGGATATGCTGTGAAAACCACTATTGCCATCTAGTTATATTGATTGGTATGTGGGATTTAACGTCCGAAAACCACCATATAATTATGAGCGACGCCGTAGTGGAGGGCTCCGGAAATTTCGACCACCTGGGTTTCTTAAACGTGCACCCAAATCTGAGCACACGGGCCTACAACATTTGCGCCTCCATCGGAAATGCTGCCGCCGCAGCCGGAATTCGATCCCGCGACCCGCGGGTCAGCAGCCGTGTACCTTAGGCACTAGACCACCGCGGCGGGGCATCTAGTTATATTATACCCAAGGGCATATACACACAACGCCATCTATTGAGTTAGTTGTAAACAAGAGGTCGCTACATACAACATACGGAGGAGGGAATCACACTCGGCTTAAGGAGATTCGCCCCTAGAAAAGAAAACACGCGCACATTCTGTTTGCAGCAAAGTCAGTAGAATGGCTTTTGCCGAAGACAGTTCTGGATTCCCAAAGTGTCCTTCAACGTTTTGACGCCTGTGATCAAGAGCCACGTTATGTGCTCCTCGTAATATTAGTAAACACAGACATTACCTTTCTAGAGTGTGGCATTGGATATGTGCGGTAGCTACCCACTTTGTGCAGGGCAACGTGTGGCTAGTTGGTATTCCGTATTTACGGTGTTGAGCATCTGAGAAAGAAGCGACGTCCTTGTGGCTTCTCAGTATGCCCTGGACGTTTCTGCGCTAAACCTTTTCAGTGCGCAGTCTGGCCTCGTGAGCATTCGCAGTTTCGATAGTTGTTTCAGTCTACATGGAGGCGTGAACGTTTCTGCACGTATACATAAATGAACTACGAGCCTCCTGTCTGAATCAATATGAATTAGCGTGAATGGGTAGACGAACGCCGCCTGTTAAAAAAATGTTCGCCTGCATTCAGCGGCCCTGCAGTGGTGGTACAAGTGTCAGCATAAGTGCTTATGTGAGCCTGTGTTTACTGTTCTTTTCTTGTAGACAGCTTCCTGCCAGAGGAATTAATGCTCACGAGCTGTTTTAGGTGCGGTGCTAATCTGAGTTGATATGTCAAGCAGCGCCTGTCTTCTGCCCTTTAAAACTTACTGTTTGCCCAATTCTCTTGTGACGCGTCGTATCCGCAGCTGCACCACAGACACCGACATAACGAAGTTCCTCCACAGCTCGTGCTGCGAGTATTCTGTTGCTATCAGCCTCGTGCAGCCGATGTGCCGCTCGACAAGGAATCCCCGCCGAGGTGCCCCAGCGCGCCACAAACCCGCGAGCAGCGAAGGCGCGCGCGTTCCGTGCCATCGCGTTGAGCGACGCAACAATGGAGCGCGCGCTTTAATTTCCGGTCCGACCCGTTCCACGCCGCGTGCATCCCCTCCTCCTGCCGGGCCGTCGAAGAAGCGAAAACCGCTGCACCCTTCTTCTCGCCATCCTTGCTTTCCCTCCTCCATTTTGGGATGGCAGGATTGGCTGCAGTGCGCTTCACTTACCACCGTGGCAGTTGAGTGTCGATCAACGAAAGGCAGGGCACCGGGGCGTATTTTTCAAGCAGCAGTAGGAATGGAATACTGTTCCGTTTCCTACCCGCCACGCTAGTCATGGCGCTCGATCCGAACGATGCATTGTCGATGGAGGCGAAAACCCTTGAGGCCCGTATATATCGGCGTCCCTCATAATCATATCGGGCTTTTGGGAACACCAACAATTATGTTCCGCGTGGTCACTTCTCACACTAGACTAGTTTCATTCACTTAGGGCCGGTATAGTATTCTGTATTCCGTGTTACGGAGCAGGCGCGTAGCTCAAACAGGCACGTGGTAAGTGTGCAACTTAGCGACGAGAGAAGCTTTCTCGTTTGCCTATGTCGGGTGGTAACACAAAATATGTTTATTACTTTCGTCGATGTCGTAGTCGTTGCACTCGGCGTTGTCGATTGATTGATAGATAGATAGATTGATTGATTGATTGATTGATTTGTGGGCTTGAACGTCCCAAAACCACCATTTGATTATGGGAGACGCCGTAGTGAAGGGCTCCGGAAATTTCGACCACCTCGGGTTCTTGGAGTGGAGGGCTCCGGTAATTTTGACCACCTGGTGTTTTTAACGTGCACCCAAATCTGAGCACACGGGCCTACAACATTTCCGCCTCCATCGGAAATGCAGCCGCCGCAGCCGGGATTCCATCCCGCTACCTGCGGGTCAGCAGCCGAGTACCTTAGCCACTAGACCATTGTGGCGGTGCGCACTCAGTGTGGTCGGCCACGGAAGCGCTTTCACTGTCAAAAAAAAAAGGGCATCGGGTGCCCTTCACAGATTAGAAAGGTAAGGAGAGCTCTGTTGTACTTTCTCAAGGACGCCGGTCTGATTCGTAGTTTGTCACGTCAAACGTGAAACTCTTTTGCGTCGGCTCAAGACATTGACTTTTCTCTCCTGCTATATAACTTCCCCTCCTTAGTGCAGGGTGACCTACCAGGCCCAGCCTTGGTTAACATCCCTGTCTTCCTTTTATTCTTACTTCTCGCTCTCGCTCTTGGCGACGAGACATGTTGCGTGTGACCGTCACCGAAACACTTCGCAGCCGTAGTATCTTTCAACACAATCAGGAAAAAAAAACTAGCTGATAGGAGAAGACAGGGCAAGCGCTAAACATCAACTAGCTTTATTTCGGACAAACCATAGAGTACTTATCGCGCTGTTTTTTTTTTCCTTTCAGCCAGTTTGTTCTTTTTTCTTCCTATTCGCGCTAAAAAAGATGATGTCTGGGATACAACGCGAACTAGCACGACATGAAGTTTTATTGAAACAGTTCGCTAAGCGTCAGCTCATCGTATACTGACGACACGGGAGCACAGGTGTACTCTTGAAATACCGACCTCAAAAGCCGGTGTGACTGAGGGCTGCCAATGTATTGTTGCGACTCTTGGGCACAATGAGTGGCACCAAGGAGCTGACGCAACGGTAGCTGTGACCATTGTACTAGAGCGCACTTAGAACAGCGACGAAAAGGTACATGGAGACGAGCGCTAACTTCCGACTACGTTTATTGTGCAGAACACGGAAATATACAGGTGACATAAAACTAGGCTACAAAAGGTGAGCAAAGCAGACAACAACAACAACAACAACAACAATAATAATAATAATAATAATAATAATAATAATAATAATATGTGGGGTTTACGTCTCAAAAACCAGTACAAGGTTATGAGGGATGTCGTAGTTGAGGGCTCCGGAAATATTGACCACCTGGTGTTTATTCACGTGCACTCACATCGCACAGTACACTGGCCTCTACCATGCAAACCTTTAATAAACAAAAACATATTATGAAAAAAAAAAACGAATGAGACATCATGAAAACTATCACTAGTTTTCCAGATACCTTGATTCCTTCTCTGAGAGAGACGAAGAAGGCTTGCTCTGTGAGGTGATCTTGCACTGTGGACACCTGGTGTGCGTTCAGGCCTGGACTGCAGCGTTCGATGAAATCTAAGCACAACCTTGATCCTGGCCTATAGTGACAGGACCGGCAAGCAAGCGTAATAATTAGTTTAGTCAAAACAGTTACTACACTCAGATTACACTTCTTCATTTTCACATTTGTGTAATATGGTTCGGTTACATACACTCTGAAAAAATCGAGTATTTAGGTAGTGTTTCGATGCAGGCGAAAATGATGTAGGCTTGTATGCTCAGATTTGGGTTCACGTTAAAAAACTCCAGGGAATCGAAACTTCTGGAGCCCTCCACAGCGGCGTTTCTCATAATCAGATGGTGGTTTGGGGATGTCAACCCCGCATATCGATCATATTTGGGCAGTGTTTCTTCCACACAACGACATTCATCATCTTATTCGAGTTCTTTCCTCGCGTTATCACTATGGTTCCGGTAGTTCGCGGTCACGAACGGCGTGCACGTGACATAACATTCTGGACAGGAAAGTGGCCAGCGCCAGGTTTTCAAGAAAAGGAACACGAGCAAGTCGCATGGCGATTTTTGTTGTGTGGCAGAACTATTCCACGAATACTCGTTATTATTCATATAGCGTGTAGCCCTAGCCGTGCAAGACAGTGGCGTACTACCAGCCCCTACACTCAATGAAGATCTTGCCGCACCCTGGTGACATATAGCTGCTTGGTCTCTTCAGACAATGATCCACGTTGGGCCAAATGGCGACTACGAAGGACGCAGTTTCGAACTTGGGGTAGCACATGAGCAGCACACGGTGACTATGGGCTCTGTTTCCCTGTTTCCTTTTACATTTAGGCCTGGCACCCCCCCCCCCCCCTGTATCCGCATCTGTTCTGATTAACCTGCCCACGATTCTTTCCTCTATCTTAGAGCACAAGTACGAAGATTGCGGGGACGCAGCGAGCAATTATTTTATGGAGGATGGGGAGCTGTCCAACCCTATCTTGCTAGAAAGCGCAGCCACTATAGCACAGAACACACAACACAAGCGCTTAACATCAACTAAACGTTTATTGTAAACGTCAGAGTTTATAAAGGGGGTGAAAAGAGAAAAAAAAGAATAATAAAATGTAGACAACAAAGAGCACACGTGCCAATCCAGTACATTACTAACCGTTATTATCTATCACCCCATCCATAAAACATAGCTCTTTCCGTGTCAGCGAGATAGAAGGTGCACTTACACACTCAAAATCATCGCGTGTTATTTCCGCCGCTTCTACTATCAAACGGGTAAATAAATCTCTGTCCCGATATAACACACACGTGTTATCGAAATAAGGCACACAACCACACTCCTTACAGTAGATCGCCAAGTGACCATCTGAACCCTTCCGCACTTTATTGTGGTGCTCTTTTAGCCTCTCGTTAATGCATCTTTCAGTTGTTCCCACTTAAACAAGACAACATGACAAGGGTACTTTGTAAACAACCGACTGTGCACACTCAACATATTTATTACGATGCTTACTTTGGCATCCTTTCTTTTCTTTTGAAACAGGACAAGTTTTGTGACATATTCTGGACAGTTCTTCAGGAGCAGACATGACCACTCGGACCTTATTACCAATCTTTTTAAGATAGTGTGCCACACTATGAATATAGGGGACAACAGCCGTTTTACGCCTCTGCAGGGAAGTGTTAATACGCTGCCTATTTTGTTTCTTTAGGTCCCTATGTAGCGATTCAGCGACGCTTATAACCATTCGTTGCGGGTAACCTGCTGCCTTCAGTCGCAAAACCTGTTGCTCAAAGCTCTTCTTCGTGAGGTGAAAACAGGACTTCTTCAACGAATTAAAAAGGCACATTCGTTCAACAGACCTCTTCACTACTTTGGTATGGGCAGAAGAGAAAGGCAACAGTGGCTTTTTGCTCCTGGGCTCATAAAGCCAACAAACGTGGTCATCCTGAAATTGCAACGAAAAATCTAGGAAGGTGAGCGTATCACCATAGGGCACTTCATGTGTTATTTTCAGAGGCTGACAAACTGTCTCAAACACTCCAAGTGTCAAAACAGCAACACTTTGAAACTCTTTGGCATCACACTTCAAAAAAAAACAAATAATCATCCACAAACCTGAAGATCTTCAAAACCTTCGTTTCCGACAACCTCTCATCAATTATTCGATCTAAGTGGGCCATAATTATATCACTAAGGACGGGTGCAATAGCCGAACCAATACAAATACCCTGTTTTTGGATATAGGTGTTCCCATTCCTATTAACGAATGTGGACGTTAAGTACAAAGCCAGTAAATCCAGAAAACCTCTCTGGATTATTATTATTATTATTAATATTATTATTATTACTATTATTATAAAGTGCACACGATCCCCATGAATTTCGCATCTCTCGAAATGCGGCCGCCGCTGCTGGGATTCGATCCCGATATCACCACCGTGGGTGCGTATCTATAGTCTCGTTATTCCAAGTTCGTAGCTCCACCACTGAGAGCCCTGCCACGTGGTACATTTATCGATAAGCTTAACTCGAACGTTCCGCAGCAGCCTGTCTCGAAACGGTTTGATCGACGCCAGCGACGCGTAGCTTTGCGTTCTGTTGCCGGCACAGACACGAAACCTTTATTAGAGCAAGTGTGTTTGGACCCCCCGGTATCCCTGGACCACCGCGCGGTCCCGCACCCCGCCTACATGGCCATGCCTCTCACCGCGAACACAAAGGATGTTACCAATGCATGCCTACACATTAAACAAGCATTTCGCGTGTATACATTTCTTCCGCTTCCCTTGAGGCGCCGGTAAGGTCGTGCTCGCCCAGTATCTTACTCTGCGCGTGAGACGTCTCAGGTTCGTGATTGTGTCCATATAGAAGGCTGGTATTTTCTGTCGCGTTGTGACGAAATACCCCAAATGTGAATTAACGCGAAAGAGTTGGTGGCAACTGCGCTGAGTGCTTCGTGGTTGTCATCAGTCAATACAGTCCCGCAGGCCACGCTGTTGAGAGTTCGAGGTTGCGGACGGCTGCACGCGTGTAGGTACACTGTGGTATAGGTTCGTTCGCTGAGCAGAGCAGGATGATTGATTAACCGCGGGCATTTCCCCGCGACACCTCGCCAGATTGGCGTAGTCGGATTAGCAAGTCCGCCATGGACGTCTTGTAAGCAGCTCTTTCACAGCAATAGCATCACCGAATTTCCGATTTCAGTCGACTCCTTCTCAGACAAGGCCCAGTTGACAGTTATACGAACACTGTGTCGCCGTATATGTAGTGAGTCTCAAGCCCCGAACCTATCTCTCTTCAGTAAAGGGCTTTGGAAGGCGATTGCCCTTCTACGCATGCAGTGTTCACTCGCCTGTGTCGTCTGCTTGCCTCTCGATGGAACAAAATTCGTTAGTTGTTCAACGAGTCGATTTGCTTAATGGGGGCGCAGCTTGGTTCGCTCAGCCACGTTATAATTATATGGCTCCGTGTTGTTAATTTTCCGAATCTTTTATCTGTTTGTGAGAAAATACCGCTTTTATAACAATTCATCTCCAATACTCCGAAATTTAGTCTGGCAGTTGTTGCAATGTCATTGTATTAGTTTTCTTTTCGATTGAAAGGCATTGCATTGCTGATGATAATCTTGTTTTTTTCATTAATTCGTTTCTTCTCACTCCATCTCCTTTTACTCACTGTTTATTTGCGAGCTCGCTGTTCATTTACCCGCAGCTTACGTGCTTCGAGCTCGCCAAAGTGCGGGGGAATATAGCTAAAGTCAAGCTGCTTCTCAGGTTTTTTTCCCAGCCTCGCTACTCTAATTCATGAAAAATTAACAGCCTATTTTTATATATTCTCAATACATCGAAATCTTAGATAGTATGGTATATCAACACGATAATATGTGAGCACTCTATAAGTGTAACTTAGATGTCTCGAACGATTGAATGCGCAATTCCATTTACGTACAAGCACCCACGTTTGTTCGTATTACAACCTTAACGCTTGTTGTAGTAGAGACAAGCTTATACTTTACGAGGTTGTGGCCGCTCATGGAGGTGCTCTCCCTTTAATTGGTGATGGTCACAGTTGAAAATGTCTTTTGAACGTTGAGAATGCTCTTTTAAAATTCAAGTTTTACCGATGAATGTTGATCAGATTTTTTCGGATTTATCCGAAAACACGCAGCCATATAGTTATAACCTTCTTACGTGACAGGCTGCAGCGGTGAGCATGTCGTGCTACATTCGGCGCGCTTTTGTTGTGCCACAGTGTAGTACAACATGTGTAGCACGTGCTGTAGCATGCTGCAGCCGAACATAGCAGCATAGGTGCTGGTCGCGAGCGATGTGGTGTGCAAGCTCGCACAAACGTGGTGGCCTCTTCTCGCATATACACGAGCGGGTGTGGCGTCACAGAATTACCGTCTCTTGTTGCGGACGCGGAAAAGCCTGTTTCACATGCGAGCTTCACATGCGAGTGGTGGAAATTGATAGGCGTAACCTCATAGACAAGAAGAGAGCAGAGTGGGTCAGGGAACATACCGGGGTTAAAGATATCATAGTTGAAATCAAGAAGAAGGGATGGACATGGGCCGGGCACGTAGCACGTAGACAGGATAACCGCTGGTCATTATTCGTAACTGACTGGATCGTTCCAGAGAAGGCAAACGCACGAACGGGAGACAGAAGTTATGTGGGCCGATGAGATTGGCAGGTTTGCGGGTATAAAGTGGCAGCAGCAAGCACAATACCGGGTTGCCTGGCGAAACATAGGAGAGGCTTTGTCCTGCAGTGGGCGTAGTCAAAGTGGTGATGATGGTGACATGTGAGTGATTTTGCCCCAAGAGCGGAGCGCAGCTTGGTCACGTGCACTTGGCCGCTTCGATAGACAACGCCTTCGCCGTGCGGCGCTGCTTCTTCTGCCCTCCTCCACCTCTGGGCACGTATTCTCTCTTCTCGGCTGAGCTGCTAAGCCTAATGGCCGCGGCTCTCATTACGCTAATTACCCCTCCATGCCCGGCGGCAGAATGCCCGTATACGAGGCGTCTCTCGCCTCTGCAGTCTCGCTATTTTCTAAAGCTCCCGTGCATCGAGCGGGAGAAGGGGCACCATTTGTGGCACGACGCCTGCAGTCAAGGCGTGCGGTTCAAGTGGCTGATGATAGATGCAACGGTGTGGCACAACGGCTGCGATTCAAGCCGCCGTCCGTGGATGCAGGCACGCCTTTATGGTGTCTGTGGTGTTATATAGCTTCAAATACGAAAGTGGTTATACACCATTGAATGTTGACCCTCAGATTAATAGCGGCAGCCGACGTGGTAACTCACTCAGTTTCGTTTGCCCGGGGACAGCACTCTGACTCTATTCGGCCAGCCGCGTTTTGCAATCGTTCAGATAACGGCATGAAATGGGGCGCACCGTGTGCCCTTCCGCCGATTGGTCGCAGCGCCGGTGCGATATGTAAAAAAAGGTGTAAGCGAAGTGCCAGCTTACACCGCGTTGACTGCGTGACGGTCATTTAAAATGCCAGTTTATCTCTCTAAGGCCCGCCGGGCTTTTTTTTTTTAAGGTACAGGGCAAGAATTCCAGTGTGCACAGGTCTGCGTATTGAGATGTGTTTCCGCAGAGTCCGGAGGGCGAAATCACGGAAGCTTAATATTGCAGAAAAAGTACACGACATGTAGCACCTTTTAAAACACCCGTGTGCTCAGATTTGGGTGCACGTTAAAGAACCCCAGGTGGTCGAAATTTCCGGAGCCCTCCACTACGGCGTCTCTCATAATCATATAGTGGTTTTGGGACGTTAAACCCCACATATCTATCTAGCACCTTTTAAAACTAAAAACAGCGCGAGAAGACAGGTACAGATGACGATCGTCCTGAAAGTCTCCAGCTCACGTGGCGCTGATCACATTCACTTGCGTTGCGCTGAGCTGTGTGTGTGTGCGCGCACTGTTTCGCCTGCGGATTGCTCGCGCCCGAGGTCATTGTAAATTCGGCTTTTCGACTCGAATCTCGTCAGTTGATCTCCTTCATCTTAACCTCGATAGGAGAGGAAACATGCCCGTCATTTCTGCGGACGTTCCACTTGAATTCCTCTTATATGTCACCGTTACCGTCCGTCGTGAGCAGCCTCGCTCTTCTTTTGCCGAATAAGTTACTCTTTCTTAATGCATGTAAAAAGCTCAGTTCTCCCCGGTAGTCTTCGTCGGCATCAATATTCGAGATCAACCACCAACTCCGATATGCCAGGCGTCGCGACCGTGGGCTCAGAAAACGATTCTTCATTCGAACACTAATTCGCCGTCTTATCGGCTACAGTTGTCCCACAAGTCTTGATGACGTGTTTCTCCTATTGGCAGAATACAGCAATACATCGCGTCATTAGGCGATGTCTGGAAGGGCATAACCATAGTGCACTCTATACTGTAACCGTTGACACAGTCAATGACTCAATCTCGAGATAGGAGCCTTCTTTCAATATATGTGGTGTTCTTCTTGGTCGGTGTAGCTGACTGCTGAGATACATTCTTGAGAGAAAGGCCAAGTGTGGAAAAGCTGAATGGCAGAGCTGGCACAGCTCTGTAACACGCGGCTCGCAGACACTTTTCCATGGTGGCCCGCAGCGTATGCCACAGTCTTTTTGCTTCTATATTTTTCCTCACGAAGCATATCAATAAGCTACATAGATGGGATCAATGTCAATCACCCTTTTTAAGACACCTTGTGTAGTCACCATGCTGTAAAGCATAAGCGCGGGACAAAAACTTATGGGCGTATTTCTCCAAGCCTTGCATCAAACCTTTCTCATGGGTGACGCATATGTGACACGTGGGATATACCTACACCCCTATTGGCACGTTACATGACATTTTGTTCCGCCCCACTTCCCTCCCCTCAATTCGTTCACGCGGGACTAAATATTATGACGTCGGAGCCGCTATGAGCTTGAGACCCATAGATTCATGCCTTCACGAGCGGAGGACTCTTGAGAGCGGCTCTTTTGAAATTGCGCCTCCGTGCGCCGCCAGTGAGGTGCGCTTTCATTAGAGAGTTTTAGTACTGCGTACGCTGCGTACGTGGTGGCGTTGCGTACGTAAGGACGCCACGTTCTGCGTAGTGCGCATGCGCAGACCACAACGCGCACGTATCGCATTACGTACGCAGCCGCTACGTACGCACGCATAAGATGCGTGCGTGCGTACGTATGAGGTGATCGCGCCGCTCTCGAACAAGTTCGCGACAGCGCGAGACTTCGTTTTGCAAAATGGCGGCATCGAAGGCAAGCACCGACCGGCTCTGTGGCTTAAAATATGGCCATAATCTGGCTATAACACTTGGATTGGTTCATATTGGCTGTCAACAACACGTACTTCTATTTTGATCTACCAGATGACGCAACACGCTTCACGCTCGTTGCGTACGCGGGTACTACGGCGTACTAAAAGCCATTTAGTGGCAAACGACGCCACGTAACGCAAGGCGCTTGCGTGATGCGTACGTAGCACCATTCCGCAGTACTAAAACTCTCTATTGTCGAAGTGCAGCAGGAAACGCGCGTGAGTGCCGAAGTGAGAACTCCGCTGATGGCGACGGCACCCCAGTAATGGCGCACTTCTTGGCCCGCGTTTGCGAGCCTGCTCGCACAACACACACATCTCCTATTGCCTCAGAACATCACTAGGCTTACATCTTCACGTCTTCGTATACCGGGACCCAAATTGCTCTCGAAAAAGGGCCGTCTTTCTTTCCTAATTTCGCCATGACTGCCGTTTCCAGCACAAGGGGCGTCCGCAGTGTGGCGCTGCGATGCACACTTTCGCCACCCGCGTGTTCACCGACATTCTCTCGCTCGCGGAGAGAGAAAAAGAAAGAGCACGAAGCAGGCTTGGCGCTTTCGAAAGAAATCGGGCAAAAAAAGAGAGCAGCCACTGTCGTTGTGCGAAGCTGCAGTGACGGCGGTGTGTAATGCGTAATGATGTGGCCCGGCCGTGAGGCGTCTTTCGCATTTTATTGTGGCCCATGCGTAATGCGAGCTATATATGCTCCCCACCTACGCTGTTCCTGTTAAGCACGCTATGGCAAGCTGTGGCACCAGAAAGAAGAGTGTGACGGTCGGTCACGCAAGAACTTTCGTGGTTGTGGCGCTCGCCTTTTTGCGGCCACCGAACCCTCGAAAGGCCCGACAGGGAAAGCAGCCCAGTTTCTTCCTGGTGTCGTGTGTTATGTAGGCCAAGGTTGAGTATGGACCAGTGGCGTTGTGCCTCGTTCGCTGCGGAAGAAGCAGTGGGGCTTGTGAGAACGCTGGTTCGCTTTTGCACACCGCCAGAGTGAGACACGGCGAAGAAGAAGCTCATCGGGGCTCCATTGCGGGACTGGTTGCAGCGACGTCCCTGTACACCCAGCGTAACGTTCGTGCCGGACACATTCGTCTCCAAAGCGCTTGGTGACGTCATTCGCTCGAGGAAAGAAACACTTTCTTTACGCGCTGCTCGACTAAAAACGGAGATTCACGGCTGCGTGTCTCTTCTTTCTTGCGATATGAGGCTGGTGTTGACTGGGCGTTCCAGCGATCTCGATCATTCTTGCATTGAGATCGAATGAGCGATCGTCGAAGTTTTCTTTGGAAGTCCTTGCGATGTGACGTCGGTCAGGCTGAACCGACCTGAGCTCGGGGCACAGCTGATACGCTCAGTGCTTGCAACAAGCCATCTGCGGGAGTGACCTTACCGCGGGATGAGAAAACGAGCGCTTTTTCGCCCATGCAGAGCTCGTGCTTCTGCTGCATGCTTGGCAGTGGAGCGTGAACTCGGATCCTTCAGTGTATCACGCTACCGGAAATGCAAAGAGGGAAACGCGGCTTTATTGTTAACGCATATTATCGGGGCGATAAGTCGAAACGCGAACAGCACGGACCGTTCGCGCTCCGCTTTTCTCATCTCTGAGCTGACGGGGCGCACTCTATGAAGTCGTCCTTCATGCTATCGTCGCTTGCGCACTTTTGATTGATTGATATGTGGGGTTTAACGTCCCAAAACCACTTCATGATTATGAGAGACGCCGTAGTGGAGGGCTCCGGAAATTTAGACCACCTGGGGTTCTTTAACGTGCACCCAAATCTGAGCACACGGGCCTACAACATTTCCGCCTCCATCGGAAATGCAGCCGCCGCAGCCGGGATTCGAACCCGCGCCCTGCGGGTCAGCAGCCGAGTACCTTAGCCACTAGACCACCGCGGCGGGGCACTTGCGCACTTTTCCGTCTTGTACAAGCCGTTGTGATCAGTCGCGTCACTTATAGCTTTCCGTACCTGCGTATCCTAAAAAAAACACACATGAGCTCAAGTTAGACCGTCTGCTACGACTTTCATATTGGAAAGCCCTCGAATCTACCCCCATGGGCCATGAATGAGAGATCGCTTGTGATAGGCAAATATAATACAGCGTTAGAGCTCTTCCGAGCTCATCACACAAACCAAGTAATTCGGCTCGCAGGTACTAGGGCAGGTCGTGCCACGCTAGACCCACTCGGAATAAATCCGCCTATGAAGGTCGCCGGTAAACTATCATTACCACAAGCATGGGGAAATGAAGTCCACATTCGACGTTTTTCCACGCAATATGCATCCCATCCATCACAAAAACAGACCAACTGCCAGTGCCGAAGTATAAGACAAATATTCGGATTGTGAAGATGCATTCTTTGTGGATGTGACCTGACCCCTACACAACCGCGCCCCGACAGCCGTGGTTAACAGAGGACAGGTCGTGGACTGCATCTCCCGCTAGCGGAGTAGACATCACCTCCATGCAAGAGGCTGGTATAGCCTTAGCCATGCGTAACCAAAAAAAAACTACCTATGTTTTCACAAATTTCTGGCCGGCGTGTCGCAAATTCGCCAGATGTCAAGTCGGCCGCTTAGCACATTCAATTCTGCATGAGGCTGTGGCTCGTCGTCAAAAGGGTCAGTGGATACAACTGCTATGGGCACCAGGGCACACAGGAGTTAAAGGCAACAAACGCGCCACCACCCGCCATGCCACCACCCGCGATCTCTTACACCGGCCCTCCGCTGCTTCAACCACAGCGCAACTTCTTGCTGACCAGGACGATCCCCAGCCCTTTCTTTCCCATACTGACATCCTGCAACACATCAGGCTGAGTAGGCACACTCTGCCCCCACCCGACACTAAATTAGATAAGGCGTCGCTGGTCGCGTGGAGATGATTACAATCATCAGCATTTTCAAATCCTTATGTATTGTCTAAGATACACCCTTCGATGTAGAATCCGCAGTATAAATTCTGTCTCCAGACGGCCACTTGATTTCGCATGGTCTGGGAGTGCCAAAATAATCCTACAATAATCGAGTGGGATATCACCAGCTCTGACCCAGTGCAGCAACAGAGCCCGGACGGCGGCAAGAGCCAATGGTCTTCGGGACTTGGAGGTCCAACCGCTTATTTATCACGAATGAATGTTTTGCCCCGCCGCAGTAGTCTAGTGGCTAAGGTACTCGGCTGCTGACCTGCAGGTCGCGGGTTCGAATCCCGGCTGCGGCGGCTGCACTTACAATGGAGGCGGAGATGTTGTAGGCCCGTGTGCTCAGATTTGGGTGCACGTTAAAGAACACCAGGTGGTCGAAATTTCCGGAGCCCTTCACTACAGCGTCTTTCATAATCATATGGTGGTTTCGGGACGTTAAACTCCACGTATCAATCAATCAACAAATGAATGTTTTCTTCGTTCTCTCTAGTGCATTTTTATTGCTTATGCCATCTCGCAAGTGCTTAGAAAGAAATACGAATGTCGGAGCGCGCAGGTATTGCTCGATTGACATTTTTTTTTATAGCGATCCAGTCACAGAAGTTTCAAGAAGTAGAGAAGGGAAATACAATATGTCGTGGTCACAGGCTGCAAGCACGTGTAAATTCGATGGCGCACTATGGACTATACCCGTCGTGGATATAGCATGTCTACTGCAAGTTTTGTTTTTACGTCGAGTTATTTAGCGCTCTACTTGCCTAGGTGACGAGTTAAAAACACTCTCGGCTGCGGACGCGGTCGCCTCGAGTTCTCGGTCTTTTTCGCTGGTGGGCAGCGACCGCCATCCGTGCACGCTGGCGACTGAGTGGAGCCTGCGAACCGCTTATTGGCCACTTCCAATCGGGGTCACCGAACTCCTCCTTTTGCCCACCCTCGCTCTCTGTTTTTAGAGCCCCGCTGTATGCGGCCAAAGCTCATTGTGGCCCATCCCCTGATCCCCTGGTAGTGAATTCTGACGCCTCATGCTCGTTGGCGTTTGTTCGTCAACTTATTTTGAAAATGCTAACAGGGCGAGGTACTTGTATGCCTCATGAAACGGGAAAACCAACCGCCGGGTTAGTTCAACGTTCGACATGAATGACACCCTGAACTATCTTCCGCAGCATCTTCGACAATTGTGCTGACCTTGCCAAGGCAGATGCTATGAAAAAGCGGTACAGATGGTGTATAAGCCCGACCCTCTTGTAAATTTCGACGTTACCTTGCGTTGCGCCTCTCAACGTTGGGAATTGTGGCCATATGAAAAAAAGAAGAGACCGAAAACCTCGAAAAGCAGTATACCATGGCCGCCGACAGAGCAACGAGACATTGATATACTCCTCATTGTAGAACTTATGCTTTATTAGTCGCTTGGCCGTGCGAAGATCCAAGCTTTGCGAAGGGCTTCCACCAAAAGATTTTTTTTTCTGTGTCTTCTGCTTCTGTAACCAGCCGTGCACGGTAAGACGGAACCCGCGAACCATGGACTTTGAGATTGCAGTAGCGCTAAATGTCACACATCTTTGAAGCCACGTACATGGCCTCTCGTGCTGAGCCTACCAATACACCTAAATGTGGTTCTCTGAAGCACTTCGAAAAGCGCTTTGCCGTCGGAACTTCTATAGGGCACAAAGCTTAGGCAAGGACAATCAACCATTCAGTATACAGCCGCGGCTACGCCTTTGTAGAGCACGTGAACAGCTGGTTTTTGCTCTGTGGGGTGAAACCTTGCATGAAGCAGTATCAGGCTTCTGACCTGGTCAGCCTGGCAACTAGGCCGTGCATGGGCCCGATCCACCGCTTCAGAGCCCGAAAGGCGACGGCTCCATAGACCCCAAGCGGACGGCAGCCACTGCGGCATCAGTGAAGACGCTGTTACGTTGGCGGAAGGCACTGCTAGCCAAGCGCTTGTGGGCGCGTCGAACTGCTTCTGGCGTTGACGCCGACGCTGCTGATGTCTGAGACGGCCTGAGAGGGGGGTTTCGGCCACATGCGTCATCTGCAGCTTCGACGTCATGCGTCCTCGGGAAACGTAACAACAGATGAACGCCGTGAAAAACGGTGCACATTGTTCGGCCTTTAGACGGAGATCGCCTGTCATTTGGCTCTCTCGTCTTTCGCGGAGCGAAGTTTCGTATAGTTTGAGCACTCTTCAATCAGACCGACACCAAGTCGTCTGAATGAGAAGATGTATAGGGAGTACCTATTTTTTGTATGTATATTGGTTTTTTCCACCCCTGTTATAGCCCAAATGGGGCTGACAGTATAGTAAAATGAAAATGAAATGAATGTTGCAACACTGATAATGAACCTGCGCAAGAGATGCTCGCATTTTGGTGCCGCAGGATGAAATGTGGATGCGTGCATCGCATGTTAGATCACTGGAAAGGCACCATTCGCTTTGGTAGGAGTGGCCGTTCGCCTAGCATTCAAGCTCTTGACAGGGCGATTGAAACGGGGTGCAAACACAAGCTTTCTTTAAAGCGATGGCTATTGTTTCTCATAGCGACGAATGCGTAGCTATTACGGAGATACTGCCGCAACGCGGAAGCCTAATGTCCACTCACTAATAGTCCATTGAAAAAGATACGAAGGCATGATAAGAAGTTGTAAGTTCAGTGCTCTCATGTTATTTTTTTACTTGTTTAAGGTGAGGCTAAGGCCTAGGTGTGGCTTCGGCTACTCCTCTTCTTGTACGAAATAATTACGGTAATGAATTTATCAGTAGCAGTAAATCAATACAATATTTGTGCGCGACAATGTCTCTTCGCAACTGCAATGTTCGAACGATCACAAAGAATGTTTTCTTTTTTTTTCTCGTCGTGACCGTGCTCTCGTTTTTATCTTCAAAATGTTTTGACTACCGAACTGCTGGTCCATGGAACTATCTACATTGCCACTTGCTTCACGTCGATACATTTCGCGACTCTGCCTTTTTCAGAAAATTTACTTTCGTAACGACCATCTGTGTAATGTACTCAACCATCCTATACCCCACCGTTCACATTGATCACTCCCACACATTTAGAACCGTTTCCTCTCATTGTCATACTCGTGAGCACTGTTATCATAGTTTTATTCCGCACACATTGGAGCCGCTTTGTCGGAAGCATCGCCTAACTGCTGAAATAGCTAACACTGTGGCGACAAAGAACCTTTTGCTGCGTTTTGTGTTTGCTATATAGGACCTTAGCCGTGCCTCTTGTTGAAGTCACACTCACAAAAAAGATGGTTTTACTACAAATTGTTTAACTTGGGCAGGTTGGTGAATCATCGTGATCAATAGGCTTCGACGTCATCATTAGCTAATTCTAAGATACGATACGATACCGAGAGCCTCGTCTTCACTTCGTCGAGATAAGCGGGTTTTTAAAGACGATAGTCTTTCTTGGGGACCAACGACGCAAAAATTTTCGTCTGTACTTTTGCGTGTTTGTCTACCCTTAACGGTACCGGGTACTCTAAACGGCACTAGCCGACACTCCAAACGGCTGACTCCATCCGCAGCGCCCGCCAATGTTGCTCAAGATTCAGCGTTTATGCTTGTGCAGTTCTCAATTAAAAAACACCTATTGCGCATATCTGAGGCACCATAACAACACGTATATATTCGCTACGTGCGTCTTTTACTAAATAAAGGCATACATAAGGTATTCTAAGGACCGTCACGTTTATCACGTGGCGCAGACCATTTAACGCTTGCACGAAAAGGGAAGCCTATCGAGCGCTTTGCTGAGACGACACGGTGGTGGCGCCTACCCGTCGCCTTGCGTTCTACACCTTATCACCTCTGGGACGGGCGCGTACGCCCGTCTCAAAGCCGCGCGTTTTGTTTTCAAAGATACTGGCAGATAGCGCTCATGTCTCGCGTGTGACGTGACTTGATGCGCTCGTTCGCCTCCGCTGCACGCTCGAGGCACTCTAACGCAGCGCCTCCAGAATACCACTCACTGGTTTTCTTGCGCAGAACATCAAATAAACGTCTTGTTCAATCTCTTCAGACGCAAGACTATCGTCTTTCGACGATATTCGCAGATTAACGTTCAGACAAGGGGCCAATTTTTTAGATGCGGAAGCATCTTATACTCGCGCCTTGTAGTGCGCCGTCCGCACCGCTTCTCGAAACATTCGACAGCTGACGCGCGCGCATGCGCCGTCGCACCATCGCCCATTATCTGTGCCGCGCGCGCTTCTCCTTCGAGAACATTCGACAGCTGACAGCGCATGCGCCGTCGCGCCGTCGCCATCTGTGCCGCGCGCGCGCTTCTCCTTCCAGAACATTCGACAGCTGACAGCGCATGCGCCGTCGCGCTGTATATATACTCAAGGTCGGCGCTCGCTCGCTCAGTTGCCGCTCGTCGGTCGGTTTGTACGGCGCGTCGACGTCCAAGGTCGCGGTGAAATGAATTCCAACGAATCCACAAACACAATGATCGACGTCCCTTCGACCAGCGCCGCCCTTTCGCATACGTGTGTACGTGTTCACTCATTTAACACCCCCTCCTACAACCACGTTAACCAATTTAGCCATCGACCCAAGTAAGTCGCAATTTAACACCCCATTTCACAACCACGTTAACCAATTTAGCCATCGACCCAAGTAAGTCGCACTTTAACACCCCGTTAACCAATTATATGCTCCGCATCCTCCTCAGTGTTCCCCTGAGGGAAGCTGCGGGCAATTTTTTACTTGTGTTTTTTTTTTTCACTGAAGGTCTTTCACCTTGAGGGTATTAATAAATGAAACGAAATGGAAGTATAACGAGCTTCAATATCCTAAGTAAGCCCAGCCACACAGCCGATACAGTGAAGGAACGTGCCCGTGCGGAAATTTTTCGCGAGTTCGTAGTTTCGCCATGTGCGTAGTAGGGCAACGCGGACATTTCCCCAACACGCATGGCGAGCCGAGCGCGAAAGTCTCGCTGTCTTGGTTCGAGGCGTGCCATCCAAGCGCGCAGCGCCGGTTTTTGCGCACACGCCCGCCGCCATGTTTGGTCTCTGAGGCGCGAGTGGAAAGCGAATTCCTCGGCACGGGGTGCGCGAACGTTTCCCCGAATGTGTCGAAGCCCCGAAAGAGTTTCCTGCGTGAACCGCTAGGGTGGATTGTGGCGCTGGGAGCAGCAGGCTTACAATTGGGCTTGTTTTAGGTGATTAGTTGCTCATACCGAGGGCGTTCCAGCCAACTATTTACTTGGACGAGGACAGGAGGGGAGACCGCTGTCCTCTTCCAAGTACGGTGGAACGCCCTCGCTGTGAGCAGCAAGTGTTGAGCAAGAACGCCAAGGATGTAGCCCGAGCGAATGAATCGCCCTGGAAAATCGCCAGTGTGTCCATTTGTGAGCAGATACTGTTCTCCTGGTTCCGCTATTCGGTCTGACCTAACGTCGTCTAATCCGGGAATCCCCCGTCGCCCCGCTTTCAGCCTTACGTGCCCTATTACAGCGCACTTTTGATTCACTTGCGGGGATTATATGTTGCCTGTCGTCATGCCACCTAGCATTGTATTATCGGAAAAGCGCATATCGGTGTACAGCTTCTTTAAAAACAGTATAATTTGCTACACATTATCAGTTATGTACAGGCTGAGATGCACTTTAATGTTATTCGTTATCTTAGCAAGTGTCCGATCAGTGGCCATGATATGCTTTCCTCTGTCCCTCGCATTTTTGAATGCCGTATCTGGCGAGTACTATACTGAATCGCATAGGCGCCCAGTCACCGATGAGACTCTGATGTAGCATGTTCGCCCGGCACACTGACCGCCATTTGACCACAGTGGCTGCCCATCCGCAATTGTGTTCGCAATGCTCGCAGTATTGCTTCGGTGTGGCGCGAATATTCGCTAATCCCGCGCCGATCTAATAATACCAGTGTCACACTGGCACTGTTGATCGCTATCAGAGTGATCCGGATGAGTTCTCTTGATCGCGATCAACTTTATGACCGCTGCTTCACGGCCCAGCTAATCCGGTTTGAGCTTGGGTCAGATGATATACCCCAGGTGGCATTTGCGTGCCGTATAACATGCCTCTGATAAAACTCGACGTACGGTATATATATAGAGCGCTTTATCAGCAATGTTATTCGTGCAAGAACCGCTCGAACGCCAAAAACTTTGCAGGCCACTGCTATAGTAATCTCAGATATCCATCACTACATAAAATTTTTCTAGCACTTACCTGTATTGATGTGTGAGATTTTGAACTTTCGGTTTTTCTTTTGCTGATTGCCCCTGCTCGTAGCCGTGCAGTCGTAGCCTTGCTAGCGGTCACTTATACTGTCAAAATCTCTTCACTCGACCACGAAGTGCGCGTACGTTGTGACGTAGTCGAAATGCTTGCGACACTCATAATCAGTTGGCTTCTAGGTGCTACAGCAGCTCCGACGGAGCGAGAGTTGAAGCAAGCGCGGAAGGCAACGGTCGACTGCTTGTCGTCTGCTTGCCGTCTGCTTCTCCCGTAACTACATGCGGTCTATGCGAATTCTAAAATAGGCTATACTTTAGGTATTGTTTCAATTTAAACAGTTTAGAATTTGCTTTTTATAAACATCTAGCTGTTTTAAGCGTTGTTATCAAACTATGCTCGATTTTCTTGTTTATTGTGCTTTCAACAAGCTCTGCTAAGGGGTGCAGACGGCAGCAAAATCAGAAAAATCGCGATCACTCAGGCAGATCGCGATGCGCGTATCGCGATAGTATTGATCCCGATCACGCGTGATCGTGATTAAAAGTGACCGTGTCGCAGCACCTAATCTGGATCTTGGTTAATCCGGATCGACACTGATCGTGATTAAAGGTCAGACAGACGGATGGATGGATGGATGGATGGATGGATGGATGGATGGATGGATGGATGGATGGATGGATGGATGGATGGATGGATGGACGGACGGACGGACGGACGGACGGACGGACGGACGGACGGACGGACGGACGGACGGACGGACGGACGGACGGACGGCGGGCGGGCGGGCGGGCGCGCCGGGGGCCTTCTGTGCAGCCTTGAGTTGTAGAACGATCGGGCTCCTGAGCATCGATTGAAAGTAATTTTCAGACAATTCTTGATGCTTGCCCTGCGAAGAGAGACACCTCCAGAGCATGCCACTAAAATCATTGCTATGTTGGCAGTCCGGACAGAGCGCTGTAACATCGGAGTAATGAGTGTAAGTGAAGGTGTTGCGAAAAATTGCCATCACGGTATGGTGCCACATTATGACGTCTTTGTGATGTCATGTGATGACGTCATGATGACATCATCGCTCGGTTAACGGTGGGCCGATCACAGGGGCAATGCAAGAACAGTTGAGGTCCAGTAAGCTTACAAGGCATCCGGTGCGGGAGCCTTTATACGCACAAAAGGAGTAATCGCAGAAAGAAAGAAGAAGGCTGACACCATAAGCCAACTAGTCAGCACTGCTAAGTGACTTGGATGGAAAAGAAGACTAATTACTCTTCAGCGCAGCGCCTCTCGATTTGCCGCGGCGTGCGCCCGGCTGCGCCGATGGCGCGTTAGAGTCAGCAGTGCGTGTTTTGGCTCCAGCTCTTCTGGCCCCAGCGGACTGCCAACCTTTATCTGGACAGGTAGGCTGCGCTTTTACGCAGCCCCGAACTTAAGGATCAAACCCTGGCCGTCCAGAGTGCCCGTGAACGGGCCGCCAAGCTCGGCTTGATGGTCCCAACGTGGAATTAGCCGGGTGGCGCGGGGTCTCCCCTGCGTCTTGTCTGGACAAAAATAAAGTTTTAATCAATCAATCAACTACTCTTCAGTTCGTTTCGGGTGTCTCGCCTTTAGCGCACTTGTACTTTTTCAATCATGTCTTACTAACCAGCCTCCCAACATACGCTTTTCGAGACGCCTTCGAATTGCCTTTAGTAAATGTATGAGTCTTTTCCTTATTATTTCTGTAACGTTCGCAGTTTAACCCGAGTGCGGTTTTGAATTTAACTTGTTTGTTTGATCGTGGCTATCGCTGGCCACAGTTTACAATACCGGCACGCAGCGTATGTCGCCTTCGGTTAATGCCGCACTGGCCGGTGCGCTCGCGTTGGATGTCTGTGGTTGAGTATAATAACAACGCCAAAGATGCGACTAATTTTTCGACGAGTGGTTTTCACTTGGGCTGAAACTAACCACTGCATGCTATTTTTTTTTCTCTTCATTTCTCCTCCACCTCTGGTTGAGCGCATATATCTCGCGTTGATAGAGGAGGACGAAGAACTGAGCTCGTGCTGCGTGTGCCTTTGTTAGGCTGTTGCTGAAGTTAATAGGCGCCTTGAAAATGTCTTTCTTGTATTTGAGCGAGCTCGTTATCAAAGGTGCGCCGAAGACCTTCAATTAAGCACGCACGTGCTCTGGCCGACTAGTGCGCTTGGCAGGTGTTCTGTTTGAGTTCTTACTG
This sequence comes from Rhipicephalus annulatus, assembly GCA_013436015.1. NCBI lineage: Eukaryota > Metazoa > Arthropoda > Arachnida > Ixodida > Ixodidae > Rhipicephalus > Rhipicephalus annulatus. The sequence goes on from WOVY01009885.1 coordinate 1,404,908, forward strand.
GGAGTTTCATTGTGTATCTAAAGCTGCCGTTTTTTATACGCCTTTGCTTATACCACTGTTGTGTGTACTCTTTTTTTTCATTTAAGCTTTATATAATGATGCTTCTGATCATTTAATGTATCTTACACATGTTGAAAATCTTCTTAATCCCCCCCTATGTAATGCCCTCCCGGGTTCTTAGGGTATGTAAATAAATAAAAATAAATAAAATATTTGAGCCCGCGGAACGGCGTATTTTTACACATCTCGTAAGTACAAGTGTTTTCTCGGCTTTGCTGTTTCTCGTATCAGAGACCGAAAGTGCTAATTTCTGACCGCGCTTACATGTTACGTATGCAAATTTGAGCTATTGCGACCTTTCCTCCGCACTATCGCGCAAGCGTTGTTTTGCGTTTCGAAAACATGAATTGATAGATGTCATGCCAGAGGTTGAAATAAAACTGCAATTCCTTTCTGTACTTTTGATAGTTTGCACTCAGTGAAATACTGCCTCATATAGTGTTAAAGCTGTGTCTGTAGGGGTTGGTTGCGCTTTGGTGCGCGAACTTTTATGCCCAGGTCGTGTGAACAGTCCGTCGTGTACACTGTAGCGGCTTCTCGGAGACACTTGAGACAGTTATAAAGTGACAAAATAACGGGGATCCGCGCAGGCATCATAATTTACATGGCATGATGCCTGAATACAGAGGCCTATACGATGTATCGATGCATTCTCTTTGATTCGCGGCTGCCAAGCCTCGTTCGGTTCACGATTTCTTTTTTGCTTTGTGCGGTGGTTGTCGTACGGCTGTTGTGAGGTTTGCACTTCAGAGTGCGCACACTGTAACGTCGACACGGGCAGCGCACCACTCGACGTCGCAGCCCCCGGAAAGTGGCGCCACAGCTGCAGCAGTGGTGACCACATGGCCGTGATGACAGGTTGTGCGTCGTCGCTGCAACGCCTTCCAAGAAGCTTGCACAACGGTTTCGTAGCGTCGCTGCTGTCGTCGTGGCATGCAGGGTGAAGACGTCTGCCCCGACGTGGTTGCTGCATTCGGCGACCTTATCCTAAACGTGTGGAGTTTTCCTCGCTTCCGACTAGTCTTGTCACTCCGAGGGCTTCCTTTATTTCCTCACCCAGCAGAGTGCCTCCGTCACGCGTACATCGAGGAATACATCTGTTCACCGTTGCATGCATCGATGAAGGTGTCGTGCTACGTGACAGAAAAGTAGAGAGACATAGGCATGAAGAGCAAGATGGAATCTTGCTTTCAAAAAAAAAAAACAATCCTTACGCAAGTTTCGTGCTCGAGCTGACCTTTCAACAAGTGCACTCATCTTCCTCAAGGCTGTAGAGCTGAAGAAGAGGCTAGAAGAGCTCCGAGCAGCCTTGGAGGACACAAAGTGACTTGTCAAAACGTCGACTCGAGCATACACAACCCCTGCGTAAGGACTTTTCATAAATAGGCGAGAGGACACTCGTAGCGTAATAAGATTTCGCCGTGGTGAAGCAGTGATTACGATGCTGTGTCAAAAGCCTCCCATGGCAGCTCGCTGGTCGCATTTCGACCCGTGAGCCGTGCTTTTTTCACTGCGTGTTAAAAAACACTGTAGGAGGTTGGAATCGTGCGACGCCTTCCCCTGTGGCCGAAGTCGCTTTGGTTTACGTTAAACCTCGTGAGCTGAACAACATTTTGCGGGATAGTAGATTCAGTGAGTCATAACCGACGCAAAAGCTAAAGAAACTGACCTTGCAAGTTTGCGCGCTGGCTCACCTTGCACGTATGAAAACTTATACATTGCGCAGGCCACGGAGTCTGGTTATACCTGCTCCGTACACATATACAAGAGCTGTCCAATAAGTACTTAGCCTTCAAAAGAAAGACGAAAATTTCGGAACGGCGTCGGTTTATTTCTCAACATAGTCCCCGTCCAGCTCCATACACATGACCACCTATTCTCCAACTTCTTGATCACGTCAGAAAAATACGTTTTCTCCTGAGCCGCAAAGTGCGCTTCTGTGGCGAAGATAACTTCTTTATTCGACTCAAATTTTTCTCCGGCGAGAGACTTTTTCAAGTTGGGAAACAGGAAAAAATCACTCGGAAACGAATCCGGAGAACACGCTGAATGGGGCACCACTTCGTAGCCCAGTACGACCAACTTGCATCGGCCGTGCGACGGCGCAGGTGTGAGCTGGCGCGTTGTCATGGTGGAAGAGTGCCTTTTTCTTCACCAAATGTGGCCGTTTAATTGGCCTAGTATTTCGGCGTATTAGAATCTTTTCACCGTTTTGCCCTTCTCAAGGTAGTCGACGAAGATCGAACCTTGAGAACCCCAGGAAACGGCGGTCGTCACCTTTCCGGCCGATGTGACAGTTTTTGCCTTCTTCGAAGCATGGTACTCCGGGTGCAGTCCACTGTTTCGACTGTTCTTTAGTCTCCGGTGTGTCCCAGTGAACCCATGTTTTGTCGACGGTCACAAAACGGCGCAGAAACAGCTTAGGATTACGCTTCGGAGCTGTTTGACACTGTTTACGCTCGTAAAAAGCTTCAAACACTGCTCTGAATAGGTCTCAGGAACGCGCCGGTTGTTCGGAGTGAGCAAACGTGGCAGCCATCGCGCCAACAGCTTTTTCATGGCCAAAATTTTAAACAGGACACAAATCACTTGGTATTCTGCGATGCCTACTGTCTCGACTATCCCGTGCACTTTCAATCGGCGGTCTGCTCATACGAGGTTGTGGACTTTTGCTTCGTTATCGGCCGTGGTAGCTGTCTGCGGAGCTTCTGGGCGAGGTTCATGAAAAACCGACGTGCGACCATGTTTCAACTCGTTCAACCAATTTTCGACGGTTGCCAACGAAGGAGAAAATTCACCGTAGACGGCATCCAGTCGCTATTTGATTTGGCTGCGTGATTCCCCTTATAAACACAAGAACCGAACTATCGACCGTTATTGCGCTGTTTCCATTTTTAAAGGATACACGAAAAATCACCTTCTTCCTCAGGCGGCCAAAACAAAACCGCCAGCTAGATTCGTCTGCACCTCTGTCCTTCTATAGGAGAGCGTACTCAACGTCTGATGCGATGGCATCGCGCTCTCGTGGTGAGGCTAAGTACCTATCGGACCGCCCTCGCATATGCCATCTTGTGTACATGTATACGATCGTTATGGAACATGTTTTGGTTGCGCGTTATAGTGTAAGAAGCAACGCGCTAAGCCGACCTTAATTTCTAGCGTCAAAGAAACCTCACTAAATTATTCTAAAAGGAAGCGGAATGTTTGTTTGCCGCGAAATAGACTGATGTGAAGAAAACGAAGACAAACGATGACCCTCGCCGTCCACTCGTCTTCAGGGAAAACAGAAGGGACCCTGAGAGTTTTTATTCACGTTTGTACCTATGCTAGCTCATACTGTGCATATTGATCCCTATGTGATTTTTGTGCTTTTTTTAACACTCGAGCTAATAGAGCAGCGGCAGTAACGTGAGCTTTCGTAGTTTGTTTCGCTCACTTCTGCCGCGCTGAGTTGTCGACGCCAGTGGCACCAACCGCGGGATTTGTACTCTCTTCTTGTGGTATAATCCAAGCGGCGTTTGGCCGCTTCGCAACAAGTGGCGCGGTCGTGCCTGGCGCTACATCTCGCCGCGTGTCTCGGAGTGTGACCAGGCAGGGTGGACACACGCGCCTCACCCAGGATAGCAACGCACACGCTGCTTGCTTCTCCCGTTACGGCCCCGTTTCTCTTCCTCTCTTTTTTTTCTTTCTTGCCGCGAGATAGCTTGCGCAGTTGCACAGATGCGTGGGATCCCTCGTGCAAGATATCTTTGTCATAGCTGCTGAGGCCCAACGGTTGGGCAGCACCTGCACACGCTTTGGGCTGTTCTGACGCGGCAGAGATGAATAGCCCGTGTTATGGATATGCGTGCTGGGCGTCGGCGGCGTTGGCCATCAGGGATAAATCGCGATAGACGCAACGTATAAAGCGCCAAGGCTCAAGCACGGATCCAAGCGAACCTGCCGATTGATTGATTAATATGCAGGGTTTAACGTCTCAAAACCACCATATGATTATGAGAGACGCCGTAGTGGAGGGCTCCGGAAATTTCGACCACCTGGGGTTCTTTAACGTGCACCCAAATCTGAGCACACGGGGCTACAACATTTCCGCCTCCATCGGAAATGCAGCCGCCGCAGCCGGGATTCGGTCCCGCGAGCTGCGGGTCAGAAGCCGAGTACCTTAGCCACTAGACCACCGCGACGGGGCGAACCTGCCGATCCGCCAAGTGATTGTGTGTGCCCCGTGCTTCTGATGATATACGCAGGTTCTTCAGGACGTTTGTAAAATTGAACCCCTCCACAAGGGGAAGAAGGAAATCCTCGCGGCGACGCAAAGAAATCTCACGTCTCCGCGGGACGTCCGTATATAGGTTCAATGCACTTTTCTTGAAGCACGGGTTGAAAAAAAATCATACCATATCCAAGAAATTAATGATGATGAGTGGGGCGAAGCGTCCGTCAATTCGTCCGTGCTTCCGTCCGTGCGTTCATCTGTTTGTACGTGCGCCCGTTAGTGCGTCCGTCCGTGCGTCCGTCTGTTCGTACGTTCGACCATCCGTCCGTCCGTGTATCTGTCTGTCTGTCCGTCCACGCGTCAGTCCGTCCATATGGTGAACGCTTCATGTACCACCATCTCGCTTCTTGTTATCATATATTCATCATACACAAATACCGCCATCAAGCGGACAATCCAAGGACCAAACGAGAGTATGTACCTCATTTCTGCTGTCAGCGCTTTGTTTGTTTCTGCTGTCAGCGCTTTGTTTGATGACGCCGTGCTACGTTTTTCGTAACATGTGTACATGCGGATATGTGCCCAAGGGCGAGTATGTGCCACTGGTATGCGGGTAGCTGCCTACTACTGCTACAACTACATACATGACAAGATGTACAGGCCCACGCCTCAAAGAGCTTCGCCCCTAAAAAGATGAGCACACAACATGCTTCAACCGAACGCTAACTCATCCAAGTTTTGTTTCTTTCCTCGCGATAGTGAAGACTTAGAAAAATACTACTACTGCAGTGATGTAAGTTTCGGGTATTACCCTGGTGTGCTTCCGATGGCGGCGCTGCGAACAGCGCTTGTTTGACGTCAGTTCGAGTTTTCGCGCCCTTTCGAGGCACTGTGCCGTGTACAAAAAAAAACGTCGTGGTAAAACTCGGCAAAAACGCAGTTCAGTTGGTTATCTTGTGTGTGGTGGCGGCCGACGCTGTTCTAACAACCGTGAGTGTCCTCTTTTAACGCTAATTTTAAAAGCATGTGCAACGTTTGTTCCGTAAAACTGTGGCCGCTTGTCGCCGCGGCGAGTTGCGTGCAATGGTGGAGTGCTGCTCTGTGCATCTATGTGATCATCCGCCCGAGAAAAGGGCGTTAGCTTTCACAACTATCTTAAACACCCAAAGCTGAGGAAGAAGTGGGTAGTCAAACTCAGGGAGGGAAAGCGCCCCACTCCTACATCGACCGTGTGCAGCAAGCACTTCGTTGACAGTGACTTGTGCTGCACCCGCCCTACGCTCCACTCATACCGTAAGCTTTCAACCGTGTTTCAGTGTGATCGCCAGTACTTCAGCCATTCATTGCATGCAGGCTGCAGGCGTAGTTGACTTGCACCAGGTGAGGTGCCGTCCCAAAACCTACCGCGAAGGCCAGTCGGCAGGAAGCCGCGACCTCCGAATCGCCTCGGGTAAGCACGCCTTGCGAGCACAGCTGGGAGGCGCAGGTCATCTCAGACTATGCAGCTGTTTATCTTGAATTTGGTAATTTGATGCTGCTTTGCGTTTCAAGGAGATGCCATGAACGGTCGATTGACTGCCGAAGCAGCAATTTAAACAGCTGCTATGCAGTAATTATCTCGCGTGTTGTTCGCAAATTTCTGCCGTAGTGGCAGAAATTAGCGATTCTCACGCATATCGTCGTGTTCACTGTCGCTATCGTTGCTCTGCAGAAAAAAAAAAACATTAAAAAGGGGGTGCAGGTGTGCCCTTCTCTTTCAGATTGCTGCGAGAGCTATCGCCCTTTCCACGGCTGAACGAAGCACACTGAGACACAGAGCAGCACTTCACCATTGCGCAGCACTCGATCGCGACGGGGGCGTTGTGTGGCGGGTTCACAAGGCCACGTGTTCGCAGGACCACGGCTGCGACGGTGATGCGATCTGCATTGACGGTCTCGAACAACGTGTTCTTGAACAACGTGGTCTGCGTCGTACACCACCACGCCGTCGATGAGACACCACGGCGTTTCACAAGCTGCATTACGTGCTTGTGGAAGATTGAGAAAGGCACGCCTATTGAAATTCCCAAAGAAACACCCGAACTAATTAGTATCGCACGGCGCAAACTGCAGATGACGAGCGATAATATTCACACATAGTTTCAGCTTACCAGCAATGCGGTCGGCGGCATCGGCGTGCCCGTTGGCCATCTAGGAGGTTTCTTGGCCCTGTCGATCGGGCTGCGAATGAACAAATTCTTAATTTCACTCGAGAAAACATTCTTTGCGCACGTTGGTTGACCTCGTTCGACAAAGTTCCTGCCCGAAGCAGACCATCCGCGCAGGAGCAGCGGCTGCTGCAGTGCCGTTGAGAGCGGGAGTCCACAAACTGACGTCACACGCGAGAGGGTGCCACTCGGAAGATCTCGAGGCCAACAAAGATGCACAACGTTCTGGTTTCAACCCATGAGGGAACTCATCAGTTGAACAATTGGAGCGCCGCTGTTTCGACCAGTCGGCCACATACTGTTAGGTTTGGCCTGGGGATTCATCTCTCAATCCCTTCGGCGCCCAGTCTTACCGACGCTGTCAAGTATTTGAGTGATTGTCACGACCAGGCGGCGGGCAGAGGCGAGTCCCGTCCTTCAAGTGCGGACCCTTTGGTCGTCCCTTCGAGCAGAAGCGGTGACTAATGGACTCGGCGACTCATCGGGCGACTGCAAAGCTGGCGTGGCCGGCGCCGGAGCTGACAGAGGAGCGGTGCTCCCTTTTGATCCCCAATCACCAAGCCGACCGGCCGACTGCCTATTCTCGTCAGGCATTGTACGTGCTAGCCGGAGGACCAAGACGTCGTGTCGCCAAGACGTCGTTAGCCGTTCGAGAGAGGCCAACAGAGACGGCGTCTCCCTGAAGAGACTGGTGTACCATAAACATCTGTTATGTTTCCCGTATCCTCCTGCGTTCCTCCTTCCAACCCGTTACAACTGGTTGGCAGCGGTGAGATCGACTTCGCGGCATGGTGCTGTGCTGTGGTGAGTGCTTGGTCTTTGCTACAACTTTCCAGGCTTCATTTTGTGAGTGTGAATTGATTAGAAGCTGGATTGTGTGTGAGTTAGGGAGATCACCTATTTGTGTGTTAGAGGGATCCCCTACATTTGTGTGAGATGCAGGACCAAAGTACAACGGCAATCATGTCGTGGAAGGCAATGCTAAAAGATGAACTTTTGTGTGTGAGTAAGCATCTAGGCATTGAAATAGAGGAAGGAATGAGTAGGACAGCGATTTGGATGCTGATCGCGCAAAAAGCCAGTGAGGAGGAGATTCAAAACGCAGTAGAAATTTTTGAAAAACAGGAAAAGGAGAAACGGGAGCGAGAGGAACGCGAACGAGAGGAACGGAAACGAAAGGAACAGGAAAGAAAAGAAAAAGAAAGATTGGAACGACAGAAAGAAAGAGAGCAGTGGGAGGAAAGCCTGAAATTAAAACAGGAAGAGAGAAAAAGATCGATACTGTACCTTAGATTGGCTCAAGTAAATTCGAGGATACATGCATTCGAAGCGGGCGAGGATTTAGAGAGTTATCTAACCTCTTACGAGAAAGTTTGCAGAGAACTAGAGCTCGACGAGGAATATTGGTCTTTGGCCTTATCGAGTGTCCTTCCGTGCAAATTGATGGGTAGGTTACTATACCTTTCCGAGGAACAGTTCAATAGGTACGAGGTAGCTAAAGCAGCTTTACTGCGGTGCTTCGGCATCAGATTTGACAGAAAGCGAATAGAGTACAAGCTCACGAACGCTCCCGTGAAGAACGCGCGACGTTGTGCTGGTAGTAAAACCAAGCCTGAGAGAGGTCCGCGTGTCTCTTATAGCACCAAGGTGGATAGTGAGCGAAAAGGGGAGATAGAAAAACGGGAGCGAGGTGACGAGCGTGAGCGAGCACTGAGCCTAGTGGTTGAACTGTCGGAAGAAAAAGTCGAGGCAAGGAGACTGAAAATTCAGCCATGCGTAAGTGTAGCACATGAAAAGTGCGAGAAAAACCTAAGTGAGGTGCAGTTGATAGCCGTAGATAAGACTAGCACGTGTGAAGACAGCAGCAGGTTCAATGAGGAACCAAATTTGAGTGCTGCTAAAGATGCTGCGCTGCGTAGCGAGGTCGACGAAGGAGGCCAGAGCGAGTGCGACGAGGTGCTGTGCCAGTCAACTGTTAGCGGAACAGCTAGGATAGCTGTAGAAAAACTGGTACAGACCTCACCTGTGTTTGTCGCGACGGTGGATCTTGCAGACAGTGTGGAAGTATGCAAGGACACCGAAGAAAGCTCACAAGCAGCGAAAGTAGGTAGCGGGGATATCAGTGCAGTCGCAGACAGCTCTCAGCAATGCGAGCTAGAGTGTTTGCAGGAAAGCAGCTGCACTGTTCCTAAGAGCGTCAAGCTGTCCGCCGATCTAGAGTGTGAAATAGGTGGTTTTTTCGAAAATCATCTAGACGGAGCGGCGTCGACAGCTGACGAGTGTAGGGAGAGTGTTGGCGACCTTGAGCTGCGAGCAGTAGGCTCAGAAACGAACCGAAAAAAGCGGCGCAGACGAAAGCGACGTCGGAGAGCTGCGAGCCAGACAAAAGACACTAAGGGTGTAAAGAAAAGCTCGACATCTCTGAGCGTAGTGAACAGAACTAGGTGTTCTGCATCGGCGTCGAACTCTGCTTGCATGCGTCCTAGACACCGAAAGAAAAGTAAAAAGAAAGCGGGAATGCAATCACGGGGAAAGAGCAAGTCTTATGAGTTGCCTTTGAACTGTAATACTGCCGACGACTCAACCCGCGACAAATTTCAAGGCAGTGCGGGACAGGTCAGTCGCAAACGTCGCCGTAAAAGAGGTAAGCGTACGCGAGCGACAAAGCGAAGGCATGAAAGAAGTAGCAATAAGCGTGGTGAACGATGGAAGAGTGGGTTATCGGCCAGTTCGCCGGGGAGGCCTTTGTGTCGTGCAGCAAAACGCCAGCGGCTAAGCGGTAGGCCATGGCGCCAGTCCACGCGACGGTATGCGCGGGGGAGACTTAGAGCTTTTCACGGAAAAGAGTGTCGACGTGGTCCTAGAAGAAAGACCACAATAGCTAAACACCGCTCGGCTAGACGAAATAGGACACCGTCACTTTTTCCCTTGGATTGCTCGGGTTCCCTCTGCCAGATTGACAAAAGCCGGCCGAAATCGCAAAAGAGGCGTAACGCTGCTGTTCAGCTGGAAGCACGTGCTCGTTGTAGACCCGGACGTCTCCGAAATTCACCAAGACCGCGGCCGCCGCGTGTACGACTGAAGAGGGAGCGACAGCTGTAGGCTGGAGAGTCGGACACAGGAGTTTTTTTTTTTTGGAAACACATTTGTTTTGTTTATATTCGGTTTTAAAGTGGTGTTCCTGTGTCATCTCCACAGCTAGTTTGCTTGGATATTTTTTTTCTTCCCTCTAGATTTTGTTTGTGTGTAAGCTTTGTCAAAATTTTGAGTTAAGTTCTTAAGCGGTATGCGGAAGCAATTACCCGCCTCGGTCAACTGACTGCGTGAAAGGAGTTTTTAAGATAAGAGCACGCATGTCGCAGATGAAGTTTTGGTACGCCCACTAAATTTGAAGGAGTGGTGGCTATAGGTTAGAGCGATATGACCTATGATAAGGGGTGCGATTGGTGTGCTAACGCTCTTTGGATGAGAGTATGATGTCGTGCTAGGGCGCACAGCAATGTGCGTTCTTTAAAAACATGGGCTGACATGAAACTACATTCAACAAATGAGCGTGTTAGTACACGAGTTGCATTTCCCTTGGTGATTTTAGTATGTGCTCAGGGATCAGGTGAAATTCTTTAGCTGAGCGTATGTTATATCGAACGTTGAGATTAGAGATGCGTTTTAAGGATTTACTCAGTTCGATATCTTGAGAAAATTTACGTTCAGATGAGGGTTTAAGGATACCTAGGTGAGAGAGATATCGCCTATGGTTAGGTGTTTGTTGGTATGCTAGCGTTCTCTGGATGATAGTATGATGTCGTGCTAGAGCGCACAGCAAAGTCATGTGCGCTCTTTAAAAACAGGGGCTGACATGAAACTACATCCAGCAGATGAGCATGTTAGCACACAAGGTTTTGTTAAGTGATTGTTTATAAAGATCATATGATCACTTGAGCTGAAAGCACTGCGTTCGCCACATTTTGAGGCTAGATACATTTCTAGGATTTAGAAGACGCAGTTTGATTTGATGTGAGAGAGTTTCGTTTGCGTCAGGGTGTCATAAAAGTAGGTACTCTCGACCACGCCTTGCAAGTATGTCTTGAGAGAATGAAGAAAGCGCCCAGATAACTTGTGTATAGGGTATGGCAGCATTGGTCTGAAACCTTTGTATTTGGTTGTGTTTCATGAAGTTAGCATGAAATTAAATGTCAGTTACAACTTAGGAGTGCGGATGGTAGGAGAAAGCTAGTTTTGAAGTAGTGTGATTACGGTTTATGGGGCCAAATTGTATTTGCCTTTGTGTGCTTTTCTCACACGGCAATTTGTTCCATCTTTAGTAAGCATCTCCACAGCCATGATTGTTGTAACTTTGGCGGCACAAAATTGTTTCAAAATTTTAGCGTACAGGTCTCTCTTTTGTTTGTGTTTTGAGAAGCCTGGAGGGTTTTAAGCGGGTCCAATGTGCTTGACTGCAGCATGGTATTGTGTTGTGTGGTTCGCCTTGCTGTTGTCGGTCATTGTGAGCTGGATTGGGAGTTGGTTTCGAGTACGCAGCTGGAGAGAACAGCCAGGCCATCGTCCTCGTCACCACCCATTCTCTTCGTGCCCAGCGGTTGGGAGCGCTGGCCAGCCGAGATTTTCCGGGCGGCGGAGGAGCTGTTAGGTTTGGCCTGGGGATTCATCTCTCAATCCCTTCGGCGCCCAGTCTTACCGACGCTGTCAAGTATTTGAGTGATTGTCACGACCAGGCGGCGGGCAGAGGCGAGTCCCGTCCTTCAAGTGCGGACCCTTTGGTCGTCCCTTCGAGCAGAAGCGGTGACTAATGGACTCGGCGACTCATCGGGCGACTGCAAAGCTGGCGTGGCCGGCGCCGGAGCTGACAGAGGAGCGGTGCTCCCTTTTGATCCCCAATCACCAAGCCGACCGGCCGACTGCCTATTCTCGTCAGGCATTGTACGTGCTAGCCGGAGGACCAAGACGTCGTGTCGCCAAGACGTCGTTAGCCGTTCGAGAGAGGCCAACAGAGACGGCGTCTCCCTGAAGAGACTGGTGTACCATAAACATCTGTTATGTTTCCCGTATCCTCCTGCGTTCCTCCTTCCAACCCGTTACAATACGTTTCCGCAAACAGGCATCGCTGCGATAATTGCTGTTTACACTCGGTCGGGTGATGGTGGTACCGCCTGGGCAGCCGACAGAAGCGGTTACATATCTTTAGCGTCATTTCGTAAGGTTTAGCTCAGTAAAAAATTACAAAACTAGGTTACCTTCCCTCCGCATGCTTTTGTACATCAACGATTTCCAAGCTACTTTGTCGAATATTCCTTGTGCTAGCACCGATGACCTGCAGCTACTAGCATGGAACGCGTGTCGACGGAGTGATACGAGACGCTGTTGAGGTGCACTGCCTTTTCGTGTGGTCAAATTCACCTATCTGATTCAGCGACGACGATGTCATCGAAAGTGTGCGCAAAGAGTGACGACGACAGCGTGGTAAGGAACCAAGCAGTCGAGTTCTCGGCAAGTGCTAAATGATGCTTTTCACACCACTCTCACTTTCATCGGCGCACGACTGGGCTCTGCGAAGCGTATCAAGCAGTGAGCCGTCAATTCACTTGAAGTTTTGGGAAACAACTTGTTCGACTTGATAAATTTCGGTTGTTCAAAGTAATTGACGTGCGTTTGCTTCTGAGTGGTGACCACAAAATTCTCACCGCAGCAAACCAATGTCGCTCCCCGGCGATTTCGTTGTTGAGCCGTATGGCTGTGTTTAGGAATTGAAGGCCCACTAGCACTATATAACCGAGTTGCTGTCTTTCAAGCAAAGGCGTCCTCCAAGTTCATTTTCCGATGTGTACTGCCACATTATGCTGTAGGTCATGAGCGAAGGTTTTTCTCTTCCTTTTTTTAAGGATATTACCTTTGTTGTTTTTAATCGCTGTCCAGAAGTTGAAGGTGTTACTTCTTGACAATGCAACTAAGCCTTGCCACAACAGCATGAGTCCTTCTCTATCGACTGCAGTGTCCAAGTAAATGCTGCATCTCCAAAGTGACATTACACCTGAATGGTTACCATCGAGATTGCCCGATAATGACCGCTGCATAAGTGAGGACATTCGTGTGAGCGCCGTGTTGAGAGGCTGGCCTGTGGTTGCATTCTAGTCGTGTGACGTAGCACAGTATATTTTAGCTAACCGTTGAGCATCCATAGAAAAGGGGAAAAGGGGGGCGGATAAAAGAACGATGGCACAGTTGCCTGAAATAGCACTATGGTCCTGCTTAGACCCTATTAGGGTCTGCAGTATGGTATAAAAATAATAAAAATAAAATAATGCCATTTGACTACTTGTGGCAGGCGTTACACATTAACCGAATATATAAGCAAACACGGACTTTTCCTGCTATGTTTATTTATTACTGTTGCCAGAGTCCTTGAATTGCTTCAGAATCCTGTGCAGGTTGCATGTTCAGGTCGCGGCATCTCAACTGCGTTTTGATTGGAGTCTGGGCCGTCGTATATACGCGGTCATCGCATGCTGTCGTCGTTCAACGTAACGCAGGTGAAGCCTCGAATAACCATGTGTGTAGCACTCGCTTGCGCCAAGTCTTCTACCTGTATGCTCTACGAGCGCCTCAATGTCAAGTACTTCAAAGACCCAGGCTGTCGGATACCGTACAGCACAGTCGCTTCACGTAGCGCAGCAGAAACCGCGTGTGAAAATGAAAAGCCACATGTATGGCTTTTTACGATTATTACACTACGACTGTGGGATTCTATTTGCTACGAAGTGTTCCTGCTTAAGACCTGGAAAGCAGGTCAGCTGCATGTAATGAGTTAATAAATAAATAAAAAGAGAAGAAGCAAACGACAAAAAAGAGGGATAAAAAATAATTGGAGGGGACTGATATAAAAACAAATTAAGAGAAAGAAAAATACAATTGGAAAACGAGAAAGAAAGAGAGAACCCAAGAGAAGGCTTCCAAATTCAGCACATCCTTCACGCTTGGCCCTCCTGTAGTGCGATTCGGCCTTAATTTGTTTTTCACGAGATGTTAGGTTGATGCGGGGGCTGAAATGAAAACTATAGCCAACCATTGGAACTTAGCTGTGGTTCGGAAGAGCAATAAGGACCGAGTATCTTGTTCGTACTCGCAATGCCCATGGCCTATACATGGCGCGCCGTGGAATCCAAGAAGGCTGCGGAAAGATGATCAACCCGTGAACTCGCGTAAAACAAAGATAGGACGCACGGACGTACTCCCGGTGCCGCTTTCACCGGATGAACTCTTGATCGTCAAATGAATGTATATCGAACCAAAGTACTTTCCCAACCAATAGGAACTGCTGAATGTTCGCTACCTCACTTCTCGCCGCAGGGCAAAGGGTGGTGGTGCCAGCTCATCGACCGTGTATGAACGATGCTAGGCTTAATTCTGTGCGTGCCACAGAAAACTGCGTGAACCAGAATTCATGTATGAACTGAACGTTACTCCGAGATCATTTGTGCCGAGCCGGTCGGGTGGATCTCCCGCAGTAGTAGCGAGTAGCGCGCCGTCGCAGCTGCACAGCACCGAATGTTTAACGTAGCGATGGTTTGCAAACATATCACGCCGTCGTCATTACTTGCGCTGTAACAATCATGCAGCTGCTTCTTCAACGGCACACAAGGATTTACCTTTTTTGTGTCACAGCTATGATCAGACTCTAACAGTGCGCTATTCCCTGCACTTGGATGTTGCAGGTTTCATTAGTGCGATGAAAGCAAGGATACCGAAATGAATACGCGCGTACGCTTTTCGCAACGGCGAAATTGCTGAAATTTGTCGAATAACAACGTTGTTCGGACGGCACAAGTGAAGTGCAGGAGAAATTAGCGTGAACTGTAGTCGTAGCTGCACATTTCATTGTTTAACCATTTCGCTTCGCTGGTCGAGCTTGAGCGTGCTAGTGACGTGCTAGTGTAATATCTAGTTTAATTGAGATACATCAATGCACAAGAAAAATTATGCTTTTATTTTGAGCTTGCTGAAGTATATAACAAATACAATCGAAGTGATTTACGAGCGTGACAAAATATTAAAGCGCGGCGGGACGTGAAGTGCAACTCTCTGCTCGTGAGCTTGCCGATGATCGTTCATTGTCGCTGTCACTCTCAGCTCGTTAACAACCATCTACGTCCAGGGAAAAATCCTCGATGTCAAAACGGTTTCTTTGAACATCACTGCTGAAAGTCTTCTGAGAAATTCCCTCCGCCAAACGACTTCAATAGCCCCAACAACGCGTCATTCACCACGCACAGCACCCACACGGTATCACTCATCACGTTTATCTGAGGGTGCGGAGATCACTTCGCTCCGATACTCAGCAAGAAAGCAATTACTGACAGTTTGCTGCCATCTATCAACGAACCTGAAAAACAGGCGGCGCAGCGTAGGCCAAGGTTTAGAAGTGCAAATCGCGAGCCTGCGCTACTTTTCGCTTGCAGTGAATTTTATGGAATTCGTGCACTACGAAAGCACTGACGAATGCTATACGCACGTAAAACAATGCGAGTTTTAACTGATATGGTCAGATGTTAACGTATAACTATCCAAAGTGGCTGCAGAAAATCTCGCGAAGCTGATATGTGTACTCTGTGGGCTATAATCGAAAGCGCGAGTTGCCACGTATTTTCACGAAAACTTCGCGTCTCGCAAGAACGAATCAGATTTGTCGTGTCACGGACGGTCCGGTATATTCACTGATGCACGAAACATACAAAGTAGTTTGTGTTCGTTTCTTGCTAACGCGTTAACACTGCGACTAGCACCGCCGAACAAGGCAGCATTGGGGGCGTCTGCCTACGGATCATGAGAGGACGCTCCTGAAATCCGCTAGGCGGTGCGACAGTGTATGAACATTGCGAATATATATACTTGGAAGATGGCCAAGCTAAAAGTCAAATGGTGCATTGTTTCTCTTTTCTCTCTCTCTCTCTCTCTCTTTCTTCATTTCTTTCTTCTTTCCTTTCTTTCTTTTGACGTTGCCTGCGATGTGTAGGTAATTTTTTTTATGATTTCGAAAGACGTACTTTCGGGGGCTGGTTTTTCTAGAATCGCGGAACTTTGCTAAGCTGTGAACGCTGAAAAAGAAATAAACCAAAACACAAAAACTGTGGCCACGAATTTTGCCGTCGTCCACGAAGCAATCATTAGCAGGCAATGCGCACGGAGAGCACTGGGCTTGTGCGACGTCACGAATAGTTAGCGGTGAACTCGTGCGACAGCCGAGCAAGTGCGGCAAACGCAGAGGAGGCGCACGCGAAGGCGGACCGAAGAGCCGTGTTCTGGCGAGGGGCATCGTTATGGGCCGGGTCGTCCCCACTAACGAGAACCATCGATCGCGGCGGCGGCCCGTTGGTTCCTCAGCTTGTTGGCGCAATGCGAATGCTTTCTCCCATCGGACCGCGATGAGGCGGACGGGCGACCGTCGGTGCATCAAACTGCGCGCAGTCATTCGCGCTGGCCGGAACGAACCGATCAGCACAGCTCACCTTGGCGGCGAAGTGCGTGTACACTGTTGTCCTTTATGAAAGGGAACACGCGAACGGTCGCTGGATTCCGTGCCGACCGGTTGTGACCTCCGACGACAGCGCAGCTCTGGCCGACTGGGTTGGTCCTATGCCACCTCCTGACGCCGGCCCCCGACGACGATGTCAGCCCAGCTCTGGCCGACTAGATTAGCCCTACGCCATCTCTTGTCGCCAACAAGAGCTCTCGCAAGTGGTGCCCCGTCCTCGGACTCCTGCGACCGTGTTTAAACCTTTCCTATCTCTCCTCTCTCTTATGTCCATGATGAAACAAGCGCAAAAATACACACACTCAGAGAGGACACAGACAAGCGCTTGTTTCATCATGAACCTTTACCAACACGCCCAACTGGCAGTCATCCTAAATGTAATCTCTTATGTCGTCGCTCGCTGTCCTAGCGCATCTCTCTCTATCTATACCTTTAATCCTATCCTTTTCATCCCTGCTCACCCCATCCCTTGTGAACTACTGTGGAGCTGTCGCACGGTGATACAGACAGTTACGGGGCTCACTTTTCTCTTTTTTTCCCTCTTATAACCACAATGAACGCGTAGCCTGCGCTCTGTGGCGGCTGCCCACAGCACCATCAACTGACAGCAAAAGGAAACACGTTCGCTTTCAACGTCATCTGTTGTCCCCCACCGAAAAATAAAATAATAGCGATGAGTTAAAGTCGGTAAATAAGCGCTGCCTGATTGCACTCCCTCTCTGCTCACGCCTGCAGTGCGTAGTCGACTGCCAACATATCAAACGTTGTTCGCGACCATGGCGCAAGCTGCAGTAATCGCTCAATATCGCTCGCCGCGCTAGCGATCAGGGAACGTTATCTAGCAGCGCCTGTCTACCGGCCATAACTCGCTTTTTTGCTTGGCCATAGATGACGCGATAAGCGAACGTGCTTTCTCACTTGTCGGTTGATGGCGCTATAGGTAGCCGCCGCAGAGCTTAGGCCACGCGTTTGCGTGTTCCCCTTCATGAAGAACGATAGTGTACATACATAGGCTTAGAATCTGTGGTACCGTCTTTAATGTTGCTCTCCCATGAATTGTTTCTTCCGTGCGGGCAAGTAAAAGGAACGCTTCGTTTTCACGAAAAGCCTTTACTTTGGTATTGTATTTTTTAATGAGTTCATCCATCCGCCAATGTGGTTTCTCTGGTCTTCTGTGTATACGGAAAACTCACTTCTTGCTAACGATTGATGCAAGGTTGGCACGGTCGCCGCCCAGATGGATTTAGTACTGAAGTTTGTAAAAACATTGCCCTGCGAGTGAGCTTACCAAAAGGTGATCGGAATCTCCTGTTCTGAATCGCCTTTGATGACGACATTTTGGCCTCAGGAACCGGGGTACCTCGCATTATCGGTGTCCGCCTCGCTGCTCACGTGGATGCGTGTTCAATTCCTCGTATGCATCAACCATGACGGAACGCTCCTGTATAACGGAGGGTCCGTTAATTGGAGCTTAAAATGCTATGTTGTTGATATGATGTACAGGTAGCCGAGTGCGAAAAAGAAGCCAGTAAATGACCGAAAGCAGCGGAGAAGTGTGCCGTCTTATACGTGGTCATTTAAAAAGCTCGACGTTGTGCTTGAGTTTTTTCTATAAAATGTTGCTGGGCCGATGTCTCATTTGTGCACGCACAACCATGTCATGTAGTTTTATTTTCTTTTTTGTGCATGCCATCATAATCAACGGAGAGTGGGAAGGGACAGGTGTTACTCCCCTCTTCCACCACCTCGCCCGTAAAACTGCCGGACTTTAAATAAAGTTTATTCATTCATTGTGCATGAGCCATAAGTCTTTTTTGTTTATTTATTTATTTATTTATTTCACACAACCCGTATACACAGTATGCCTATAGGAAATTGGCGTAAAGGCTGCCTGAAAAAGCGCCAACCCCCTCTGTACACACATGCATTAGCGGTTATACATAGCAGTACAAAATTGGAATGTATTTAATACCATCAAACATTCTTGTTATTATTGAAACGTGAATCTATCATGTCACATAGTGGTAATCCTGTTTGTGTACTTCCCACACGCGAAGATTGACCTCCTGCGACTGACAGTATTTACGCGTCTATCGCAGCTGTGTTCATAACGCCTGTCCATTTTTTAAAGACGATAGTCTTTCTTGGAAGTCTTTCTTGGATAATCTTTCTTTAAAGTCTTTCTTTAAAAACGATAGTCTTTCTTATACGTGCGTCTTTTATTAAAAAAGGCATACATAAGGTATTCTAAGGACCGTCACGTTTATCACGTGGCTCAGACCATTTAACGCTTGCACGAAAAGGGAAGCCTATCGAGCGCTTTGCTGAGACGACACGGTGGTGGCGCCTACCCGTCGCCTTGCGTTCTACACCTTATCACCTCTGGGACGGGCGCGTACGCCCGTCTCAAAGCCGCGCGTTTTGTTTTCAAAGATTACTGGCAGATAGCGCTCATGTCTCGCGTGTGACGTGACTTGATGCGCTCGTTCGCCTCCGCTGCACGCTCGAGGCACTCTAACGCAGCGCCTCCAGAATACCACTCACTGATTTTCTTGCGCAGAACATCAAATAAACGTCTTGTTCAATCTCTTCAGACGCAAGACTATCGTCTTTCGACGACATTTGCAGTGTAACATGCAGATTCGGGGCCAATTTTTTCCCCTCGCCTTCTCTTTACTGCAGGCTGTTGTTTAGGTTTTTCTATTATTTTCGCGTGTTTCTTTCGATTGAACGCAAGACAATTTGGTTTTGTTTGGCCGGCTTCGCTAACGTTTTTTTTTTCCCCTTTTCATTGATAGGAGTGAGATTCTTGATCGAACAACGACTCAGGTGGTGCGCATAAAATTGAGTCGGGAAGAGACCGTCACCCGTGGAATGGGCAGAGGAAAACAAACTTGAACTCGATAAGCTGTTGGTGGGGGGGGGGGGAAATTAAAGATTGAAACAACGCCTCATTGTGATGGCTCACCAATCGAGTTGGTGATGTATCCCGGGGCGCGCCTGTGTCTTTGTGGACGGGAAATTACGAACAGGCATCACTTCCGATGCGTCACTCGATCCTTTTTCTTTATTTTGCGGTCGGCGAGCGAGCGACTTCCTGCCGGGCAGAGCGTGCGTCTGTGTTTTTTCTTTGTTTCTTCTTCGTGTCAGAAGATTCCCGGATTGCTGACCGTTGCGCGTGTTCCTGTTGTCGGCCTCTCAGCCTTTTTCCGAAACGATGCGAACAGGGTGAACAATCCTTCCCGGTCGACCACGATGGGAAACTGACGACGCCTCGATGTTATTGCGAGCCGTTCCTTCTCGGCAGCTGATCGAACGATTTTTCGTTGTGCAAGAAGTTGCCTGGTTTTGTCGTCGGCGGTTTGTCCGTGTGAGTGACGCGTAAGTAAAGAAAATGCGGGGAGGTTAACCTGATGACGATTGCTATGGCGTGTGTTTAAACAGCGGTGGGCTGGACGGAGCCTATACACACCGCGACATGGCTACAAGCGGCCCCTTATGTTGACGGTGCCTACCGCTGTTTAAAACATGGAATAGGTCTATAGCGTGAACTAGAAATATGCTGGCAATGGATCTTACTGGTGACTATGAGACATAGACGAAGACAAGTGCGAAATTCCTAGTGCGCTTATTGTCCAGAATGAGAAAGTATATATGGCAAAACCCACACAGATGATATCTAACGCGAAAAGGATGAGTGGGCGAAAGAAATAAGAAAACATGACGAAAAACAAAGGAAAAACTCAGTACGCAAGCCGATACTTCCTGCTCTTTCTCTGAGGGGCTTAGATATATGGCCTCTGCTAACACGAATCGCGCTCACGTGCCATCTGCGCAGCCTCGACGACAGTCACGGTGCAATCGTATCTCTGTGTTTGTACAGCGTGTCCTTGAAAATAGGTGCACAATTATACATCTTTTCCATTTTTAGCGTTCTTAGCGTGTTTGCTTATTCGATCATTAAGACACCTTTTGTAGCGATCGTCATGACATGCCAAGTAAGCGCCCACCCTCAAAAGTCAACAAAATCATTTTCCCATGCGCAAATATGTACCGAAAGTTTGACATCTTCACAGAATTCCCTGTGTCGTTCCAAGGGTTCATTTGGCTTGAGTGTGATTGCAACCATGCAGTTTCCTATAATTACCTAGAGGGACTATGGCGCTCCGATTGTTCAGCGACGCTATTGGCTGCGAGATCGAGCAGAGTCGCCGCCTGACGGTAACTGGCCGTACAGGCGAAGTGTGGATTGCTCGGTGGGTATACGACTAGCAGCGTCGTGTTTCTATGCGGACGTGCGTCATGCACGTTCTCTAGGTGTGGATTGTCCGGTCTTGTCAGCGCGAGAGTATTTGTTTCTACGTATGCCTGAAACGACGTACGAAAGTATTTGATCTTGCTCGGCTGCTAATGCATTGCAATAAGGTCGGCGAGTGCAACTTGCCAGAGCGCTGTTTTTTTCGCCGTACCCTTTATTCACCAGAATAATTTCAGAGTGGCTGCTGCTTTCTGTTTCAAGCACATCGCAAAACTCTCTTCTCATGCTCCCAAACATGAGGACTATTAAATGGTGTGTGGATGCAGCGTTTTGTGGCCACTCGGTTCTTAAAAACAAAAACAAAAAACTTTAGGCCATGCATTTGTGCGCTGTTGGTAGGTGTACAACTATGGCACTGTAGTTTATCGATCATGCAAGGAGCCTTAGTAGTGTTTATCTGGCCGTAGTACAACTACGTAGAAATATTACTATCACATAAACTGTGAGACTTCGGTGCTTACACTGTACTTAAGACAGAGTTACCGTGCGCAACCGTGTGCATAGATTTAGGAACGCTTCAAACACCCCAGACGTTGAAAATTAATTCAGACGGCATGCCTTATATACAATTTCGTATAACTTCACTGAAAATTTTATCTTTTTTACGTTGTCTTCAGCGTTTGTGTGGCATTGCTAGTGCCCGCGACGGAAAGCAGGGGTCATTTTTTGTCTGAAAAAAAAACAAACATGCTTGTCCCATTAAGCAGGCATTTGTTGTAGCACTGTCGGTCACGTAATCCATCTATAAAAGCTTTCCGTTTAACTCTTATATAAGATTTTTCTATTTTTATTGGTGCAAGAAAATGTGTGGACACGTGGTAAATACAGTGTTTAGCGCAAAGCGCTGTCAGCCACTAAGCTTTCCTGACTACACTTATCGACTGTCCCATATTTCATGGTGAAAAAAAAATGAGAGAAAAAAACAAATCATTCGAATATAAAGTGCGAACGGTTGTATGAAACTAATCGCAAAATTATGCAGATTTCTATGACATTTATTTCGCTCTTTTTTGTGGTATGCTGATGACAAAGATGTAATTAAGTTGTTCAGTCACGCTACAGCAGTGCGTAGCAGGCGGAACACAAGCTAACCACGTACAAACACAGCAAAGGCGTGATTTAGTGCGAAAGCGTGAAGAGAGTCACCCAAGGCGAGCATCCCTATGAAAGGCAGGATGCGCTTTACTCGTGGTTAATGTTACCGTTTCATAAGTGTCGTACACCGATTCAGTAGAGAAGAGCGTATACATTAAGAGTAAACTGTAGTCAACGCATTTTATCCACGGACAATCGGCTCAGGCCGCACGCAACGAAGTGCCGCTGCGTGTATTTGTATACGCGCCGCCGACAACCTATCCGCACTTGCGTGGGGACGGTGCTGCCACCTATAGCCCGACCTCGCCGCGAACAGAAATGGTGGGTAGTACACAGACTTGCGTAGTCTTCGTACTTGCGGGTGGCGAATCGCACTTGTGGCTTTGTTTATTGCTGTGTTTCGGTTTTGTTTCCAAGGAAAAAACGAACCCTTTTGAACTTCGGGACCCGATATGAAATGGTAAGCCTAAAAGATTATGGTGATGAAGCGCAACTGCTGAAGATTTGCCGATTGTTGCTTCGTGCCAAAGCACCTTCATGCAGTCCAGTACGTTGAAGCCAAAAGGAACGTAAAGTTTAGGCAAATCCGTGTACTACCCATAATTACCATGCTCGCTGAAGCGCGACGCGTTGCAGCTCCCTTAGACACTTAAAAGTCCCCAAAAAAAACTAAAGTAGCACCAACCGCACCCCTTCGCCTCTACCTCCTTTTCCAGCAACCGCAGCAGCGCATCTAGGTGGTCCACCGGGAAACTACGAACGCGACAGCACGCAGGCGCACTGGATGTGCCAGGCGCTTGGGCAGCTGCAGGGGGCTCTACTGCGCCGTGTGTTCATCGAGCGGCCGTGCCTCGGTTATGCTGAGAGGGTACGCCGGTGGCGCCTGTTCGTGGCGCGCGTGCTCGCGAAAGTGGACAAACAATATGGTATAACTGTCAGTTGAAGCGCACGAATAAACAGGAAGGAAGAGAGGACGAGCGCTTTCTTAAGCTATGCACGCGAAGGGAGAGGAGCCTGCACATCGACACGAATGGCGCCACTTTAGCTTTTTTTTTTCAGGGACTTCAATAGACGTTAGTGCCAGAGCTCCCTCTAGTGTATATATAGGATTGCAACCGAATGAGAGAAATTTGCTAGGCCGACGTTTCGAAATCCGCTTGGTGCCTTCTTGAAGCTTGTAGGGGTTTTGAGGCCGAGGCTAGCCCGAGAACCTTTTAAGAAAGAGGCGGAGACACAGAAACCATGTTAACTGATTGGAACCCGAGTCGAAACTGCCCGCTGCCAGGGGTTGCCGCGGGCTGCTAAAGTCCCTCACTAGGAACTTTACTAGCAGCGCTCCCACACTGCCCTCTTCCCTTTGATGAAAACGGGGAGGAGGAAACGCTGCAGTAGCAACTAGCCCTGACCACAACGGGCCGGACGTGGTGCACACAACCGCATGCCGGAGCAATCAATCGACACCTCTTCGTGGGGGTGTTGAGTATCGCGGGTGCGCTCGTAGCACGCGGCAGCCGCTGGCAGTTGCGGCCCGGGATCGGATCAGTTAACATCGTTTCTGTCGGCCTCTTTCTTGAGGGTTTCTCGGGCTAGCCTCAGACTCGGAAGCCCTCGCATGTGGTGGGGTGGGGCGTTTTTAAAATGCATTCGTAAATCGTGAATAGAAACATTCAGGAAGAACTACTGAAAACTCCTGCCACGACCCTCTCAAAAGGAGAAACCAAGTTGATTCCGAATAGTCCAGCTTGCAAACTTCTCTCACTCGAGTCATAAGCTGTGCAAATATACGTGCTCATTGCGGAAAGCCTGGCGGAAGAGTAAATGAAGCTTCACTCAACCTCTCCCGTTTTCGTCCGCTCTGTGCTTGCAGTTCGATTGGCGAGTGTCGCTGGTTTTTGTGGCGTTATGCGGTGACGCTTTCGGTCCTGTTTATTGTTGCTGTTCTCCCCTGTGCCAAGAAGAATTCGGGATGTTTATTTATCTGTATTTCCGTTCGCCGGCTTTGTGTTGCGACTGCATCAATTAACTTCTGTTTTGGGTGTCTACAATTGAAGTGGTGTCGTCTTATCGGTTCTATCAATAATTGAGCAATTCTGTAATCTGCGCAAGGACTGGAAATAAATTAACAAGAAGTTACTGTGGTTTAGTAACGTATACGTAGATTTAAACAGTCTTCCCTCTGTTATTTTTCCCTCCCGTGCCCGCGCCTTTCTTCGTGAGCGCTGAAATTCGCAACGAACGCGCAGAGAAGAAGAAGAAGAAGAAGAAGAAGAAGAAGAAGAAGAAGAAGAAGAAGAAGACAGAAGAAGAAGAAGAAGAAGAAGAAGAAGAAGAAGAAGAAGAAGAAGACGAAGAAGAAGAAGAAGAAGAAGAAGAAGAAGAAGAAGAAGAAGAAGAAGAGAAGAAGAAGGAAGAAGAAGAAGGAAGAAGAAGGAAGAATCTCCGTTCCACACATTAGCACAGCTGCATTTAAAACTCCTGAAACTAGTGTGGGTCCCAGGTCACTATGGATTAGAAATAAATGAATTGGCAGATGCTTTGGCACGAGCGTCACTTGATGGACCAGTAATTTCAGTACTTCCCGAGTTAGAATACTTATCAGGGGTTAGATATAGGAAATTCGCTATTTTTACAGATAGTTTAGAAACTATCACACAATGGACAGATTATCAGCACCTCAAATTTCCATGGAAATCCCAGTGGAGTCCGTCAAAAAAACTTGAAATTATCATCTCCAGATTTCGGTGCCGTGTCCCCCCATTCATTTTTTATTGACACAGAGCTGATCTGACACTTTCCCCCCTTTGTCCGTTTTGCGAAGAATCAGAAACTATTGAACATTATTTTTGCTCATGTCGGAACAATGCAGTAATTAGGAAAATACTTCTAGATATTGCATTTGCGAAGTTAGGTTTAAATTTAACCACAGAAAATGTTCTAAATTTTGGTGCCTCTGTTTTGTGCCTCTGTTTGGTGCCACAGAGATGCATTCGATGCGATGTGTAATTTTATTCAAGACTTTGAATGTTTTTCAACATGAAGGCCACGTTAACAGATACTCAAAAAAATCGGGTCGAGAACTGATTTTCAAATCGGGATAAATCCGTGACATACCAAATTAGTCGGGTTTGGCAAAACCAGCTGTCTGGTTGGCTCACAAAATCAAGGTAGAGCTATTAGTGTCTGCTTTCTTGTTCTTTTTTTTTTCCTCACTATCTCAATCTTTGGCTTCTTTCTTTTTTTAATATACTGTCGTCATTCTACAACTCCCTTCCCCCTTTTTTGTTGTAAGCAATAGTATGGTTATCGTCCATATGAGACTATATGTTCTCTTGGCCAATCCCCAAGAGTGGGTATGAGCCATGGATTCTAGGCTACAAACAAACAAACAAACAGAAGAAGAAGAAGAAGAAGAAGAAGAAGAAGAAGAAGAAGAAGAAGAAGAAGAAGAAGAAGAAGAAGAAGAAGAAGAAGAAGAAGAAAGAAGAAGAAGAAGAAGAAGGAAAAAGGAAGGACAGGGAGGTTAGCCAGCTCTCAGACCGGTTGGCTACCCTGTGCTGGGCAAGGATAAATGAAAGATGACAGAAAAGACTTTAAAGGGAAAAAAAGAAAGATGGACAACATGTACTATCGACGACGCTGCATACAGTCCATCTCCAAGACCACTGGCCCGCAACAAGCGTGACAACGCTCCCAATGCCTTGCGGGTCGGGGGTGGTCTCGGCCAGTATCCTAATACCCCTTCTTCCGACAATTGGCAATTGTGAAGTCCATCAAGGACTTTCGACAGTTTTTTTGGCGCACTGAATCGAGGACACTCGCAGAGAAGATGGGAAACAGTCTCCGCGCAGCCAGAGTTGTCGCATGTCGGGCTGCTGGGCATTCTGATTTGAAACGAATAAGCATTCGTAAAGGCCACCCCAATCGGTGGTGGTAGTGGTGGTGGTGTTGCAGCAGGTGGGGTTAGCCTGGCCTGCATGGCCGGCAATTGTTCCGCCTGAGCATCTCCTGAATTTGGAAAATGTCACCACGTGTCAGACAGCCCAGTGTCTCGCAGGAAGACTAACAAAGTTCGCTGCACGTAAATCCTAGTTGCCGCGGGTCCTTCAGGAAAGATGACGTCATCAACTGTCCGGTGCCTATGACAGCCTTTTCGCAAGGTGCGAATCATCGCTGCCCTTTGCACATCAAACTGTGGGCAAAGCCAAATGAAATGTTCAATATCCACAGACAGCACAAAAGGGTTTCTTCAGTTCTGGTTATTCCCGCCCGATAGAAGATGGAGGTGTAGGTGTGGATCCAATTTATGAAGGCGCACATGGCACTGTGCGGTGCGCTTGTTCTTGCGCGATTCCGGTGTCGCTTTCCGGTGTTGTAATTTCTAGACACTTCCTGCTCGCTCCGTTACCAAAGGCGACCGTTGTCCGAGCAAAGACCGGACGCGGTGCATGTGTGGCCGTCGTGCACATTCGTCGTTCATCGATTCAGAACGCCAGCCGTGCTCGGTTCGCTGGGCAGACGCCGTCACGGTCCAGCGGAGGCAAGCAGTCGCCAACGAGTGCCCCCCTCATCGGGCCGCGAGCGCACACTGCTGTTATATAATTTTTGTGACAGATCCATTCGCGGCATTGCTCGTCGAACTTACCATTGATGTTGCATATTCGCTGTTCGCGTGTTTGTGTTGGATAAACAGTCGAAATCGTGCGCGAAAAGAGAAAATGAAAATGCAATAAGATTCGTCGTAACGCTTTTCAAAAGATCGACGTCTTGCACAACACATCGCTACTGCGAACTCCTGAGTACGTGGATTTAAAGGGATAAAAATAATGCCTGTTGGGAGTTTTACGTCCCAAAACAAGTATAATGTTTGCAGAACAATCTGAGGTTTTTTAAGGTGCAGTCACACGAGAAGGGGCATCTGCGGCAAACATGTTCACAGGAAGGCAGTTCTGTCTGATGATCTTCAGTCCCGTGCGCCTCGCGAGATCTTCTTTAATAAACGTGTGTTGACTGTCTCCGTCGATGATACCTCTGATGTCTCGTTGGAACCGACGATCCAAGAACGAAAACTGACGGCTTCGTCCAGTTAACTAGTTACGGCTGTCAACTGTGGACCCTCTGCTTTCTGAGGCTTGGTGGCATCAGATACGTCGTCGGCTGACTTTTCGCCTCTTTTCGCGCGATAATCGGGGTCGCACAATGTTGCAGCAAGCCTGCTTTTGAATGTTGCGCACACCAACCTCCACCGGCACACGTTCGCGCGACGGCCCTTCTAAGTACACCGATAGCATCGCATAAATTTAGCCAGCCTTCGTTTTTTCTCAGATATGATCATGGTAGGAGCACTGCATGCCTCGGTTTCGTGTTCTGCAGACTTGCAAAAGGAACATTCGTTGAGTGCTACGTTCGATTCATCAAAGGCATTGAGTACCGCGGACGATGGCGCATGCTTGCAGTGGCTCCCGAGGCCTTTGGTGGAGGATGCCGATGAACCACACTGATCTCTCGTTCCGAGCGTATATCTTAAGAGCTGCTCAAAGTTTTTGCAAGATGTAATGACTGCCTCTCCTGAAGGCAATGCTTGCATGCCGTGTACTTCATCCTGGAGACTTCTATGACGGTAGAACGCAATGACGATTGGTTGTAACAAGGATTGGAGCATGACGTCATAGGACATCGCTAAGGAACTGCTGGTTGGGACGTCTAGGACGTTGAGGCAGCGGACATTCAGCTGACCTGTGCCGTAAAGTTTGCGCAGCCCCCTCGTATCTAATGAACACGTCACTGGTGGCACTTCACGAAGAGCCCAGAAGTTCTGCTGTATAATCCTGATCTAGTCCCCGAATCTCTGTTTCAACAGCTGGATCGCACTCTCGTAGCACACTTCGGTCGTTGGTAGCCCGGCAATAGCAGCTTTAGCTTTACCTACCTGGTAGTTAAGCAGCTAATGAAATTTGTCCGTCGTGCTCAGGGATGGGTTCGTGTGGACAGCTCCGTTGAACTGCTTCTAAAAGGATGTCCATGCATGGGCACACGACTCCATGAAATGGCTTGATTGCCAGCGTTGGAAGACATGGTCCAAAGTTCTGGGATGCAGGTGTGGTTGGGGCAGGCAACGTGTTGATCGTCGTCGATGTAGAGGTCTGCCGCGCGTTGCTCAAGCTGAGCTCTTCAAGACTGCAACGTAGGCGCATTAGGGTCTCAAGCACCTGATCGTCTTAATGCGCTTCAGATTCGTACTTATTTTCTTGTTCTTCGACCGGAATCATGTCCTCGATTTCGGTATTGATCTTTGTAAGCTCGGCATGGCTGGCGACGAACTTATCTATGACTTTGATGAACACGGTTTAGTCGTTATTATCGCTTTCTAACAGCCTCATCGCCTCATTCGTGACCTTCGTCAATCGCGTTCTTATGGCAGCGCGTTTAGCTTTCAGGCGGCCCATGTGGTTACAGCTTACTTGGGCGTAAGATAGCCGATTTTGCTCGTTCCCTGGGTGCGGTTCCGATGAGGATCAGGTTGGTTCGGCTGTGCCTTCTAGCAGAAACTCCTAGTAGCCGTCGTTCGTTGTCCATGTCGTTGGGAGCCGCTCGTTGTCCTTTAGGTTTCGGCAGCACATGTCGCAGAACGCCGGCCTTCGACAGGTGAAGCACCGCCAGGGAGACGGAGCCGCCTGACATGCAACAGGATTCCTTTCAATGGCGAAAAACGAAAACTGCACTGTCCATGATGATACCTATGGTGCACGCATTCTTTGCGGAAAACAGAGGAGACAGCAGCCCGCGACTACTTTTTCTTTGTCATCGTCTGCTGATCTCCGGCAACAGGTTTTACTTTCGTGTTTTACTTATTCCTCTGGTGGAGGGATCAACCATGCGTTTTTCACCAATTTGTCGCTTTGACATTTCTGCATTACAACAGCCCGTCTTATACCCGCACGCTTGGATGACAAATATAACGTACATATTTTAGACTCTACTGACACCAGTGATCATACGACACACGAACATGCACGGCAGCAATTTGTTTTCGAAGCGACTTTATAGTGTTTTTACGCAATCCCAAGCGACGTCATAAATTGGCGTGACCGAATTTTATTCGTTGATAAATTTAAGCACCTTCTAAGGTAGCCGTAATTGTTTAACTTTTTTGTCATTACTGATCTGTTGCATGGCGTCGCATTTTAGTTTTTTTTTATCGGTAGCGTTCTTTGTGTTCTTCATAATAGTTTGCGAACCTTCCGCCGCTTTATGGCCTATCTATGACGTTATGCACGCAAGGGCTCATTTTGTGTATAACATCAATTAATTAAAGACAGTCATAATTACCCGTTGCAGCAGAAGAGAACGATAACACTAATTATATAGCTTGGTGTGGACAGTAGACCATACTGTACATATGGTGGTTGCTAGACCATACGAGTGAATGCTAAAAACAGCACAAAGTTTTTTTTTACATGCTCAACGCGATGGTCTAGTGGCTAAGGTACTCGGCTGCTGACCCGCAGGTCGCGGGATCGAATCCCGGCTGCGGCGGCTGCAATTCCGATGGAGGCGGAAATGTTGTAGGCCCGTGTGCTCAGATTTGGGTGCACGTTAAAGAACCCCAGGTGGTCAAAATTTCCGGAGCCCTCCACTACGGCGTCTCTCATAATCATATGGTGGTTTTTGGGACGTTAAACACCACAAATGAAATCAAATCAAGTTTTTTACACTTGCTCATAAAGAAATCATTCATGTTTTCAAGTGACGTACAAGGAACACAACACTTAGCCTGCGAACAAGGCTATGGTACGCCAGCAAGTAAAGGTGGAAACGCATGCCGCGTTTTTAGCGAGCCAAAAATGCGACAGGTGGCGGGCGCCGGCGTCGCCGTAGGACGCATCCTGCAAGCAAGCCGAGTAGTGACCCCGCCCAAAGCGTATGTGTGTATCTTACACAGTTTGATTGTGACGGCGTCTGCTACCCGACGCACGTGGTTCGTAGTAACCATGCTACCAATGCCGTCAAAAGGAGCGGTAGTGATGTATTGTAGGAAGGCCACCGTGAGGTTACGTTTGCGGTATGTCTTTATGAGACGTGCACAGTGATTGGAAGTGGTCTTTGACGTCAGCAGGTGAGGGAAATGCGAAACAGAACGTTCCTCGTCGTCGTCTGCTCGAGTTTTGAACTTTGAGGAATCATTACTTTTTCCGTGCACCAATTTCCGCAATTCTTGTTGCATTCATCTCAGTAACAATCGCTACACGCGTTCCCGTGCTAAATAAGGCTGTCCCAAAAGTGTCGCAGGGCCCCTGTAACGTAGACTTCATGATGGCTTTATTCCAGTTACCATTCAGTGGATTCGTTTTTTTTCTCTCTTTGGTGTCAGAACGGACACTGAAAGAACAGAAAGAACATCGCTGCTTCGGCAGTATTCAGACCAAGCTTCGCGTTGGCGAATGGATCGAGCACATGCAGAACCAGTTTCGTAATGGCTAAAATCTCGGAGGCCATATTTTACGTCTTTATTGAATCCCGTGCAGGGGTGCTGCAAATAAATACGCTCGCTGTCAAATTTCTTCTCCTTCACTTCACATTTTGCGTCAGTTTGTGCAGCACTTTGCTTGGCAACAGAAGCTGGATTGAGGAAACAATGGCAAAACCAATAAACCTGCACAAGAGACACTGAGAATGGAAATGAACCATCTAGAGGTGTGATTCGAACTCGGACCTTTTGAGTGGGAAGCGGGCATTTCACCCCTGCAACACTTATGCGGAGCCACGCGCAACAGACTACCGACGGAAGCGCCGCAAGCGGATTGAACCTGTCAGACAGACAGACAGACAAAGAACTTTATTCAGGTCCTGAGGAACTGCGTTGTAACGGCCCCGTTTAGGGGGAATCCGTAGCAGTCGCGGGCCGCTCCCACGTAGGAACCGGAAGACCGTGGCCCTCCGCCCTCTCGCAGGCCCTCTGGACAGCCCGAAGTTGAACCAAGAGGTCGCCGCTGTTAAGGGCTTCCTCCCAGTCCTCTTCTTTGTTGAACTCTGCGTCACGTAACGCAGGACATTGCCAGAGCATATGAGGTAATGAGCAATACGTCTCACCGCAGTCCGGACAATGCGGCTCGATGTTGGGCGAAAAATGGCTGAACCTGCCACGCGAAGGGAAAGACCCCGTTTGGAGCATCCTGTAGGCCGATGATTGCGGTCGCGTAAGTTTAGGATGAGGAAGTGGAAAAGTCCTCCGAGATAGATGATAATGAGTCATGATCTCGTGGAAAGTGAGTAGCGAGTCCCTGTATCTTCCGGCGTCCCCGCCTGCGAATCCGCCGGGACCGCCGCGGTGAGCGATACCTCGCGCACGGTCATGGGCAAACTCATTGGCGTTGGGGACATCAGGATGTACGTTGGCCCCCATGTGGGCCGGGAACCATGTTATGGTGTGAAACCCGGCAGCCCCCTCACAGCCGAGGATGGCCGCTGCCTCACGCGAGATCGAGCCCGAGGCGAAAGCCCTAGCTGCGGAACGCGAATCTGTAAATACATTAGGACGCGATGGGTCCTTCATTGCTATGGCGATGGCGATTTGCTCAGCCACCATTGCCGAAACCTTTCTAACCGAGGCAGAGCATAGGAGTGTGCCACTATGATCGACCGAGACCACTGCGAAGCGATCCGAACGCCCGTACTGGGCTGCATCGACAAAGGACGCGAGATGCGGTCTGTTTGCAACTGATTTTAATAAAGAACGGGCCCGAGCTATGCGGCGCCCTACATTGTATTGTGGGTGGACATTTCTTGGAAGTGGAGCTACCGAAAACGTGCCTCTGATCGAGGATGGCAGTGTTACATTACGCTGGTTAGTCGCCGTAGGACCGCAGCCTATGGATTCCAGGATGCGCCTACCAGCCCTCGAGGACGATAGTCGCACGACCTGAGCCTTCTTCTGGGCCTCGATCACCTCCGAGAGGGAGTTATGCATGCCCAATTGTAGGAGCTTCTCGGTGCTAGTGTGGATAGGCAAGCCTAGAACTCGCTTTAT
Source organism: Rhipicephalus annulatus (assembly GCA_013436015.1). Taxonomy (NCBI): domain Eukaryota; kingdom Metazoa; phylum Arthropoda; class Arachnida; order Ixodida; family Ixodidae; genus Rhipicephalus; species Rhipicephalus annulatus. The sequence goes on from WOVY01009885.1 coordinate 1,436,372, forward strand.
GCTTTTGCGCATTAGTGTATCAATTCTTGCCTCTTCTCTTTTGGACCAGCGCAACGCCGAAGCGACATAATTAATGTGGCTCATGAGAAATGCATGATAGAGCCGAAGGAGATTGCTCTCGCTCAGCCCGCCCCTGCGGTTCGAGACCCTGAGTATGAGCCTAAGCATGTTCTCCGTCTTGGAGGTGATGCGGGCTATAGTTCGTGAGTTGCCCCCCTTGGACTCTAGTAGGAGTCCGAGGACCCTGATGGAGTCCACCCTGGGTATTTTCTGCCCATCCCGTGTGTATAAAGCTATGGGAATCTGTTCTAAAAGAGTGAGGTTCCTCAGTCCTTGTCGGGTGGGTCTGTATAGTAGTAACTCAGACTTTGCCGATGACAGGCTCAGGCCCGAACCGACTAGAAAGTTCTCCGTGATGTCTAATGCCTCTTGGAGCGCCTGCTCTACCCCGGCGTCGGACCCTCCCATGCACCACACGGTGATATCGTCCGCGTAGAGAGCATGGTTAACCCCGCGCACCGTAGCGAGTCGCTCCGAGAGGCCCTTCATGGCAATATTGAAGAGTAGAGGAGAGATAACTGCCCCCTGTGGGGTGCCTCTCGCTCCCAAGGTAAATTCCGTGAATTGGATTTGACCGATCCTAATGGTAGCCCTGCGATCTCTGAGAAAAGACCTAACGTATGCGTGGAACCGTTGCCCTAGACCCATAACCGAAATTGCCTCAAGCACAAACTTGTGCGAGATATTATCAAAAGCTTTGGCTAGGTCTAGAGCTAGTATGCCTCTAGTATCCCTGGTGTTGTTGTCAATTATTTGTCTTTTGATAAGGAGCATCACGTCCTGTGTGGATAGTCCAGATCTGAATCCTACCATATTGTGTGGAAATAGCTCTCTGCTTTCTATGTACTCGGATATCCGATGGTGAATCGCATGTTCGGCCACCTTGCCTACGCAGGACGTAAGCGAGATGTGTCGCATGTTCTCCAAAGCCAGAGGTTTGCCTGGCTTTGGGATAAGCGCTACCGAAGCTGTCTTCCAGGATTCGGGGACGTGCCCCGTCTCCCAGATCTTGTTGACTTCCTCGGTAAGCTTATCGATGGATTTGCCATCCAAGTTACGTAAGAGCTTATTTGAGATTCCATCCGGGCCCGGTGCAGAGCGTCCGTTGAGCTCGTGGAGGACCTTACAGATTTCTGGTTCAGTGAAAGGTGCGTCCAGCTCCGCCACCATTCCACCCCTGTAATGTGGATAGTCCGCATCGCCGGAAGGGCCCAGCGGAAGATAGCTGTCCGCTAACCTCTTCAGGAGGGCCTTTTCGGACACTCCCTTCGCTTTTTGGTTGTGAACGATTCTGTCAATAGCCAATCGCTGATTTCCCTTCGACTGCGACTCATCAAGTAATTGTTTGAGGAGGTTCCATTTGGCCCCCACTCTCATCTGTCCGTCAACTGAAGAACATACTTCATTCCACTGCTGTTTGGAGAGTTCAATAGAGTAGGCTTCGATCTCGCGATTAAGTTGCGCAATTTTCTTTCGAAGTCGGCGATTGAGCCTTTGCGTCCTCCACCGGGACAGGATGGAATTCTTAGCCTCTAAGAGATGCGCGAGGCGTGCATCCATCCGATCAACCCTCAGGTTCGTTTTGACAACCTTGGTCGCAGCATTAGCATCCTCCTTGAGCCTTGCAAAGAGGCTGTCTAAGCTGTCGTATTCATCCTGGTCCTCCTTCCGCAATTTACGAAAGGCATCCCAGTCCGTTACTCTAAACTCCCTGGGGGGAGCTGCATTGACTGCTAGGGTAATAGCCACTATGAAGTGGTCGCTACCTAGATTCTCTTGCAAATTTTGCCACCCTGCTCCGGCGACGTTCTTGACGAACGCCAAGTCTGGAGTTGTGTCTCGGACCACCGATGTGCCAATCCTTGTCGGGTATTGCGGGTCCGTAATCAATTCAAGAGAACAGCTAGATACGGCCTTTAGGAGGTTGTTGCCTTTGGGGGACTGCCTGGCGTATCCCCAAGCGTCGTGCGGAGCATTAAAGTCTCCCGCTACCACGATGGGGGCCCCCCTGGCCAGAGCCACCGCTTTTGCTATGATCGACGCGAACCCCTGCCGCTTGTCCGATGGCGAGCTGTACACATTCAGGAGGAATACGCTGTTCTTGAGCCAGCTGTTGGGGATTATTTCGAGGATAATGACCTCAGCCTTGCTGTTGCCAAGCTGTAGTTTGTGCTCTTGAAAGGAGCACTTTTTTGCGACCAAGGTTGCCAAACCGCGCTTCCCTTGCTCGCGCACCGAGACGACTCGATAGCCCGGGAAAGTTAGCGCATCACCGAGAGTTTCCTGTAACATAATTACGTGCGGTTTGACCGCCTGAGAAGCAATAAAGTGCAGCAGTGGAGCCCTGCGCCTTTTGAAACTGGCACAGTTCCACTGCCACACGACCAGTTCATTAGTTTTGTCCGCCATAATTACTGTTTTGATACAGCCAATCTCCTGTCGGGTTGACTGTTACCGCGCCTGCAGGCGACTGTGCCCTGTTCGGGCCTATCGGAGGCGAGCTACCCGTAGCTAGCGCTGCCTGTGTGCCTTCAAGAGACGACACCCTTTTCAGTAGGGTAGTCATGCTATCAGCCAATTGTTGAATCGATTACTGCATGCTTTCCAGAGCCTTGCTGTTGGATTCTGTCTCCATAGCATCCCACTCCCCTTGGGGGGGTGAGGCCCTACGTTTTCCCGAGCGCGCCTGCACGTCCCCTGGTGCGGGAATCTGTTGTCTCTCACCCTGCGAGGAGTAATGTTTGCGGAACGACTCAAGGTCAGCCCTCAGCTGTTGAATCTCTGCCTTAAGGCAAGCATTCTCTTGGATTAACTTAGCTACCCTGGGGTCTTCCCTATGCTCTGGCAATGGTACCCGCGTTACCTCTGGTGGCGGCGCCGCTGGCTTCTGCTTGGCTCGATCCGCCCAGGTAGGTACTTCCTGGAATCGTGCCCGGGAGCAAGAGCGCCCTTTGGTGCGAGCGCGGCCCCTGGAGCGGTCGCGCCGGCGGCCAGCCGGCGTGACGGAACGCCCCTGTCTGGGAGCACTTGCCACGCTGGAATCCCTTGACCGGTCCTCTTCGGCCAGCTGTTGCTGAGACTTTTTGACGCGCTTTCGGCGCCGTCGTCTTCTCCGTCGCACGACGTAAGGAACTTGAAAGCGTTCTTTGCACGTTTTGTCCGCCGTCGGATGTGGGCCTCCGCAAAGGGCACATTTCGGCGAGCACTGGTGATCGTCGGGTGGAGACACGAGCCCACAGCCCCTGCACACCCTCTTGTTGGGGTTGGGGCAAACATCGGCCCTGTGACCAAGTCCTCCACACGCGTAGCACACGTCGGTTTGGCGCTTGTAGAGCGTGCAGCGCAGCATGCTGACGCCGCATATGACATAGTTTGGTACCTTCATGCCGTCGAAAAGCACTACCACAGTGGTGGTGTTCTTGATCCTTTTGGCTTCTAGGGCCTTCGGATTTCGCTGGTTGACAATCATCGTTTGGAGCTGGGCCTCGCTGATGTCAGTGTCCACTCCTCGTATGACTCCTTTACAGGTGTTATCGGGGGCCGCAACATATGCCGCCACATGGTACATTCCTTCGCTTATCCGAATCTGTTGGATCGCGGCGTAGGCGTTTGCGTTCTTCTGCTCCGGTGTGGAGACTACGAGAATGTTCTGGGCGATGTTTGGGCAAACGATGTCCCCTTCCGTCTCTGCCGGGGCAAGAGCAGCCGCCATGGCAATAGCCTGTGCGAGCCTAATTTGGCTTACTTTTCTGACGTCAAGTCCGTCCCTCGGCCTGACGATAATCCGTATGTGGTCCCTCGGCAGCCGGGGGAGCCTCGATGCAGCTGCGAGGCGCTTCATTGCACCTTGCGGGGCTGCCGTGCGGCGGCCTCCCTTCGAGCCCACATGTGATGCGTTGCCCGCGGAAACTGGCGTTTCTACACGAGCTTTCTTGTTCCTGCCCAGCGCTGTCGTCCAACCCGGGTGATTGGCTTCTTCGTGAGAGGTTTCCTCTCCTTCCACCATCGCTACTTCGGGCATGTTGCCCCTTTTCTCCCGTCTCTCGCCGTCGACGCTAGGCTTAGCCCGGTAGGGTTAGCCGAGCCGCGGCGCGTTTCACAAGAAAAGTTCCAATAATTCTGCAAAAGGACCACTCACCGAAAAAAGTCTGGTATCGACGTGATCCTCAGAAGAAACTGCGTCGAATGAAACGCAGCTCGAGCACAGGCACCACAAAAATCCTAACGAAAACATTAATAGAAACGGGAGCCGATCTTCTCGCGTCCGCACTGGTCGGCGCCCCCTGCGTCTCCCCCGATTGAACCTGTTAACTTTTTCAAGCTCGTTCCGGGCACTCGTTTGCTCTAGTACACCCTAGCTCTGGTGCCCAGTGTTCTTCGGTATGCAGTGTAACCCGTGCGGGCGGAAAACTTATGATAATGGCCCAGCGCCGTCCGTCGACTGCAGTGAGCGCAACGTTTGCCCGACTCCGTTGTTTCTCGCGAGCGAGGTGTGTTTCGACTGAGCGCGGCGAGATCAAAGCGTCCGCCGCGTGTGTAGGAAACGAGCGGCCTCCACTGTACGACGAGGAAGAGGCCAAGATGCAGCCTGCGGGTTCCGCCGCCTCGTTAGTCGCGAGCACCGTTTCCGTCACTCGACGAGGCCGGGCGCCGTTATTGCCGCTATCGACTTTTGTTCTTTCTCACATTTTACGCTCTCTTCTTTTGGCGGGTAAAAAGTGCGTATTAAGTGCATACTGGCTCGAAGCGACGTCTACAAGCGGATTCGTGTGTGCGTTGCGGCGGCCAAAGCGGGCCCCAAGTTTAACGGAGCAGGAAACGGGCGAACAAACGGGTCGCGATACAATGGCTTCAGCTTCCGATTTCGTCACAAATAATTGACCGTGAAAAAAAAAAGCCGCTTCTAGTTTATTGGGTTCCCGATGCACGCCGATCCTTGCCGCTTTTTGTCACTAAAAGCCCTCGTTATCTTTCCAATGCCCAAATATTAAGCGGACAATTAAATTGAGACTTGCGGAATGCGACGTTCGCCTTGTAATCGATAATCGCCAATTGAGTTTAACGTTTATGGAATATCATTTAGCCAACCCCGGCCAACATCAAGCAGTCTTTTCGAGTCCTCTATAGTAGCTTGCAAGGGGAGATCAGAGGACATAACGACATGCTCTGTCTAACTAACAGTACTAATGGCCCATCCGCTTTCTTCTATGTTTTTTTTTTTGCAAATTGAGCATTGCCGTGTCCCATTATTCGGATGGAAGAAATAAGGAGAGTATGTATAGACAGAGCTGTGCACTTGCTGCCACTGTGCATGCGTCGTAGCTGGCCTCTCGAGCTTCGAGGTTGACTTCGAACGTGAATTCGAAGTGCGCGCGTTATGTGCCTTTTATTTTTTTTGCCATTTTCTGCCTCGTTCTTTGTTGCACTATATATATTCACGCTGTCATGAGCAATGACCGCTTAGAGCTTGCGGTCGCAGATTCAATTTGCGATTTGGTGTACTGAATCAGGTACGGGGGAGAAAACGTTAGTATATTCGCACCGTAGACATCCACACAACCACATAGAACGAGACCGCGTTCGAAATCCGGACACGCCCATGGCTGAATCTTCGGGTGGCCTGCAGGTTGTCGCGAAATTTGGGATCGAAAGCACTGCGTTACCGCGGCGCCGCCCTGCGTGGTTGCTCAACGCTGCACCTAGCGCTGGCATCGCCACAAACGTTGATCAGTTTGCTTTGCGGTCAGCAGATGACGTGACAATCAGCATAGCGATTTCAGTCAGTGGGGTGTCCGCGCTATGATGCAAGGGTGCAATTCGGAGGGACTTTCGTAACTTGCGTTATTGAGCACACACACTGGCGAGACCTTCACGAAGTCATTTGAGCGTTTTTCCGGATAACAAAGTTAATAACCACCGAGTACACTTGGCCAAAACAATGTTGGTGAACCGTGCGTTTCGACCTTCTGCTGTATCCGTTCGATTGTTGCCCTTGTGTGTTTCTGCAATAATGACTTCATTATGGCACACTTGTAGGCGGGCTTTCTGGAGCGGAACACGGAATAATGTAGTTACTGGCATGCATGATATCGCCGGAAATGTGTCAATGGTGTTGAGTAAACTTTGTTGTGTATCAGTGAAGTCGGCTGCTCACTTCTGTGACGAGCGCGTGCGTACCGATGGAAATAACTGTCGTTGCAGATATCTGCTCGCAGTAAGGCTTCGTGCTGCGCCACCTACACACTCAACTGCGCGTGGCGGTCAGCGATATGCGTACGCTGCCACAGCAAGGCTCAGTGAGGAAAGTGACACGCTCGAAATGGGGAGGTTATTACCAATATTTCTACCTTTTTTTTAGGAGACAGAACCATAAGAAATAAAACGTAATAACTAGAGAAGAAGCGATGAATATATCCATCGCTTCTTCTCTAGTTATTACGTTTTATTTCTTTGGAACCTATAGGTTCCAAAGAAACACGCAAACACCTTCTTTACCTTCGCTTCCTTCTCTTAAGTGAAAGAGTGAATCGGTTGTCGCTGTTTCTGGGTGATGGCGACCTTATTCCTCTTAGTTGTGTTAAGAAGCAATCGTTCGTACAGTCCTACATGTAAAAGATCAAAAGCTGTCAATCACTGCGCAAACATTCAGTCTGTTCGCTCACGAGACTGCGCGAATAGTAGAGTGCTCATCCGAATCGAAAAAAAAGAACGTTGCAACTGCTACTCTGCCTAATAATTAGTAACTGTTGAGTTCCAAAAGAACGCTATGGCTATGAGGGAGACTGGTGTGGAGGCTCCGCAAATTTCACTACCTGGGGCTATTTAACGTGCACCTGAGTACAAAGACTTCTAGCATTAATGGTATACTAAACCGCCGTGGCGGGTGCCCCGTGCATAAACAGCGGCCACACGAGCGTATTCTTCTCGTCTCATTGTTGGACGCTTTCTGCGTGGGAAGACAGCCACGTTTTCCAGAGCCCCGTCCGCTCCAATTGCCTCCTTAAGCTGTCGGGTGGCGGCGTTCATCGTAGGGCTAGCCAAACGCGTCGTCGTCCTCTTGTGTGCTCAGCTGTCGATCAGCGCAGCGTCACCTCTTTCGTGGCGGCCTTGGAAGTGACCGTTGGCTGCGTTGATATCGCCGGCCGACGTCCTTCGCGTCACGCCGCCCGCACGCGCCTCTCCGGTGGAGCGGAGAGCTGCTTCTCAAAGGTCGCCGGTTCTTTTCGGGCACGAGCGGGGGGAGGCCAGTTCGGCAACTCGGACGTTGCTCGTACACTGCAACAACCGCCGATGCCCAAATTACGACGCGGCGTCGACTCCCAGTTATATAATCGCCCATTTCTGTCTCTGTTTGGTCTTTTTATTCTTTTTTCTGCTAAGAAACATCGGAAAGCAGCTTAATACAACGAAGACGAGAAAGACCAAGGAAGGCTGGTGCTGACTACCAACAAGTGCGCTTATTTTGCAGTACAAATATATGCGCATTTTGGAAAAGAGAAACAGAGGGAGAAGATCAGTATGCGCCAACAACTTGTAGCAGCGTAACAAGGGCACCTCGTAAGAGCTTATAACGACGTGGCCTCCGCTGCACCAAACCAACATTTAAGGCCTCATCGAGCACGAATGTCACCATCAGTGGTCCGTGTCGTCGGGCATGAGTGGTGCGAAAAATAGTGATCGCGTGTTCACGACGTTACCGTATGCCGTCATCGTGACGTAACTCTGTCACGTGATGTGACGCCACATGGAGACGTCGCTGAATGGCGCCATAGCTTAGTCGAGAGAGAGAGAGAGAGACTCCTTACAATTCCTCTCTCTCAGCTAAAAGCCTGACAATGCGCCGATCACCCGTGCGTGCACACATGAATAACCAGTCACACATTGCAAAACAAACATGAATGCATGCGACAGAAGAAATATTGTGATTTCTCTAAAATCAGGCCATTAGGCGCGAAAGTTTGCGCATACTTATGAATAATACGCAATGACGAAAGGGATATGGAGATCGACTGTTCACACTTATTCTCTCGCTTTGTTCGATTATGCATTCCGCAGTTCAATTTATTTGGTAATCTCACGAAATCTCCACGAAGGGGGCAAAAGGAGAGTGTCAGTTGTCCCGCGTCTCTGTTCGTTGGGCACCGTGGTCACTCACATGCAGTGACACTTAGGCTGATATTTCGTCGACTGGGAAGCCTCGGTTATTCTTGCAACTTCCCCTGTGCGTGTGTGTGTGTGTGTGCGTGTGTGTGTGTGTGCGTTTCCTGATCATTAACTCTGGGTTTTTGTATTTAGAGTCTTCTATATTACTCTCGAGGCACGGTGTCATGTATCGTGCTTCGACTTTTAGAAATTCTGATTTTAAGTGCCAAAAACGGAGCAGTTATTGCGTAGCGCTTTTCATTCGCTGCATTAATGAATTAGTGATTATTCACTGCACTAACTTGCTTGTGCGTGATGCATTTCTTCGCAGATCTAATGTCACAAGTTTCGACGAACCATAAGCTTTCTTGCGCAGTGCAAAGCAGCTATTCACTTCTCGGCCTGCTGCAGGGTCAGCGTGCTTGGCGATCTGCACAAGTCGCGTGCGCGCAACCCGGCTGCTCCGGAATGCCGTTCCCCCGCCTGTCCCGACGGCGGCCATATTTGGGTCAAAGGCGATGGCCCCGTTCCGCGCTAGTCATCCCAGTTGCCATGGGCGCCAGGGATTCATTTGTTGCTTCTTTCTCGTAACGCTTTCGTTGTTAGAATGATATGCGCAGGTATCTATATGTTATCACTGCGGTGTCATTATTTCCCAGAGACTCGCGTGTTTCGACCACCTCTTTTGTGTGCTAGTTTATTCCGCGCTAGTTATAAAGCCTGTGCGTGTGGTAACTACACGTAAAAAGGGAAGAACAACAGAAAGGGTGTCTACTTCAATTTTATTCTCTTCTGTTTTGGCACCATTGTAATCATACAGTATAGGGGCATCGAGTTTCATACAACGTATACTGCGTTTTACGTGCCAAAGATGACACAATGCATGTCGCAGGGGAGGGCTGCGGAAATTTTGACCATCTGGCGCACTGACATCGTGCAGTGCACAGGCGTTCAGCATTTCGCCGCCAATGAAATGCGAGCGCATTGTTTTAGCCTGATTTCATCATTCATTTACTCTGTAAGCACCATCGACACTAATGCGCCCTCATTTTGTTCACTGTTGGCGCTAAGTGCAAGTACATAGGAATTCGCGCGGAAATAAGTTGGTGGTCGCGGGATCGAACCCCGGCTACTGCGGCCGCATTTTCGATGGAGGCAAAATTGCTTTGTACACCCAATCGCTCATATATGGGAGCACATTAATTAATTACCACTAGGTGGGCGAAATTTGCGCAGCACTCCAAATACGCCGTTCACTCGCAGTTTTGGTGCGTGAACCCTGATATATATTTTTTATAAATAAGTCGATACTGTGGGCGAGCATAACGCAGCCGTACTTCTCACCGAAGGAGCTGATTCCAGCGTGGCACCTGCGTAATGACTGGTAACGTGATAAACCGCGTGGAAATCAAGATTGCATAACGACTGCCGATCTTCTTATCTGCCCCGTCATCAGAACAGCTTCAGGATGAATTCTTTGCCCCGCCGCGGTGGTTTAGTGGCTAAGGTACTTGGCAGCTGACCCGCATGTTGCGGGATCGAATCCCGGCTGCGGCGACTGCATTTCCGATGGAGGCAGAAATGTTGTAGGCCCGTGTGCTTAGATTTGAGTGCACGTTAAAGAACCCCAGGTGGTTGAAATGTCCAGATCCCTCCACTAAAGCTTCTCTTATAATCATATGGTGTTTTGGGACGTTAAACTCCACATATCAATCAATCAATTGAGGATGATTTTCTAAGATCTGCAATAAGCCGTTATTTGCATCCCGTACACCTGCAAATTCTCTTCTACTGTGATTGCGTTTCTTTCTCTTTCTTTTCTGCAGTTAGAACATTCGAGATGGCCAAAAGCAGTTTCTTTCCCTTAATATAAACTAATGTGTTCGTTTTCGAGTAAAAAATAGAATATAATGAAAAAAACTTTATTTCGTATAAAGAATCCTATAATTTCGTATCCTCCTGATAAATATATCTTGCTGTACCGCTTCGCTCGTTGTGCGCTGATTTTTCACGTAAGTTCTCTAGCTGCTTTAAGCTTTAATGTTAAGCCGCTGTGAAGGGTAGGAGTTGATGATGGCAGGAACGGCGGGCTTCTTTAAGGTAGCTGTCTTCCCGCCGTCGTCCGCATAGCCGATCTTCGCCAGTGAGGGGACGCGTTAAGAGAGGTAGAACGAAGATTTACTTACAATACAGAAGAAAGGTAGGAACTGTACAGGAATCCAGAAGATCCCCCATTATGTACAACAGAGATTCAGTTCATGATCCAGCAGAAGATTCAGCACATGATTCCACTCAGGATTCCACTCTATTTACAAAATGTCTTTGGCTTTTATATATCGCCGTCTCCTTACACGGAGAAGCGAATGAGGTGGTCACCACTCTTGCCACAAAGCAGGGGACGAATACTTTGTGGTCCACCCACCAGAAAGGGTGCAGATATTGCACCACTCGGCTGGGCGACACGGTCCAATGGTAACAAGAACGCACCACACAAAGACGCACACGGCCCACGCCTTGAAGGCACCGCAGGGCGAGAGGGTAGAGTCCGGAGAGGAGAAGTTGAGCTCCTCCGGGGAGATGGCCGCTAACCCGAACTTCAGCAGCGGTCCATGCTGCTTTCAGCTTCGGGCAGTCCAAACGCTCAATCCCGGTGAACGGCTTCTTCGACGCGTTCACACGCTTCCGGGCTGTCGGTCCGCTGAGATAGCCTCGTGAAGAGACGAGGTTGACTTACTAGGGAGTTTTAGTGCTGGGTACTCAAGCTGCTTGCGCACTGAGGACGTTGGGTGGTGGTATTGCGCATGCGCGAAACCCCAAGCAGATGCGTCGTAAGATCGCATAAACAACGCTGCCACCACTGGCCTGGAGCGGAGATAAACTGCCCTGGCGCATCATGTTACCTTCACGGCAAGCAAAGCCCAGGCTGGCTAGAGACACCATTTTGACTTTGAAGTTTTAAGCGCAGATATTAGAGTGGCTAGCCACTATACAAACAGCATGGCACAAAAGCGCGAAATCTCGGACAGCATGGTTCGGCTGCCTTGTAAAGTCCACCTTCGCAAGAACTCACGGTATCCGCACTGCGGATACTCTAGCCATCGAGTTAAAATAAGCAAAAGTGCGAGCGCCAATAGCGATTACATTGTTTCAGCCAGATTACCAAAGCTAGAATAACCTGGAACATAGAAACTAAAAATATGCCGGCCCCTGACCAGCTGAATATGTGGTGCCATCTAGCGCGGCCATAGTGAACCAGGCAATCACAACGTTGTTATTGCAGAAACATTGTGCATTTTACGTCTGGTGCAAAACCCGCGCAGCGATAATATTATAAATGAGTAACCTTTTTATTCATTTTCACCTCAAAAATATTACGCGTAACCATAGATGGATGAAAAACTTTGTTATACATATTGCTGATTGGCTGGAGTCCCTACCTAGTCCGGGATCCCACTGGCTTGCGCCCCGGTCCTTGCGCGGGCCACCAGGGCAGGGCCTCTTGGACCCCCCGGTCCAGGCTGGACAGTGCCGCCTCCTATCCATTTCTACTGAAATCCCTAAAGACATCTGCTTTGGATGTGTTGCTCTGGCACTCCCATGCCATGTGATAAAGTGTATATTAGTGTTGCATAGCCTGCATGTTGGTGAGGTGTACTTATCAGGGTCGATTTCGGAGAGTACGTGTGGGTTCCAATACGATAACGTTTGTAAGCGGCGCCAGGCTACCTGTGCGGCTTTACAGAGTTGAGGATGTGGTGGAGGATATTTCCTCCACGCAAGCCTTTGGTTTTGTAATATTTCAGTGTATGTGGTCAGGTGGACCGTCTGATCTGGAAGGGCAGGAGTCCTTACACTGAAGTTAGAGTCCCGGGGTAAGAGAGCTCGGGTGGAGGCATGCGCTAGCTCGTTGCCTCTAACTCCACAGTGGCCAGGTATCCATATGACTTGTTTCCAGTCTCCCTCAGTACGGCCTTCTGCTGCTTGTGAAAGTATTATGCGTGCTAGAGAACTGATTTTGCCTTTAAGGTAGTTGCGATAGGCCGTCATTGAATCCGTAAGGACGAAGGTTGACGCTGGGTTTCTAAGCACGAGGGCGATAGTGACCTCCTCCGTGCTTGTAACATCATCCTGTATGATAGATACGCAGTCGACACGTTGCCCCTGGTTTACTACTGCCACCGTGCACTGTCCTGTGTGTGACCGGGCGGCGTCCACGAAAAAGGTGCTCTCGTCATCTGAGTATTTATCATGGGCTTTGGCTCTGGCTTTGCGCCTATCTGCATGGATAGTGGGGTTCATAATCCGAGGAAGAGGCTTGATGATAATGCCTGTCCGCCATACCTCCGGCAGCCTATGTTTGTTCTTAACATGCGTTGGTGGTGTGATGTTTAGTTTAGAAAGCGCCGCCATGCCAGTTCTGGAAAGGGCTAGCCTGAATATTTGATTGTCGAGATTGGTTTTGAATAGTTCTGCTGCGGTGTTGTGAAGTCCCAGTTGTGGAGTCGTTCTGTGGACCTCCATCTAGGGAGGTTCAGTGCCTTTTCGAGGGTATCGCGCAATATCGCGTCGATTTTTTGTTCATATGTCCAGGATATTTGTAGGTAGGGATAGCTGTATGTTACAAGGCTGACTACAAAAACTTGAAAGAGGCGTAGGAGGTCGTGTTCCTTCAGCCCTCTGTGCTTATTGGCAATCCGGCTAACCATACGGGAAATTTGGAGGCACCTGTTCCTAAGTTTCTGTATTGGGATCCCGTTGTTTCCCTTGTTGCTAAAGTATGCTCCGAGGATTCTGATGTTTCTGACTTCCTGGACGTAGGTGTCCTCTATCTTCATTTTGAGAGGTGCGGTTTTCGAATATCTGTGCCGGAAAACAAGCAATTCTCAATTAGAGGGTGAGCATTCCAGACCCGCTGCGTTACTGTATAACTGGACTGTCGAGGCTGCTTTTCAGAGGTCGCTCTCTATGAGGCTGCTCTCTATGCAGTGAGCTCTTGGACCATATGATGACATCATCTGCGTACAGGGCGTGGTGGATTCCCGGAATTTGTTGTAAGGCATGCGGTAGTTTGAGGAGGGCAATAATAAATAAGAGTGGGGATGTCACTGCGCCTTGGGGGGTGCCGCGGTTACCCATGGTGATATGTTGTGAAGATAGATCACCTATATGTATTGTAGCCGTCCGTCCTTCTAAGAAAGCTTTCACGTATGCATACATTCTTGGTCCACAGCCGGGTTCCATCAAGTTAGTCATGATGGTGTAGTGCCTTGCGTTATCGGAGGCCTTCTTAAAATCTATTGCTAGGATGGCTCTTTCTTGGCGTCGGGCACCTGGGGTAGAGTAGGTAGGTCGATTATCTCATGTTTGAGCTGTAAAGGGACGTCTTGAGCTGAAACAAGCGAGCGAAAGCCAAACATGGTGTTCTAAGTAGTCGGTAAAGCGAAGCTGTATGGATTTCTCTATGACTTTGCCTCCGTATGACGTGAAAGAAATCGGACGTAGATTATCTATGTTAACGGGTTTGCCTAGCTTAAGTAGGAAGATCAAGTCTGTGGTTTTCGATTTTGCTAGAAGAGTGCCAGCTTACCAGTGCCTATTAGTTTGGTTCTGTGAGGAGCTGGGTCATGCCATCACTCAGAGTGGCTAGCATATTTGTGAACAGCACCTGGCGCCGTGCGTTTCCGCATACAGTGAATGGCTGTTTTGATTTCTTCAAGTAAGAACTGTTTAGACCGGCTTGGATTATCTGGTTCGTTGTAAGCTGGTATTGGGGTGGGATCTACTGCTGTGTTAACGTATTTAGATGCAAGGGCCTGAACAAGGTCGTCATTTGTGCCGTGGAAGCTATGTACGACTCTGTTGAGAGTTCGGCGAGTGGCACCCCTGGTAGATGCTGGGTCTATGAGGTGGCGCAAAATGTGCCATGTGGCCTTCGTGTGAAGCGTGCCCCTGAGAGAGTCACACTTAGTTAACCAGTTTTCCTTGGCCAAGTGTGTAGCATACTGCTCTGCTGTCTTTGTTATGGTGGCGATGCGATGCCTAAATTTGCGGTTGTGTTTTTGCCGCTTCCAACGCCTAGTGAGTTGCCGTCGTGCTTCCCACAAATGGAGCAAGTGTGGGTCGACCGCCGGAGTTTCTGGTGTCGTCTGGATTGTTCGGGTTAGCTCTGCCTTCAGTCGTAGTATCACGGTCGCCCATTCGGAGTACGAGCCGGGGCTGTTTTGGATAGAAAATTTTCCGCTTTTCTGAAGCAGGTTCAGTCCACTAGTTTCGCGGCTTTGAGGTGTCTTTTATGCTTCCTGTATTCTATGGAAATGTGAAGGATGTAGTGGTCGCTGCCGAGGTTTTCTTGTGAGTTCCACCATTGTGTTCTCGGGAGGTTATGGCCTAAGGTTAAGTCCGGGCAGGTGTCCCGAGTGACGCTGTTGCCAGTGCTAGTCGGGTAGGCCGGTTCCGTAAGGAGTGTGAGGTGCTCCTGGGTAATGTCATTATATAGCTTCCTGCCTTTCTTATCCTCTTTGTGATATCCCCACGCGGTATGGTGGGCGTTGAAGTCCCCTGTGATTAATGGCAGGGTCTGTTTGAATACTGTTTTGGCTTTCTTTATAATGTCTCAGAAAGATTGTTGCGTGGTTTGGGGTCTGCTGTATATGTTTAGTACATGTACGGACGGTTGTGATCTCTTATTAGGAAGAAGCTGGATGAAGATATAGTGTAGGTTGGTGTCCTGAGGCTTAAGGTCGACGATGATCGCAGTGCATGTGTTATGTACTAATTTGCAGACTGATGTGTTATGTTCGTTGGTGTGCGTGGTATATCTAGGTATTCTTGCATCTGCGACTGCTGTATCTTGCAGTGCTATGATATCCGGTGGTCTCGGCAGTGTATTGATGTATTGTTGAAGTGATGCTGCTTTCTTGCGAAGGCTTCTGCA
The DNA here is from genome assembly GCA_013436015.1 of Rhipicephalus annulatus. NCBI lineage: Eukaryota > Metazoa > Arthropoda > Arachnida > Ixodida > Ixodidae > Rhipicephalus > Rhipicephalus annulatus. The sequence goes on from WOVY01009885.1 coordinate 1,451,508, forward strand.
GTTCCACTGTATTATTTCGTGAGTATGAGGTGTTGTCTTTATATAGTTAGGGTGGAGTAAGATGTCAACGACGCAGATGAGGAGGAGGAGGAGTCGTCGGTATCGCCTACGTTATATGCAATGCTTGGTGTATCTTTGCAGCCTGTGAGTTGTTTGATCGGTAGCTGGGCCTTGCTCGTATCCACTTGGGACGAGTTGCGCTGATATTTGATTATTAATGCATCGAGTTCAAGTAGTTTGGGTTGTACTGCTTCCTTGACCACAATGAGTCCTTGTTCTTTGATTTGTTGAAGAGAAGTCAGTTGGAGCTCTTTTATCGCCTGTATTTCGTCATTTTGTTGCTGGATGAGGGGCATGAGTGATTTGATGACGAGGTCGGCAATCTGTTCGACCTGAGAAGGATTCGCTGTAGCGCTAGGCAGTGGTTCGTGCGTTGTAGGATGCTCTAGTGTGTCGGTTTCCATAGAGTTAGGTTCCGTAGTGCGAATTTCTTTGGCGCTCTTAGGTGTGGGGCTAGGTGTTCTGGCTTTCAATGCTCTCTCGAGCTGTTCGATCATTAGTTGCTGTTTTTCTAGGAGTAGTTGCTTCGAGGAGATGGTTTTGTGTAGTTGAGTTATGGTTTGGTTGTATTCCTGGTTAGTTGGTTGAGTGGAAGTTACGGGCTCTGCCCAGCCTACCTGGGGTTTTTTGCTGGTTTGCTTTGGGCCACGGCTGCGGCTGCAGCTGCTGCTGCGGTGTTTCCCGGTAGTAGCTGCTGGAGACGCAGGTCTGGATTCCGCTTTTGGCCCCGGGGATTGCCTTTCACTATTCTGATGTTCGGCAGTCTTCGTGGCTCCGCGTTGTCGGGATGGAGACCGTGATCGAGAAGCTTCCAGATTTAGGTTTTCTTGCGTGGGTGAGGTTGAGGAGTTGCCCTCGTTGCCGTAGCGGGGGCCTTTGCTGGCTGGCGGGAAGCGTTTAGGGCACTCCTGTGCTCCTGTCTTGTGTGGTCCGTTGCATAGAAGGCACCCCGTCGGGCACTCGTGGTCCACAAGGTTTACATCGTTCTTCCCGCAGCTGGGACAGCTTTTTGGTGGGGCTGATGGGTTAGGGCAGACGGCGTTCCGTTGTCCGATGGTACCACAGCGAGAGCATGTGGGGACTGTTTTACGATATTTCTGAACAGGGTTGTTTTCTGCGAAGATGAGCACGTTTCTTGGGATGTTCGCGTGTTCGAAGGTAAGTACCACTACGTTGGTTGTGCCGAGGCGCCTTGCCTCAATGACTTTGTTGGCAGGAGAAACGGTGCGTTCCACTATGTAGTCCGTTGAGATGTGGTTGGTGATTCTGATGACGCCCCTACCCATTTTGTCGGTAGTTTTCAGGTAACTGTGAACTGGCACTGACTTGTCTGATAAGACCAGAGTTGTAATCTTCAGTATCCTGTGTACGAGGTCTTCGCGTGCAGTGTTAATCACAATGATGTTTTAATCCCAGATAGGGTAGAGGCCGTATTGGGTGAAGTCGATGTGCGGGTCTGTTGCTTCTGTCGCTTGAAGGAGCGCCTTGTGTATGGCTTCGACGAAGACGCACTGGCCTTTGTACTTTGCTAGGTGACATGTGACTTTGGGTTTGATGACGGCGACGAATTCGTCCGGGTTCAGTCGGGGCGCATAGCGTGGGTGCCAGGTCTCCTCTTGGTTTGTGTTGGTCGGTCGCTTATTGTTGCGGTTGGTGACCGTAGTCCAGTCTTGATCTTAGGCGCTACCTTCATTTGGTGCTGTTTCTTTTGTGGTCGCACTCCTGTGCTTGTTGATGTCTTGGATGTATGGCGTGAAGGTTGACGTGCTCGGGGTGATATTTTGAAGGAACTGCACTGTTTCCGGGTCATAGCCTTGTGTTACATAGCCGGTCGCTGAGGTGGATGCCATGCCGGCTGCTTGGTGGCTGCTGCGCCACCCAACTAGGCCTTAGGCCTAGTGAGCGTCCGCCGTGACAGTCACGATTGTCACTAGATATCTGGTGAACGGAAGGGTCCACCTGGTTGGTATAAGGATCCGATAAAAGCCCTGAGCTTGATGGATCCGACAGCGGTTTTGGCAGGGGTCTAGTCCTGGTAGTTGCGGCGAAATAATTTCTCGAAGACGGAGCGAACGAGATACACATGCGTCCGCTCTCGATGCTGTCCCGCATTTTTGTCACGCGTAAGCCAACCTGTTCATGATTGTGGTTGCACGAAGTGCCACAAGGTGTCGACACTATCATTACAGTAACCTTGTATTTTTCACTTTTTTGCGTATACCAGGATACTGTACACGATAAAGAAAGTCTCGTGATTTTGCCGCAACAATGATTCATTCCTACGTAAGGTAAATGTAGTTTAAAGGCAGGTAGCATCACCATTTATGCTTTGCGAAAACGTAAATGCATACATGTTTACGTATGAGGAGCTCAAAACGTTGGAAGAGGCGCGTTCCAGTTAGACGGTAAACGCAAACTAGTATCCGGTAACACGTTACCGTAAAGAAGTATACGTACAAGCTGAAAGTTACACTTAGTTACACGTTACACCGTTGCTCGGTTGCGGTATAGTGTACTAGAATATGGGTGTTTTAGTACACTATAGTTGTGGCGCTTGTCAGACTACGACCAGCCGTCTGGACTGCCGGCTTCAGTCGCAAGTGTGGCGCATACAGAAAGGTTTTTTTTCGTGTTGATAACTGTCATAGTATTTAATAATGATTTATTGAAATTAGTTTACTTCATGTCACTATGCATGTTTACTTATTATTTTAAATCGTAAAAATAATTAAATAATACTTACGCGACAAGTAGCTATGGTGCTGCGAGCGCGTGACCTTCGTGCGGCTTGCGTTTGCGTGCACGCTTCTATAAGGCAATTTTAGTTGGGTATGGGTTGGGTACGCAACGCCGCGCGCCCCCAAGCCCGCAGCGCCCCAAGATCTTAGGTACCCAGCACTAAAACTCTCCAATAAGACCCGCCACAGGGGCGCCGTTCCCCCGCTGTTCTAGCCCGTTCAACAAAAGGCAGATCTCGCGAAGGTTTCGTTGAGACCTGACTGCTACCTGGAACATCTACAGGACAGCGTCTTGCAGGCTGGGCGCTGATGTGGTTGAAAGCCTCCCTAGTAGACCGGCTTACGCACAATGGTGTCTGCCCAGACGAATCTCCGGGCCAACCAAACACCACCCGCATTTTCGACAACCAGCGACCCTTAATTTTGCCAAGAAAAATTATCTTTCTGCGGCGTAATGCTTGCTACTGTTTCGTCGTGTTTCTTCACTTAATATTATAATGATTGTTGGAGTTTAACGTCCCAAAACCACCACATGATTACGAGAGACGCCGCAGTGGAGGGCTTCGGAAATTTCGACCATCTGGGGCTCTTTAATGTGCACCCAAACCTAAGCATGCAGGCCTCAAGCATTTTCACCTCCATCAAAAATGCGGCCGGGATTCGGTCCCGTGACAGGGAGGTCAGCAGCCGAGTTCCGGCAACCACAGTGGCGGGTGCGTTTCTCCAATTGTGTGTCATTCTGCAGCGTCTTCAATGCTCCCGGTGGTGTGCACTGTTCCCTGAACATTGCTGCCACTGAGGCGAGGTTGTCTCAGACAAAGCGTTAGTTTTATTCGACGCAGTCGTAGTTCGCAGAGAGGGTATACTGCTCCCAGTACTCACGACTATCACGGTGTGTGCGTCGTTTTTCGTGCACGATATCTGTTGGGCCTATTTCTTACGGCCAGCAGACGTGCGGTTATTTCGGAACACGTCATCGCAAGGCATCTTGGACAACGGCGTCGCTCTAAAGAAACAAAAAGAAAACAGAGAGAGACGCGCCGCGAAGACTTTCGTTTCATGCCGAAGGTTGTGGGTTCTCGAAGAGTGGTGCACTCTCGGGACGCAACGCCCTAATGATGGCCCGGCGTGCAAATGGAAATCCGGTGAGCCGACGGCAGGAAGAGTCAGGATGCAATTCGGTCAGCCGCGCGTTGCCAGCGGTAGTCATTTTCGCAGTTTAATGCTCCGGGCCAAACGACCGTCGTCTGCTGTAACCTGCACCAGACGACCGACACACGCGCCGCTCTATCCGCCGGCTCCTCCTGATTGGCTGCGCACTATGTACCTCGCTAATATTGATCCCTCTAAAGGGAGCAGACGACGCGAAGCAGATGATGGCGTGAGCAAGGCGTCCAAATGGAGCGCCGCGCTGTCTTGCCAGCGCCGCTGTAATTTGCCTTGGATTCCTTCCGAGAAGAAGGAGCCTTCCTTTGTGTGGGTGGCTGTGGCTGTGCTCATCACGACGAGTGAATAGAGTGGGAGTACTCTTGAAGCGTAAGCGCGGCTTCATTGAAGTTGGCTCTGCGTCGGATATAGATGAACTGCAGCACTTCCGGCCACTTCCGGCTCTCGGGTGTGCGGCGGGGGCAGTAGTCCCCCGCCGCACACCCGAGAGAAACCATTTATAAAAACTACTTCTTTTCGATACATGGGTTACACGTGACGTCATTTCCGGCTAGCAAAGTGAGCAACCACCAGGTTTGTCAACCTTGACCCCGTGTTCAGAAACGCTCCTCGAATCGACTTTCATCCTTCACTTGACAGAGTTGAGCTTTGCGCCGCTGCTCGGCTGAAAATAATGCTGCGTTACCCAAGAATCGCAGAAGATTATCGCTGATATGCAGTGACTTGCCGTGCCTAGAGACGGCGCTCCCATCGGCTTTCTCAAGTGAAGGTGAAGCGTTGAGTGAAGGGACGTTCTAGAATACGGGGGTGAGTCAGGCTGTGCGTGCAGCTTATAACCACCACGTCGAAGCTTGCCGGAGTCGTTCGAATGATATCGTGAAAGAAAACGTGCATGCCCTTTCCGCGTCGTACTTCGAAGAGCTTGTGGGACCGACTTGTGTACGTTAGCGAGAAAAAAAATTGAAATGTGCAATCGCATTGACACTTAGGAACTTCGCTTCGGTAAGGATGCTACACCGAACGTCGATCTGCTGCCTTCCGTGGCACACGGCGCCATTGTGGCCTACAACATGCTGGACGGCCATAACTACTTGACAAGCGGTTGGATGAAGAACGTGTATCAGTGAAGCACCTTCATAGTGTCTCGTCGTTCTAAGCGAGGTTATAGTTACAACGCTTTTTTACGTTACGGTCAAAGTGACAGGACCTACTGCTGCATCACGCTCTGGGTCTGCATCTATGGCAGGCAGCTCGAGTGATGTTCCCGACTCCGTGGACGGTGTGCGCGCTGGCACCGCATCCAGCGCGTTCGTTTGTCGCTTTTTAGGGTGCACGTGAAAACACGCAGAAGCTGCGGCAGTAGTCCGCTCATAACGGCCGTCGCCCAGACTCGGCGCCCTGTCGAGGTTGGCGTCGTCCATTCCATTCGTGGGTTAAAGAAGACACGAGACGACATCATTCGAGCGAAAAAGATAGTCTATACATCGCTGAGAATCTTTCTGGAGAAGCGACGCGATTGTGACAGCAAGCATGGTCAACTCGCACATAACTCGAAAACATCCTTATCTGTGATGAAGTGATGACTGGTCATGTATTTCTCTTCAGGTTTCCTCGGTAAATGCGCGCCAGCCAAGCGACGGTGCTTTTCGGGCTGCATTGCGCGCACTGATTTCTAATAATCGTGGTCAAACTAAACCTTCTATCACGTGCAAGGCAGGCACAGCCTACAAACAAGGCACAGCCTAGCTGTGCCTTGCCTGTACTAGGGCATTAGGGAATTTTCCTCAATGGAATGGCGGATGCATTAGCTAAGTAATCATTAAATGGCCCAGTTATTCACATACTTCCAGCATCTAAATTCGTTATAGGGGCTATATTTAGTGCGGCGGCTCGTGCTCGTCGCCTCGTTGTTGGGGCATCGACGAAGTGGAGTGGAGGGACTCGCCGGCTTTTCAAGACTCCTCGCATTTTTTTTTTTCATTCTGTTGATGTCACGTTTTGTGTTGGCATTGGCTTGGTGTGAATTCTAGTTATGCGAGTGTAGAATAACACAAACATGGGCAGGCATCATGATGAAAACAAGTTTTTGTAAACACAAATTGCAGGGTTGGTGCAGCACCGTGCTGATGTTTCAAAGTTCTGGTTTATGGGCGTGTAGGCGCATGGGGGAAATATATACTGAAAATCATTTTTTTTCATTAGTATACGTTTCGCAATTCGTGCTCAGCGTATGGTAGTCATATGTCATGTGCGGTGATTGGCCAGAATTTCTTTTTAGGAAGGATTCTCTGCAATAGTCATTTTTCTAGAATACACACTCTGATGTTCGTGGTGCTACAACCACGAATTAATTGACACTCTTCGGACTAATTTCAGATAAACTGTTTTCTTTTTATTCTGACTTTTGTTTGATTCGTCTGCGTCGTTTGTTCTGAAATGACGTAACGGGAGAGCGATGGTCCAAGGTCTAGTGTAGCACCTTCGCAAGGTTGTTCGAGGTGTCTTTAAATGAACACATAACCGTGATGTTTTTTTTGTATTTCATTCTTTACGAGCGTTCGTCATTCTTCACGTTTTCGTCATCAACCGGCGTCGTGTATACTGTTATGCCAGCGAGTCCTCGTCAAACGTCCGTGCCTCTGAAAAAGGCGATCTGGGTCAAGGCCAGCCCGCAGTCTGCCTGGCGCGATCAACTCGACGGCGTGAACACGCGCGGCGCCCCTCTGGCCCACGTGCAGTGAGTCAGCTGCGCACGTGACAGCGAGCCGGCGTCCTCGTGTCTGGTGGTCTGACGCATGGCGCGGCAACCCCATTGGAGGAATCTGCCCTGACGACCAGCGGCGCTTCTGATTGGACATTTTGGTTGGACCCGGTGTAAATAAAAGAAGCCCTTCGGCGCGTCGCGATCGGCGGTCCTATGAGAGAGGAGGTCCCGTGTCGGAGAGCCGACATGTGTGCGAGTCGGCGGTTTTAGGCGAAAAGCTGACCTATGTGTTAGGGAGGAGAACTCGGCTCTTCGAGTCTCTGTCGGCCCCAGTGCCGAAATTGTAACGCCTCTGTATATATGCTGTACATAAACCTTGTTTAACTCACCGTCGTCTCGTCCGCTCGTCTTATCAGCTCTGCGCAGAAGCAGTCGCGAGCTGAGAAACATACGCTACCAAACGGCTGGTGACCTTCCCGGCGGAGTTGAAAGCAGTGGCGCCTGTGGGATCGGCCCGTCGTTCGCAACAGTGGAGGGCTTCGGCGGGATCGGCCCGTCGTTCGCAACAGTGGTGGCATCGGTGGCAGCCACGGAGGCAGATTCTCAACAATACCCGCGGCCTCAGTCTGCACATCAGAAGCACAGAGTAGGCTGTGTGGATAAAGCGCTCAAAATCGCCGCGACACATCTCACAAATTACTGGGGAATTCGCTTCTGACAGCAAGCCTTTGCATATGGGGAACATCAGTCTCCCTATATTTAGCTGGTTTTAGATTTCCTCGAAAGAGTCGAAACCACAAGGACTAGCTGTTGCAGCCTGCTCGCCATCTGGCGACGCATACAAATAACGCAGCTGACTTTGGGCATTCGGTGGCGCTGAAATCTCGTTCACGGTCGTCTCGCGATGTTTCGCGAACGACGAAGCGCTTTCCGTCATCAGCGACGAAAAATAGGTACGTAACCAGAGCGCCCCGCCCATGTCGAGAAACTACTTGCCGCCGTCGGCAGCATATACGATGCGGTGGAAACACTGTACGCCTATTAGATGCAGCGCGCGCAGCAGACGGCGCTGGTACGTCTTAGAAATACAAGATGCGTGCCGATCACACAGCGGTTAGGAGAGATGTGCCGTCTCGAATTGTTTCATACAGCTACGTGGTTCTGAGTTTATATCGAGAGCAGTGACAATGCCCTTGGAAAGGCCATTCTGGGCAAACAGACGTTCTCCCACGCGACGGCGGGCAGAGGCCATTGTGCGATTAGACCCGTGCGTGCTGTTTCATACACTGGCCGAGTCGGTTTTTTTCTCGGCAACGACTCCTCGGCGACCTGCAGAGGACGTTGGTCGTGATCGGCGCCTCCGGTGTCATTATTGTGTCATCCCGCTCGCTCGACCCCGCAAAGAAAGGACCCCGTCATATTTCGTGCGGCGGCGCTGTTTGTCCGTCGTCGCCGCACTCTGCCAACTGTTTGTGTTCGAACTCCCTGGCGGTCTCGCTGCGCATGCCTGTATTCCTTTGCCCGTCGCTCCATCATGCGAGGCGAGCGATGCTGTTCCGTTATAACGCGTCGCCCTTCCTTCGTGTTTGTTCCGAGAAGCATGGGCGTGTCTACGAGGTTACACAGAGGTCGTTGCCTTTCGTGGGGGCCCGCGGTGCCGCCTCGAAAGCGTTTGTTGCTTTTTGTTCAGGTTTATTTCGACCGGTGTCCGCAGCTATGGGGCTTTTGTTTACTTACGGGTCGCGCTGCCAGAGCTGTGTACATCGGTCTCATCTACCTATTCGCTTTGGGATTGAAGACGTCACTCAGATGGGGGCGTTGTTCGGAAAAATGCCATGACCATTTCTCGCCAGGGGTCGCCGCATTTTCCCGGGAGTTTCTTTTTCAAACGAGCTTTCAAGGTGATCCGCTTCGCTTGTTGGATTGTGCAAAAAAAAAAAGACAAGCGGAGTTTTATTGTCCAATCCTATTGGTCCTCCCTAGGCGGTTGGCGCCATATAGTTTCCGAAGAAACGCCAGGCCGGCGCGGAAGGTGCAGCACAGTCACAGTGAAAACTACAAGATCGGTCTTTCAGGGTCTTTTCTAAACACTCATTGGCTAACTGATGCAAGAACACTTCTTTGATGGCCACTACGGCAAAATTTAGGGTGGTAGGCCGGCATTCGCTATGCTATTTTTCGTCATTATTTTGAGAAGCGTGGTATATCCGCTAAACGCTTGCGAGGAATTTTGTGCCAATAGTTCATGCAGTGGCTGACGACGATGAGGAATTATGCTTGAAGTGGGTGTGCGCCTCTGTGCTCAAGCTGTAACGAACCTGAACATATCGACCATTTTCTTATCACATGTCACTGTTTCAAAAATCAAAGAAAAAACTGCTTCGAAATTTTATTCAAAAAACTAGGAATATCACTTAATACTCCCAATATTTTGTCTTTTGGGGCCACTTCATTGGGACACAGCGACAGGAACACCTGCGGGGCTCTCTGCGAATTCATATATAACGCAAAAAGATTACCTTGCTGAGTCAGCGATCAGCTCTCGAATTTCACTAGCCACACTACCGCTTCTTATTTAGCTGATACACTGCAATGATTCAACTTTCAGGAGAATTTCATATAACGATTCCACCTCAGATATTCAACAAATTCTATTATTTCTCTTCTTTCTCTTTTTTTCTTTTTTTACAATGCGCCAAATTAATTTTACAGTCAAAACACAGTAATCATATTCGTCTAGTCTATAAAATCTAAAGGTATTGACTTGCATTAACCACCGGCTTCTTGGCTGATCCCCCTTAGTGGGTGAGATCCACAAAAGAAAGGAACAAGCAAGCAAGCAAGTGTGCGCCACAGTTAATAGCTGAACAAAAACAAGCTTTTGAAATGAGTTTGAGCATTGGGCGACCCACTCATTACGCTATTCGCATTGTGTGACGACTGCATGTTAGTTTGCTGTTTTAAAGCGCTTTATAAGTTGTATTAACTATTAACGCGATCGCTTTCGCGACATCAAGCCTGCCTAAGGCGAATTCACCTATAGGTCCCAAGCACCGGCGTGGCTCCATTGAAGTACACATTGGAGCCACGCCGTTGCGCTAAAGAAAAAAAAAGCACCGCCGTGGCTCAGTGGTATAATACTGGGCTGGCACTGAGCGGACGCTGGTTTGAGCCCCTCTGTGTCATTGGTACTAGGTGTTTTTTTTTTTATAATTTCGCGCGATGTAATTACGGGCACCGGCGGCGGACAACTACGGCGCTGCGCGAAACTCGAGTTGGGATTTCATAACAGCTTTAGCTGTAAAATTAACCATAGAGGGCACTCGGGTGCTGCGATCGTTCAGCGATCATAGGAATGATAGTTGTACCACACGGATTCGCCTAGTCTTCAAACTTGCGGGGGCGAATCGCACTTGTAGCTTCGTGTTTTGCTTCGTTTCGGTTTCGTTTCCAAGGAAAGATTAACCCTATAAAACTTCGTGACCCGATTTGAGAGCGTAAGCCTAAAGGAATAAGTTGGTCAAGCGCAACTGCTGCACATTTGCCGATTCTTGTTTCGTGATAAAGCAGATTCAAACCACGCGAAGCCAAAGTGAACGTAAAGTACGAAGACTAGGCACATCCGTGCGCTGTAATTCCCATGCTCGCTGTAGCGCCGTGCGCTGCATCTGCCGTATACACTAGCGCCAGAGTTTCCTATAGTTGATATTTCGGAAACTCTATGGTTGGCGCAACCTCGTCTGGGTGACCAGAGGGCGCTTCATCAAGCACATCACTTATTTACTGTCCCTGCCGTGGAGGCTTCATGACGTAGACTCTCTTCTTGAACAATATTTCTCAAGCCAATTCTTACTTCGGAAAGGTGGTCGAAAGTATACGTACATTGATCCCTGCTCAGGTGCCTCATATTGTGCCAAGGAATTTCGTACCTGGAACTGTCACCACCAGAAATTGTGCTTATTATCTCTCGAATCAGCGTGAAGAAGAAAATGCACCAAGCCGCAACCCATCAGACACCGTTGCAGTATATGTACAAAAAATACGCTGAACACATTATCACAGACGGCTCTAGAACACAATGGCGATCGTCGTACGAAGTCTTCGTGCCCTGTATACAGGAAAATTTGTTGCGTATCGCCTAGAGACTTCGGAGTTGTATGGAGTTAGGGAGGCTCTAATGGTTATTTCACGACACCAGCTGCCAAAAAGATGGGCTGTATTTGCAGATTCTAAAGCAGCCCTTCAAGGTATGTGCAAGAAGCATATGCAACAAGGTATGTGCAACAACCTGTGACATCTGATATCGCCCATCTCCATCACAAGACTAAGTAAGACTGCTGGATATAGTAATACGTTTGAATGGATACCTGGCCATGCTGGTATTTCAGTCAACAAAAAAGCTGATGAAGCTGCCCGAAATGGGCTTCAGTTCAGGAATTTCAGAAGAACGTTTTTTTTGTGTGTGTGCAAAAGCCGACGCTTGGAACATTGCAAAAAATAGGCCTTCGAAGAAAATGACCACCTTCGGAATTCGCCACTTCACAACGATAGCTTTCTCTATTGTATTGACCCAAATCTGAGCGCTGAACTCTCCCTCTCATTGCCTCTCCACCTAGAGACGTTATAACATCGTCTTCGATTGAATGTGGCATACACGAACAGGTACATGTACCGAATAGTGCTTAACACAAGCATAGGCGTATCAGCCGTGGGAGCAAGGGGGGCGTGAGCCACCCCAATGAAAAAAGTGGGAAGGGCGGCTGAGCCCCCCACTTTTCATTGTGGTCACTCTTGCTGCGCGCTGGGAAGAAGGATATTTCGTCACCGCTCCTCTGTCTAAATTGTTGTGAGCCAATCAGTGTGACGAATCGTTTTGGACACGTAAACTGGGCTAAAGGCGTCATTCATCAGTTTAATTGTGATTGAACTTCGTGGTACCTAAGATAGCGAGTCGTGTCACCTCAAGCTTGCAGCTGTTTATGCAAATTCATGTCAAAGTCATCTCTCTCACAAAAAATATATATATATATATATATATATATATATATATATATATATATATGTGTGTGTGTGTGTGTGTGTGTGTGTGTGTGTGTGTGTGTGTGTGTGTGTGTGTGTGTGTGTGAGAGATCTAACAAACAATCATGCGAAGGAATGTATAGGGGAAGTTATTAGAACAAATGGAATGTAAATAAGAAGAAAGAAACGAGGTAATCAGCCGTGAGCACGTTTCCTGCTCACGGCTAGTTCTTCTTTCACCCTCCTTTCTTTCTTCTTATTTACATTCCATTTGTTCTAATAACTTCCCCTATACATTCCTTCGCATGATTGTTTGTTAGATCTCATTAATGTTGTCTCAAGAGCACCGAAGAACGAGCCCTTATGTACACATTTCTTTCCGTTATATATATAGGAAAAATTAGGTTGCCCCACCCCCCTCACGAAAGAATGTACGCCATACGCCCCTGAGTCCACAAGTCCATGTTGTGATAACTGCGGCAGCATAGAGACAGTGCAGCACAATGCCCTAGAATTCCCTGCGTACCGCGACGAGAAGCAACTTTTCGAACAAGAAGTGGACATGGTTTGCCACGATTACTTAAAGTTGTGCGCAACAGGTCTTACTCGAAATTATGCTATGGAAATTTAGTATGGAAGACTACAACACAAGGCAACAATAATAAATTTTGTAATACTACAAAAGCATTTACTACGCTGCTTTGAGCAATACAGGCTCAACCCACAGTATCTAAGAACACAACCATTATGCACAAATCATGATATGTTAAGGGTTACGCTAGTTCAATAAGTACACCGTGAAAAATCATGCATCACTAACAACAAAAATGAATCAAGGTACTGCTTTAGAGCACAAAAGTGACACATGCCAATAACACGAACAACTTATGATAAGCATGCAGACTGTGAAATATCAAACCATATCTCTGCTTAACCGATGGGAAGGAGATTTGGACTTCTATGTTAGTCTAAACTTTTAAAAACAACCAAAAAGAGTATCAATAAATAGCGCGCTCACTTTCAGGTTGTCGAACTAAAATACATGCAGGTTTTTGTGTATAAATATGCATTTTTGGTTTCTGTATAATGACATGTCATACATTGTTTATATGAACTTGCGTTAACATTTTTGTTCATTTTTTTATTTATTTTGGATACAAATGTAATAATTGAAATGTACTAACAGGCATGCCAACGTTCAAAAACTTTTTTTTCTTACTTTGTACAGACTTTTTTTTTATTCGGTGACTAGTTATTGTGAAATGTTTTTTTTTTTGTCAGTCTTTTTTAATATGCCCTGTAACAAAAAAAAATGTATGCTACGAACAATTTTCAGTATATGTGTTTGCTGTTTAATATTTTTTTAAACTGGTGCAGAGGCTTCTCGTCAGGTATTGCTTTAGCCTGTGTACCTTTCTTGTTGTAATTCAAGAAAAATGAAGTATCTGAATCTGAATATTAGGCCCTGTGTGCGGACCTTCAAAACATGGTTGGGTCGTACTGTTATTAATCGATTTCCTATCCGAAATTGGCTTTGTCGGAAGGCCCTAATAATACAATATCTCACATTGGAAAGCTTTCACACACCTGATGTCCTGATTGTAAATAGTTTGATCAGGTTAATTTTTTTAATATTCTTCTTTCCTCCCTCAGAAATCCTTCTGTACCCTTCCCGATCCGTCTATATACAGAGTACACTGTAAACAGAAATAAGCCGAAATGGGAGTAAATGACCTTGTCCTCTAGCGCACACCCAGATGGGAGTTTTAAAAAAAAAACATCTCTGGGAGTAAAAAATTTACTCCCCATCAGAAGGGGGTTTTCGCATGGTGCCAGGGGGGTTTTTATTTACATCCATAGGGGAACTTTTTCAGGTCGATATGGGAGTAAATTTTTTGCATCGACCGAGAAAAAAAATTACGTCAGCAGCCGTACCATGCACAAGCGTAACTTTAATTACATTACATTTAATACGCACAACAATGATTGTAGTACACAAACATTATCACAACGTTCACGTAATATTACAACACTCGCACTCACCACAGCTTGCCACACGCAGTACACACCTACCATATAGTCACCGAGTATATATAGGCACCACATTCTGACCTCCTGTAGCCCAGGTGAAAGCCTTTTTTTTCTAATAATTAGGCAATAAATACACACGGCGTAAGTATGAACTTGCGGTGGTCTGATGTAAGCACTTCAGCACACATGCCTTTTATCCTAATCCTGCCTAATATTTAATATTTTTTACTATAACGAAAAAGTTTTATCAGTTGACGCTCTGTCGTACAGGCTGAATTCGCATCAGCAGTGCTGTTTGTGGACCCGTAAAGTGCACTGAATCATACACAAAGTGCGCGCGGCCTTGAATGAACACATTAACGAGGCACATTCAGCAGCTCCAGCGATGAACCGAGGTAGACCGCCGCTACCGCGTTCGACGACTAGGCCTCACTCACGAGTACGGCACGGTGATTCGATGAATGACAGCTGGCGATCACAAAATGCTTGCTGATTTGCAGTTTACGTCTCGTTTTTCCCATGCACAGAAATAGGTGTCCGCTATCCACGCAGTTTAAGCTACGGAGCGATAGACTTAAACGAATGAGACGGTTCGCAGTCGCTGTTCCCGTTGCTCGCATGCATTGCATGTATAGCTCGCAGAGCTCGCCACGGCGGCCGGTGCGCAGTGCGAGCTCGATACGATGCCGGCTTGATACCGACGCCATAGCGAGGCCTTCCTACCGCTTAGATGTTGCAGCCGGTGAAATACCGGTGACACTCCGAGAAGCCACTATCGGAGGAGACGGGGCGAGCGCGTCGCCGGCGCAACTCTCAGACCGGTTGCCGGCCAGCCTGCCGTAGTCGAGCGAAGCCTAGTTCGAACCGCTTAGAAGTTTTACGGTGCAATCGCTGACGATCGTACTCCGCCTCGTTCGGCGCTCGCCTTGTAGTTAGTCATTGACAGCTGCGGTGGCAAGGCGCAGAAGACTGTTATACATCCCAGCAGCCTTCATTTTTTGTGAAACACATTCTTTGCATCGCCGGTGGTCGGTGCTAGCTCGTAGCGCTTGCCGTGGTGGCCAGCGCACAGTGCGAGTTCGATACGATGCCGGCTTGATACCGACGGCATAGCGATGCCTTCTTACCACTTAGATGTTACAGCCGGTGAAATACCGGTGACACTCCGAGAAGCCACTATCGGCGGAGACGGGGCGAGCGCGTCACCGGCGCAACTCTCAGACCGGTTGCCGGCCTGCCTGCCGTAGTCGAGCGAAGCCTACTTCAGACCACTTCGAAGTTTCTGATGGTGAAACTCCAGGAGCAGCCGCTGACGATCGTAACAGCTTACTTTTGCTACCATTAATTTATTCTTCGAAGTTTTTTGTTACTCGGCCCTTTGAAGCGTGGCATTCAGGACGTTTCGTTGAGGAATCGGACCGATGTGCAGCGTGGTTTAAGGTGCGAAATATATTGAAATGTTCCCAGTAAACACCAACCGGTCGTTGCTATTCTTCGCTGCACTTACAATTTCGTTGCCTGTTGACAGATGCTTACACGGTTAGCCACACAAATCACATGTGTTTCACACCGACGTGCAAACATATGCCCATACAGACACATAGACACACACACACGCACACACACACACGCACACACACACACACACACACACACACACACACACACACGTCACGCCCAAAGAGGGTTTTTAAAGCTCCTATAGGGAGTTTGTAACCACGTGACATGAAACTCCCTGGGGAGTTTAACAAGGTCATGTCGTTCATAAACTCTGTGATTAAGGAGGGGGCGTTTTACGATGACATGTGCCGAGTTCACTCCCTACCAGGGAGTAAATAATTGGGGCAGGGGAGTTTTGTGGGCTCATGTGCTGGAGAAACTCCCATCTCGGCTAACTTTTGCTTACAGTGTAGCATGCCAGCGATATATAGACGCTTGAAAAAATCTGTTTTCTTAATAAAGAGTCTTTCTCACAGTAACGATAGCTTGATTTTGATGTGTGCTATACTAGGCAGGGTGCTGAGCAACGAATTGGCTTACCCTATTCTGCATGGTTTGCAATCCTTCGCTCATAAGGTGATTCTGATGTGGTGACCAAATGGGGGAAGCATACTCAAGCTGTGGTTGTACGAAAGTTACATATATGCAAGTTTTCGCAGGAATGATGGTCCACTGCTTATGTTCCGACTCGTGTTTAACGCAAAATGGATCGAACTCTTGCGCATTGATGGGAAGTTAACTCGTGTTGCGTATTTTATCGTCAGTGCTCTTTTGCGCTCGAAATATGAAAGATTCGACAGCCGGGCATTCAACGGCGCCGACTCGACCTCGACGTGGCCGTGTTCCGGCGCAATTATACAAAATATGGCAACCTCGGTCGTTGTGCACACTACCTACCTCTCCTCCCGCCGAAGCACCGCTGTAATTAGGCACTCACTAGCCGTGACTGCATTCACAACACGTGTCAACTGCTTCAAGTTTTTTTTTTTTTATTCTGTAACTATTGTGGATTGGAAGAAATCCGATGAAACTGTGACACAGGCTTCACTCTCGCAGTTTCAGTCACACCTTCAGTAGGAAGTCTTGTTTTGCCTGACTGACATGCATCGTTTCTTTTCTTTAAACGGGCTAACCGATTGTCTCGTTTAATTTAGAAGTTGTTGCAATAACGTCACTTGCGTTCTTGTTTTGTTATGTTCTTCAAAGCAAATGGCCGAACAAACTTATGGATAACTTTTATCTTAATATTTTTCTTTCTTATGCACTCATGTATGCCACGATCTTGTACAATATCGCAGTATATCAAATAAATGAATAAATCACACGTTCGACTGAAATCCACAAACTAGAGCACCACGTGGTGCCGTGCCGTACAATCACGTCATGCTAGTTGGCCGTACATGATTCCTCCTGCGATAGCAGGCTTGTAGAGGGCTAACGGCCACCGCCAGTTGGTGGCGTACCGAATGGCACACGTTCACGGTGCCAGGTCGTCAGCCGGCCTCTGCACGTGTTGCGCGCCACAATGCCGGCGAGCGAGTGAGGGCTACTGTGCTCGCTTATCGGCATGCTGCCGCCCCGTTTCTTTTGTCGTCACGCGTACGTCATCGGAGCGCGCAGCTTCTCTGTGGAGAGCTCGACCCAAGCGAGATTGCCAATAGAAAACGAGGGCGGAGACGGGGACCTCGCCCTTCACGACAATGGTTGTACGCGCAACCTGCGCGCTGCAATTTCATCGCCAGTGGAGATGCCTCCGGCGCGATGACGCGCCGAGTCGCGTGCAGCGTCGGCGCTTGCTGACCAGCAGAGGCTGCGGATGCCGCTCGCCGCAGCTGTACGTGCTGTGGTCGGCTACCGGCTCCGATGGATTAGTGGAGAGCGCCCTGTAGTACTGTGCCTGAGATATCCTGCGCCGAGGCGGCCGCATTATATGGCAAGATGTGGCAGGCAAACAATGGCATCAGAATTTTGGCAAGTTTCCTGTTTTCTACTCGGTGCGCCGTTTTATCTTCCAGTTGTTCTAAACTCAATGTAAACGAAAAAAACCCGTAAAGTTAAGGGCTTGTTTTCTATGTTAGGCACAGTAATAATGAGAAGTAGTTCTCATTACGTACTCAACATGATGTAAATGTCGTGCCTATGGATCGCGGGGCGCGTGCAGTGCGCCTCTTTTTAACGGCAATGCATTTCTTAGTCGCGCTATGTCAGGCAGAACATCCGGAAATGTGTGCTCGAGACGCCGCTGTGAAACACCGAGCCGAGAGCACTGTTCACTGTAAGCAAAAGTTAGCCGAGATGGGAGTTTCTCCAGCACATGAGCCCACAAAACTCCCCTGCCCCAATTATTTACTCCCTGGTAGGGAGTGAACTCGGCACATGTCATCGTAAAACGCCCCCTCCTTAATCACAGAGTTTATGAACGACATGACCTTGTTAAACTCCCCAGGGAGTTTCATGTCACGTGGTTACAAACTCCCTATAGGAGCTTTAAAAACCCTCTTTGGGCGTGACGTGTGTGTGTGTGTGTGTGTGTGTGTGTGTGTGTGTGTGTGTGTGCGTGTGTGTGTGTGCGTGTGTGTGTGTCTATGTGTCTGTATGGGCATATGTTTGCACGTCGGTGTGAAACACATGTGATTTGTGTGGCTAACCGTGTAAGCATCTGTCAACAGGCAACGAAATTGTAAGTGCAGCGAAGAATAGCAACGACCGGTTGGTGTTTACTGGGAACATTTCAATATATTTCGCACCTTAAACCACGCTGCACATCGGTCCGATTCCTCAACGAAACGTCCTGAATGCCACGCTTCAAAGGGCCGAGTAACAAAAAACTTCGAAGAATAAATTAATGGTAGCAAAAGTAAGCTGTTACGATCGTCAGCGGCTGCTCCTGGAGTTTCACCATCAGAAACTTCGAAGTGGTCTGAAGTAGGCTTCGCTCGACTACGGCAGGCAGGCCGGCAACCGGTCTGAGAGTTGCGCCGGTGACGCGCTCGCCCCGTCTCCGCCGATAGTGGCTTCTCGGAGTGTCACCGGTATTTCACCGGCTGTAACATCTAAGTGGTAAGAAGGCATCGCTATGCCGTCGGTATCAAGCCGGCATCGTATCGAACTCGCACTGTGCGCTGGCCACCACGGCAAGCGCTACGAGCTAGCACCGACCACCGGCGATGCAAAGAATGTGTTTCACAAAAAATGAAGGCTGCTGGGATGTATAACAGTCTTCTGCGCCTTGCCACCGCAGCTGTCAATGACTAACTACAAGGCGAGCGCCGAACGAGGCGGAGTACGATCGTCAGCGATTGCACCGTAAAACTTCTAAGCGGTTCGAACTAGGCTTCGCTCGACTACGGCAGGCTGGCCGGCAACCGGTCTGAGAGTTGCGCCGGCGACGCGCTCGCCCCGTCTCCTCCGATAGTGGCTTCTCGGAGTGTCACCGGTATTTCACCGGCTGCAACATCTAAGCGGTAGGAAGGCCTCGCTATGGCGTCGGTATCAAGCCGGCATCGTATCGAGCTCGCACTGCGCACCGGCCGCCGTGGCGAGCTCTGCGAGCTATACATGCAATGCATGCGAGCAACGGGAACAGCGACTGCGAACCGTCTCATTCGTTTAAGTCTATCGCTCCGTAGCTTAAACTGCGTGGATAGCGGACACCTATTTCTGTGCATGGGAAAAACGAGACGTAAACTGCAAATCAGCAAGCATTTTGTGATCGCCAGCTGTCATTCATCGAATCACCGTGCCGTACTCGTGAGTGAGGCCTAGTCGTCGAACGCGGTAGCGGCGGTCTACCTCGGTTCATCGCTGGAGCTGCTGAATGTGCCTCGTTAATGTGTTCATTCAAGGCCGCGCGCACTTTGTGTATGATTCAGTGCACTTTACGGGTCCACAAACAGCACTGCTGATGCGAATTCAGCCTGTACGACAGAGCGTCAACTGATAAAACTTTTTCGTTATAGTAAAAAATATTAAATATTAGGCAGGATTAGGATAAAAGGCATGTGTGCTGAAGTGCTTACATCAGACCACCGCAAGTTCATACTTACGCCGTGTGTATTTATTGCCTAATTATTAGAAAAAAAAGGCTTTCACCTGGGCTACAGGAGGTCAGAATGTGGTGCCTATATATACTCGGTGACTATATGGTAGGTGTGTACTGCGTGTGGCAAGCTGTGGTGAGTGCGAGTGTTGTAATATTACGTGAACGTTGTGATAATGTTTGTGTACTACAATCATTGTTGTGCGTATTAAATGTAATGTAATTAAAGTTACGCTTGTGCATGGTACGGCTGCTGACGTAATTTTTTTTCTCGGTCGATGCAAAAAATTTACTCCCATATCGACCTGAAAAAGTTCCCCTATGGATGTAAATAAAAACCCCCCTGGCACCATGCGAAAACCCCCTTCTGATGGGGAGTAAATTTTTTACTCCCAGAGATGTTTTTTTTTTTAAAACTCCCATCTGGGTGTGCGCTAGAGGACAAGGTCATTTACTCCCATTTCGGCTTATTTCTGTTTACAGTGTTCGTTTTGGTCACTTCATAGTATTATTTTAACCGGGCACGCAGCTGTAGCTACCAGAGCTGGAAACGCATACCGCGTTTCTCGCGACAGAAAAACGCCACGTGCGTTGAACAACTCATTTAGGTGGTGTTGGTTGAACGGCGCTATTGGCTGCACGGTGTAAGAAAACTTTATTCTTCGAACGCTGGGTGCTCACGTGCGAAACGCCGTTATGGTTGATACGCAATGCATTCGCATTTCCTTACTATTCCGTTGGGGGAGATGAGGAATGTTTTTCTTTTGTTTGGTCTCGAATTAAGGAGTCCTTAGTAAACGGATGGCGAAAATGATAAAATCAAGGCGAAAATAACATGGATTTCGTAAAAACACGGTGAAAAAAAATGGCAGCATATTCACGGGGTGAATGATGGAGAGTGGGGCGAAGCATCCGTCCGTCCATTCGTTCTCGCTTCCGTCCATCCATGCGTCGACCTTGTGCACGTGGCCGCCCGTGCGTCCATCCGCCCGTCCGTGCGTGCGTCTGTTCCTGCGTCCGCACGTTCATCTCTGCGTCCGTCCGTGCTTTCGTCCATGCATCCGCTCCTGCGTCCGTACATGCGTCCATCCGTCCGTGCAGCCATTCGTGCGTCCGTCCATGCATCTGTCTGTGTGTCCGTCTGTCCACCTATTCAACACTCCAAGTACCACCATCTCGCATCTTTTCATTATATATTCCTCATATAGAAGCACCGCCATCCAGCGGACATTCCAAGGACTGAACGAGAGGAGGCACACGCACACTTTCTTACGGCTAGCGCTTCGTATCTACTTCCCACATTTAATTACGTCGAGTTCATGGTATATATACTATACTTCACTGTATTCATGGCACTGCGGCTCAACGCTAGCTAAACCTTTCTAAAACTAAGGAGGTTACGCCCAGCGAGTATAACGTAGATACCCTTTCTTGTCAGAGAGGGCTCAATGTGCATGCCAGTGGCTGCGAATGGGGAATCAGAGACAAGAGAATTCGGCTTTTAGTTAACGCGCACGCTGCGAATTTTTAATTGTTCAACAACGCACAAGAGAAATCTCCTACCGGCACCACCTTGCAGGTCAAAGCGTAAGACATGTTACGTACTACGACGAGGGACGAACAGGTGCCGCTTTAAGGAGCTTCGCCGCTAAAACATTTTATAATATCCGCGATGACCTTAACAATTTCGGAAGCCCATCACTTCGTCTGTCTCAGAAATGTTATCACTCAGTGTGACCCGGCTACTTCTTTCTTGCTAGCTTAGCAGGGCACAAATTCCCATGTGTCTGTTCAACGTCGTGTTTGAATCTGCGTGACTTCAGGGAACAAGGCAACACACGTTTCCTCGGGAAGGGTCGGTAAGTCCTGAACAGTGGTACCTGGCTTAGCATTGCTCGGACGCGTATACTTTGTTTCTGGCCTAATTGATGGGACTGCAAAAGTGAAAACTTTGTCTATGTATTATATTTGAATGAATATGACCGGGTGCTGGTCGTGTTGGTTGGGCCAAAAGTATGGCTGCGGAGTGTTTGACCATCTGGTGTTCTTAAACGTGCGCTGATGTCGCGCGCTACGTGGGCCTCTGGTATTTCGCCACCATCGGAATTCGACCGATATCGAACCCGTGAACGTAACAGCAACACCTTTTTTGCGCTGTCGCAGCTAGCCCATTCCCAAGTCATTAAGAGCATCCTGGGGCTCGAATTCTTGCGCTCTCAACGTGACGTCTCGCAGCGCAACCAACAGTGTCGCTGTAGAATCGTTATGCTCCATGAAACGCATCAGTTGGTCAACCAAGTCATAGCGCTGTTACCATAGGCACTACCTTGGAATGGGAGGAAACGTTTCCAACGCCTTGACTTGAATGTACCGAACTTACGTGGTTATAAAAGGGAAAAGAAGAGAAAAGTGAGCCCCGTAACTGTCTGCATCTGGTGCGACACTTCAACAGTATAGCTCAACACCAATTTTCTACGTCGTTATGTAATATTCAGAAAGGACCGCAATGACGCTGTAGCGTCATCGTGCAATGTGGCCATTATAGTTGATCAGGGCGTAGCACGTACACATGTACCACTACAAACATCCCTTGAGGCAGTGCCTGTTCGAGCAGTTCTTTTGAACAAACTTGTCACCATCTGCTTTCTTTACATACCTCCACAGTACCGTCTCGAAAAATACGAATTCCAGTCACTGATACATGAACTACCGGAAATGCATGTTGATTTGGCGACTTGAATGCACATAATGGTCTATGGGGCGACTCTCGCTGTTATGCACGAGGTCGCCTAATTGAACAGTTTCCCTTTTCTTCGGGCGCGTCTCTGTTGAATAAGAAAGAGCCAACATACTTTAGCCTCGCCAAAGAAGCCTACTCATGCATAGATCTCAGCATTGGGTCCCCATCGCTTGTACCCCTGCTTCAATAGAAAGTGATCAACAATCCTTTCAGAAGGGATCACTTTCCGATCATTCTAAGTACACCACTAGAAAAGGGTCCTCCACATGTTCCCAGATGGCAGACAAACAAAGCGGACTGGGAAAAATTCAGAGAAGCTACTCGATTAAGTTGGTCGGACATATGTAAATTAAGTATAGATGCAGCAGTAGACTTCTTGACAGCACTTCTTATTGGTGCTGCAACAACGTGTATCCCACAAACTGGACGGCCCACCAGGTGACACATTCCTTGGTGGAACAGTGAGTGTAGGAATGCACGCAGAAAGCAAAATAAAGCATGGAAGCTGCTTAGATACTCTCCGACAGCGGAGAATCTTACAAATTTAAAAAACATAAAGTCTCAATGCAGGAGGACGCGCCCACATGCCAGAAGGGGAAGTTGGCACAACTTTTGATCAGACATCAATTAATATACACACGAGGCTAAAGTCTGGAACATGATTAGGAGAATAGCAGAAAGAGAAGTACACACACTCCCACTCGTAAAAACGCATGGTGACAGCTTGGAAGATCAGGCGAACTTCCTGGACGCACACTTTGAACAAGTGTCTAGCTCGTCACACTACAATGATGCTTTCCAAAAATACAAAGCAAGGATAGAAAAGCAGACACTAGAACACAAGTGTATACACAAACTACGAGGCATACAACCAACCTTTCAACTTAGCTGAGCTGCGAACATCACTAAACTCCTGCAGTAATTCTGTCCCAGGCTACGACCGTGTCGTGTATGAAATGTTGAAAAACCTGCCACTCAAAACGCAAAAAAACATTACTCTTCCTATACAATGCTATGTGGCTTTCTGGAACTGTCCCTACTTCCTGGAAAGAGACTATAATTATTCCCATTTTAAAAGAAGGCAAAGACCCTTCCTCAGTTTCAAGTTATAGATTCATTGCACTTACAAGCTGCCTTTGTAAACTTTTAGAAACTTTGTAAACTTTTTTGTATATTTCTTTAAGGTGAAAACAGACAATAAACACCCCTCATACTCCACTATTAATGATTTGTCGGGCTCCATTCTGTTTCAAAACAGGCCTTCGATGAGGCCGCCCTACTCATGAGGCTCGCCTGAAAGGTCTAGCTGAGGAAACTGGTGTGTCACTTGAACATAGTTTAATGGCTCCTGTAGAATACCCGCCACCGTGGCAGTGGCAGACTGTAGACTGCGATGTGTCTTTCCTAGAAGTTACAAAACACGCGCCCATTGCCCATCTCCCTACATACTTCCTGGAACTTCAACACAAATTCACACGTACTGAGTTCTTTACAGATGCCTCCAAGTCTAACTCCTCTGTGTCCTACGCTGCTGTCGGCCCATCCTCTTCGGATGCTGGCCTTCTACATCCAGACACAAGTATCTTCACAGCGGAAGCTTACGCGATATTTGTGGCCGCTAAATGCATCAAAAGATTACAAGTATATACAAAAAGCAGTCATTTATACGAACTCCCTTAGTGTGGTAACAGCATTGCAAACTCTTAAAGAAACAAAAAAAAACTGTCCTCATCTCACTTTACTATATATCTTATGCACACTCGACACACTCAAACAACATGTTGTAGTTCGCTGGGTGCTAGGGCACCGTG
This sequence comes from Rhipicephalus annulatus, assembly GCA_013436015.1. Classification (NCBI taxonomy): domain Eukaryota; kingdom Metazoa; phylum Arthropoda; class Arachnida; order Ixodida; family Ixodidae; genus Rhipicephalus; species Rhipicephalus annulatus. The sequence goes on from WOVY01009885.1 coordinate 1,475,317, forward strand.
AGATCCAAGGCAACGTGATGGCGAATCAGCTTGCTGCATCCGTCCACGAAAGCACTGCCACTGCACTCATATAAATCCCGGCCCTTGATCTTAAACCGTGTGTCAAATAAAAGCCCAGAGACTACTGGCATGCAGAGTGAGTGGGATAGACACACACAAAACAAACTACACGTTGTTAAGCCGCACCTTGGTCATTGGCTGAGTATCAAAATCACGTCGTACAGAGGTAACACTAAGGAGGCTCAGGATAGGACACACATACACGACACACTCATATCTTTTGTCCGGTGGCGATCCACCATTGTGTGACAAATGTGGTGAGGCACAAACAGTTCTTCACATTTTAATCCAGTGTGAACAATTAGACACTCTAAGAACACAATGTTACCCTACCGACAACATATACCATTACACCCTGTAATATTCGTCGGTAGGGAACCACTTTTCGCTCATAAATCGTTGCTAGCTTTTTTAAGAGATGTCCGTTTCTGCCATGCAATATACACAGGCATTGCGTAGCATGACCTCTCAAGAGAGGTTGCTGCTGCAGTGACTACATTGACAAGCACTTGCCTCGCGGCCCTTGGACACAGGGGCGCTGATGAGGCACGTGTGCTAGTGCCAAATATTTTTACAAATGTTTTTATTATCAAAACCTTTTTTCACCCATATTTACTATCCATATCACGCCACTGGCATGATTTGAATAGTTATGTTTTTACACGTGTTAGCGCGAGGAATTTGAAGGCCCCTATACAGCCACGCACCATATCATTGTCCACATCTCTAGTCACTGAAATGGGGCTTTTTGGCCATCGATTGGCCCTTTCGCCGTAAAGCACCACACATCATCATCATCATCATCAACAGTAGTTCACAAGGGATGGGGGCAAGGAGGGAGAAAAAGGATAGGATTAAAGGTATATATCGAGAGACAATGTATATATAGAGAGAGATGCGCAGAGACAGCGAATGACGACTGAAGTAAAGAGAAGATAGGAAAGATGAAACACGGTCGCATGAGTCCGAGGACAGGACACCACTGGCGAGAGCTCTTGAGGGCAACGGGAGATGGCGTAGGGCTAAAGCGGGAAACACATGGTGCGATTCGGCATCCGATGCGGCGCGCGCCGCCGCGTACGACGATTCGCGACACATGGGGCGAACAGCCGTCAGCGCGCAGGCTCCGCCCACATACGGCCCCTCAGCTTGCTCGCTCGGAAGACATCGTGTCCTCTTTATTAGGTGCGAAATAAAGAAGCTCACGCATCTATGCTTTGTTGTCTGATAACATCGCCAACAAAGCTACGCCTTCGCAAGCGACAAACATCGACGCAGCCCACATTCATTATCGACTCCGAGCGTAGGCCTAGCGAGGCCGACGTTCTCGGTAGCACCGCTCTCTTCCCAACGTGAGCTCATTGTCGAGCGCTTCTTTTTACCAACACGATGAAAACTCGTATACTTATATGACGCTTTCATCCGTGCAACTGGTTTAATCGACGGCCTCGATGTAAAGAGCAAAGGCGGGAACGAAGCGGGCTGGTTCGCCGAGACCGCTGGTACCACTGTTTGTTTACTTGCGAAATGGGCTTCCATCACGGCCCCACATCTCGCCGTTGGTTCGGAAACGGGCGTTGCCTTGCAGAAATAGCACGCTTCAGGCATAACTTTATTCAGTCATGAGATATTTCACGTCAGAAACAGTCTATCTAATGTTTTTAATGCCACTGGCAACGGCGATATCCACAAATACAAGGGCGAATGGAGCGCCGAGGCAGAAACTTGCGACGGCGCCCACCTGTGGCACCCCTTGTCACGCTCCCGCGCTGCCATTGGCTGCGGCCGCCAAACCGGCGCGGCTACCGCGCGACTACATTCAGCAAGTTGGATGCAGGCGCGGCGTGCGAATCGTCTCCGCATGTGTCGGATGCGGCTGTTGGCACGAACAGACGTACGGCAAATCGCATCCTACGCTGTCGTCGGGGGCCGGCGTCAGGAGGTGGCGTAGGACCAACCCAGTCGGCCAGAGCGGCACTGTCGTCGGAGATCGCCAGGGCACAACCGATTGGCGCGGAATCCAGCGAGCGAGTAATAGCTAGCTTGTTGGAAATCCGCTGCATTCTGGTCGAGGTTCTCGGCGTAGCGACACCACCATTGTGCGCCCATTTTCAGCGCGGCCGTGTAGGGAAAGGGAGGCGGCGCACAGTGCGCGTGGTCGTGAGTCGTCGCCATTGTGGTGGCGGCGCAGAGGCCGTCCTTCTCCGCGTGTCGCTACGCGGGTGACAGCGTCGTCCCCCTCCCCGCCTTTGTTGCCTTTCAACGGACCCTGCTTTTGCAGCGGAGATGAGATCCGGCCGCCCGCACGGTCATCTCGCTCATCGCTTCGGGCAAGGTCGCGCCGCTGACCGCCACTGCTCTTTCAGACCGGTCTCGATGTGCGGCTGCCGGAGCTCGATGCATCCGTTCCTGGCCGAGCTAGGGCGGGCTCTCTCTTTGCGACAGAGCTTCAATATACAAAGAACTTGCAGCGGTGCTTTGTCTGCGGCCAAGTCATTTGCGGGAACTTTTGTTCCTCGGCGGTTGTGGCCAGTCATGAAAAAAAAAAGGTATTCTTGTGCGGTCCGTGTCAGCAGATACAACTGGGGCGCCTCTGCGACTACGGACATAGCCTAGGAGAGCGATCATAGAATATTAGAGAGTTATAGTATACCGCGCGTACCGTGATACCGAAATCGAAGTGCACATGCGCAGATACGTACGTTACGCGTACCGCTTACCGTACGCACGGTATTTTTCAGATTTAAGGTAGCGTAGGTGCACGTAGTGTACGTAAACATGGCGGCGCTCTCAGACGACCGCTTCGAAGTGATTTTGGCGTAGTTGTTGAAAGATTCACCTTGTTCGCAGCAAACGACTGTTCAAAGTGGCTTCGCTTGCCTTAAGTTAGCTTCGATGACTCAGTATTACGGATAAGTTGGCGTAGTTTTTGAGATAGCTTCCCATTTCGAACGCGCTTAGACCTCGCTACAAGATCAATGTAAACAAATCGGCAACGTAGATGTTCTCGTGTTTTGTACGTGGTTCATATTTATTTACTTTTATTATCACAAAAAGAAAAACTTCTAACAATGACTTGCTCGGTGGCATAGGCAAACGTTCTCGTTTTCTTTTCATTTTCACTGTTTAACTTATTAATCATCTAATAGGTGGCGCCACCATCCCACTTGGGGGCACGCCAACCACGTAGGCGCTATTTCGCTAAACTATAAGACGCTGACTTTGCTGCACGGTAGCGTCATTCCCTTAACCTACGCTATCACGCTATCGCTAAACTATAACTATCTAATAACTTGGTTAAACGTACTCACTCGCCACCACCTCGATATGTCTCATACCGGCCGCACAAATCCTTGTATTTTTCAGCTTTTTGCCCATACGAGGGTACTGTTCACGGTAAAAAAAAACGTCGTGTAATTTAGCCGCAACGGTGATTCAGTCCTATGTAAGTTAAGTGCAATTTAAGTTGGCATCATCATTTATGCTTTTCGAAAGCGTAAAGGTATACGCGTTTACGTACGTACTTAAACAAACGTTTTCGTTTGAGGGGCTAAAACGTCGGAAGTCATGCGTTCCGGTAAGACTGTAAACTCAAAGCGGTATCCGGTATTACGTTGACGTAAAGAAGCATGCGTACAAGCTAAAAGGCATGAAAACATCTTATTAGTATTTACACGAAAATATAAAAAAATAAAAAAGCCGGAAAAGAGTGCAATCAAAGGAAATCACAAAAAAACCACCAGCAATCACCGTGGCGTGGCCTGCAGCGCAAGCTCCCGCATTCTTGTGTGTGTGTGTGTGTGTGTGTGTGTGTGTGTGTGTGTGTGTGTGTGTGTGTGTGTGTGTGTGTGTGTGTGTGTGTGTGTGTGTGTGTGTGTGCGTGTGTGTGTGTGTGTGTGTGTGTGTGTGTGTGTGTGTGTGTGTGTGTGTGTTTGGGGGGGGGGGCGGGGGGCTTGTGTTGCTTCTACGCATCCGCCCCGCTCTCGCACAATTTGAGCAGCCTCACTAATTAGGTGTGCCTACTCATCTTGTTTTTAACTGTGACCCTTGGAAGCTGCGGAGTAGACCCCCCATACCCACGTGCAACACCGGGAAGCCGTGTGTGCCATTACGAACGTTATTGGCTTGCAGCTAGAGAGCAAGTTGGGCCAGTTGAATTACGTTCACAATTGAAGATTTTGTTGCAGCGCACTAAAATACAGACGAGCAGAAGAGGCTGACAAGGACAGCGCTTGCTCTCACGACTGAAGGTTTATTATTCAGAAAAGTTATTTTAAGCGGATACATGGTCTTTCGCGCATGTTCATCAGAACAGGGTGCAACAGAAACCACTCGTGTGAGGATTACAAAAATCGCCCATATTATGTGTCATTTGTTATATTTTACAAGTACTAGGTGTCGAGATACGCGCTTTCTTTATCATGCAGCACAGTCGCAGCTTGGCTAACGCAGTCATGTCCCCTCTTTCGGATGTGGTAAGATTCCAGTAGCTCACGTGTTAGCTGATCCTGGTGTCGAAACAATATTTCTGTTTCTTGAAACACTAGGTAATATTCGCATTTTTTACAATGATCTGCAAGATTACTGTTGACTGATGCTTTAACAGATGCGCGATGTTTTGGGTGGTGGTGGTAGTGGTTAGAATAGGAGAAAGGCACCTAAATATTGCAGCCCGGTCGGGAGCACGACGCAGTGCCTGGTTTGGCGTGCGAAGCGCACGGTGACCGACCGCTTTGTCTGTTCAGACTCTCATTCTTTCTCGAGGCGCCCTCCTCGAGACAGGTCGTTAAATAGCGCCCCTAACAAGAGCATCTGGTATAGAGCCAACTCCAGCTGTAGCTGAAAAAGAAAAGGCTTTCCGCGAGACATTGCCTACGTGACAATATAATAAATGACACATAATACGGACAATTTTTGTAATCCTCACACGAGTGGTTTCTGTTGCACATGCGCGAAAGACCATGTATCTGCTTTAAGTAACTTTTCTGACTAATAAACCTTCAGTCGTGAGAGCAAGCGCTGTCCTTGTCAGCCTCTTCTGTCCGTCTGCTTTTTTAGTGCGCTGCAACAACATTCGAGATTATCGGCTTACTCTCGTAAGCACTCGTTCAGGCCGCACACACAACACTTGGCACACTGGTCTTTCGCTGCCATTAGTATGAGCCCGGCCCATGGGCGCGACCAGCCGACGCGTACAAGGCGGCTCACGAGAGCGTGTCGTCGGCCGAGCAGTGCTTCCCTCCTTTCGGTCGGCGCCACCCATGCGTCACCGCGCTTCCGCCTCTCGCCAAGGTCGACCTCCGCCGACCCGTCTGCTCGGTTGCGTCAAAGTCTGCTACTTCTGACAAGTAATTACGCTCAGGCAATCGCAAATTATCCAACGTGTCAGTCGGGAGGAATCGTTCGGCCAGTGCAAACGCAGGAAACAAGTGTGCAGCATCGTATAACACTTCAAAATATACGGACACAATGGGGGGATGAGCATTCTGTAACCATGTTGCGCTGTTATTAAAGACGGTAGTCTTTCTTGGGGACTTTCAGCGAAAAAAATTTGATCTGTCTGTCTGTCTGTCTGTCTGTCTGTCTGTCTGTCTGTCTGTCTGTCTGTCTGTCTGTCTGTCTGTCTGTCTGTCTGTCTGTTCGCCCTTACCGATACCTCAAATGGCACCGAATGGCCAACCCAATCCGCAGCGCCCACCAATATTTCTCAAGGCTCAGCGTTCATACTTGTGCTATTGTCAATTGAAAAGCAATTATTGCGCATATCTGAGGCACCATAACAACACGTCGATGTTTTGTATGCGTGGCCTAATACTAGAGAAGGCAGGCACAAGTAATTTTAAGGACCGTACTGTTTATCACGCTGCCCTGACAGTGCAACGCGATGCTCAAGAAGGTGTTTCCAACGCTTTGCTACGACGGCACGGTGATAGCACCTGCCTGTTCCTTTGCCTTCTACACCTTATCACCTCCGAGACAAGCGCGCATCTTTCTCCGCGGGCAAGCACGCCGTCCTTCGTTTTCGAACTGCCAGATGGCGCTCGTGTCTAACGTGTCTCCATGCGCTCGTTCGTCTCCGCTACACGCACGAGGCACTCTAACGCAGTGCCTGGAGAATACCATTCACCAATTTTCTTGCGCAGAACATCAAATAAACAATTTGTTCAGGCTCTCCAGACGCAAGACTATCGTCTTTCGACGACATATGCAGTGCAACATGCAGATTCGGGGCCAATTTTTTATCTTACGATGAACACTCTCCGACCAGCCCAGCTAGCAATATTGCTTTGGCACTTGAAAGCTCAAACGCGCATTGATTGATTGATTTGTGGGGTTTAACGTCCCAAAACCACTATATGATTATAAGAGACGCCGTAGTGGAGGGCTCCGGAAATTTAGACCACCTGGGGTTCTTTAACGTGCACCCAAATCTGAGCACACGGGCCTACAGCATTTCCGCCTCAAACGCGCATTAAGGCTAGTTCACACCGGTGACTAGCAGCGGTCGCGCGACCGTTTGCGACTGGTCGGAAACAGTCGCGAAGGGTCGCTAAGTGGCTCCTTTGACTACTCGCTTCCTGACCGATTTTTCAATCGCGCGACTGCAGTCGCAAAGCTGCTGCAACTAATCTGCGATGCCCAGAAGTGACACCAGCATTTCTATATATCTAGGCTCATTGTTTTTTTTTTTCATTGTGTGGGCCCCTGCCGCCAGATACAAACGAGTGCGATCCTCTGGGTGTGTGGCACCACGGCCACCTCGGAGTACTCGGCTTGGAGGACACGGGACGCAGCAGCTCGAGCAAAATGTCGAGTTTACATGGCGGCATTCGCAAAACATTTAAACACCGTCAAAATAAAAAGAAAATTGATTGTGTACTTTCTTCTTCCGTATTCAGAATCGTTTTTTGTCTTGAACTTTACTTGCCACCGTCTTCAATGCGGCGCTTTTGGTACACGTTTATGCTTCATGTCTTGGTACCGACTAAAGACGCCGTGCTCGAGACGCGTTTGCGCTGCATTGGAGGCTATGGCAAGTCAAGCTAAATTCAACGAACGTTTCTGAATACGAACCACTCTCGGAAATACTCCGTGACATCTCAACGCAGCTCGGGAAGTATAGGCGGCTTGCATGGCCGGCCAACTCTCGCGAGCGAAGGGGCGGTCACACAAACTACCGGCTTTTTTTTTCTTGGGAGGCTTCTGTGCTGCCACCGCTGATAACATGGCTGTAACCATGGCATAGCACATCAGGGCTATGACAATCTCTTGTTCTTCGCTTGAATCGAACTCCTTGACGCTGCTGGGAACGCTGTGCGAGAACGGACGAAAACAAATGTGGCGCGCTCGGTTCGCTCCGCTCATTCAGCTGGCGGCGATCAGCTGATCGGCCCCGGTGTCCAGAGTGATCGCCGATAACGAGATCCGGGCGGGACTCTCTGGTTTTGCGACTTCCGGTCGCTCGCAAGCAGCCTCTGCCGGTGTCACTTTTTGGTCGCCAGTCGCCAATGGTCGTGCGACCGCTGCTAGTCGCCGGTGTGCACCAACCATTAGATTACATCGACGATCTCGGAGTTATTGCCCACCCCTCGAGCCTGTGCACAGCAATAGGTGTTGCGCTACCTACGTCATAGGTCGGACAATGCGTAGACTAATGACGACGTTGTGTTGTGACGTCGCGAATTGGTCTCACAATTAAGGCAAACCCACGTAACGTGGGTTTGCCTACCGCCACTTCATTCGCCAAGCTGCCACATTTCGAAGAACTGAGCGTTGGGCGGAGTTAGTATTGCACTGGGGATGGTGTTTTGTGCAAAAAACAAAACGGACAACAATGAAGAGGGCACAGACTGGTGCACACTAACAACTGTAGGTGGGTCAGGCAGTTCGCGATACCTCCGTCGGGTTATAAGGAATCCAACATGGGTATTGTGAATAACCCGTTGTTAAGCGGGGCTGAACAGCATTAAGACAGCGTCGCTGTCGCAGTTCTCATGGAGTCAACATATCTCAAGGCAGCCATAGTCGCCTACACGTGGTCGGGAAAAAGCACCGACTGTCCGTCAGCGTGGGACAGCGCCGCTGTAGCAGTTCTGAGGAGTCCAGCTCCTGAACGCACCCATGCATGAACCGCTGCTGACGTTCGTGTCAGCGGCCATCTTCTCCACAGAAGAGCCACACTTTCCCCCTCCACCGAACTCTACCTCCTCTCTCTGCGTAGTCTTTAAGGCATGGGCAGAGTACAGAATTGTGTGGTGCGCTCGTGCTACCCATCGGAACGTTTTACCTCTGTTCTTCATGAAACGAGTGACCCAATTCCGGCGCCCTGATTCGCGGCAGCATTGGTCACCGCCTTCCTCGTTATCGCCTTATTGGGAAACGACGGGCCATAAAAAACTGAAGACATTTGTACAAAATCGCTGGACAGTTCACTTAATCTTTCTCCATGTAAATAAACGTACTTTCTCTCGCTATAAGAACGCATCTCCTCACCGGTGAACATCGGCTAAGTGAACGCCGGCGGGGAGCCAGCTACCCTATAACGAAGACCAGCCGAACCCTACTCCTTAGAAACTTTATACCCGCGAAGTTCCTAATCTCATCTGCCTTCCTAACGTTCTACCTCCCCTTCACCCTCTTGTCTTCTCTTGGAATCCAGTATTTGATTCTTGAAGAGACACTAAAGGCAACTATTAGGTCGACATTCATTTATTTGTTTTATTTATTTATTTACAGTACACTGCGATCACAAAAGACCATGCAGGTGGGGAAATATACAGTTTCAAATTCACGAGCACAAATGGAGCCGTAAGGCACAAAAGCTCACAAAAAAGGGAAACAAGGCAATCTTACGGCATATCTAGAAGTATTACCAGCGCTGCCTGTCAGGATAAAAAAAATAATACAGTTCTAAGAAGAGTGACGCACACTATAAGAAGTGTAAAAGTAAACAAAAAAGAATTCTTCCCGGAATACGTCGGGTGCGTAAATGCAGTATTTGCAAATTATGAAGTAACACTGTATCGATAAAACACGTCGTGAAAAAAAACGACGAAATGCAAAAGTGAAAGCGATGAACATTCACTGTTTTCTGCGTTTGCAAATCAATAAGTACACCTGTTGGACATCTATAATAAAATTTGGCAAGAAGAAAAAGTTCCGGAAAGTTGGAAGATATCAAAAGTAGTACCGTTGCTAAAGCCAGGGAAGAGCCCTATGCAGTTGGACTCGTTTAGGCCGGTTAGTTTGACGAGTTGTTTTTCAAAAGTGATGGAAAAAATTATCAATGAACGAATTTTATGGTGGCAAGACATGAAAAAACTACTACCAGAAAGCATAGCCGGCTTCAGAAGAGGTAGATGCACAATGGACTGCATTCTGGATTTGGTCACAGATGTGGAAAACCAACGAACGCAAGGAAACATCACTGTCGCTGTATTCCTTGATGTCCACCGAGCATACGACACAGTGAGTCACGTTCACGTTCTGGAAGGCCTGGCGTTACAGGGATTCAAGGGCAAGATACTGCGTTGGATCGCTGACTTCCTGAAGCACCGGAAAATTTTTGTAGTTACGCAGGAGGGCCCAACGTCAGAACATGTCGTCAACCAAGGAGTGCCACAGGGCAGCGTACTAAGCCCTACTCTCTTTAATGCAGTCATGGCGCAGCTCCCATATAATCTTCCACCCAACATCAGATGTTCAGTATATGCTGATGATATAAGTATATGGACGTCTGGTCCATCGTTTTTGGATATACAACAAACTCTACAAGAAGGATTGGATAATCTAGACCATTTTCTAAAACAAAGAGGTATGGCACTGAGTCTGGCCAAAACAGCCATACTTCCGTTTACATTAAAAAGACCTGGAAATTTCCAGATTATTCTGCAAAATCAGCCTATTAAAATGGTTAAAACTCATAAATTCTTGGGAGTAATTTTAGACCGGAGACTAACATGGTCGCCTCATGTCCAGTCCCTGGAACAAAAAGTGAATCAGGCCATTCGAATCCTCCGGCATCTCTGCGGGGCCAAATGGGGTGGTACTACAGAGTCGTTATTAGCCCTACATGTTGCCTGGATACGCCCCATCGTAACTTACTCACTGCCCCTGCTGCACGGACTCCCAGCCTCCACCGAAAGGAGACTTCACTTGTTATTGGCAAGGAGCTTGAGGGTATGTCTGGGTTTACCACGGTCAACTTCCAGTGATTTAGTGTATGCGGAGGCTCGAGAGCCACCTTTGGCAGTACTGCGAACTAAAGAAACATCTCGAAATTTATTTAGAATTTTCACGCAACATGAAAGTCATTTTTTATCTGGTGCACTAACACAAAGAACGGCAACGAGACTACAGGATACTATATCATCATTTCAAGCAGTAGTACCAGAATTTAAACAATGGAAACCTTCAAAACCACCTTGGACGCTGCCACTTCTCAACGTTATCCGTGAAATAGACGGCATAGAGAAGAAAGCAGCCATGGCACCTCTAGTAGCGGCACAGTTGGTACTTCATCAGCTTCATGTAATGCATAATGAAAAAACGAAGATATATACAGATGGAGCATGCACAGAAGAAGCGTCAGCCTGCGCGGTCTTTATACCCGAAATTCAGGAAAAGAAGATGTACAAATTATCGCACAAGTCTTCATCGACGACAGCAGAATTGGTGGCTATCTTTGAGGCAGTTAAGCTTATCTGCGAGAATCCAGATCCACGAAAATGGGTGATATGCACTGATAGCAAACCTGCTCTTCAGCTAATCAGAAATGTGAGATCACCTTACAGAAATGGTGAAATACCACAATGTATCGCAGAAACTGTGGAATATGCCTCATCGCAGGGTCACAACATCGTATTTCAATGGATACCCAGCCACATTGGAATAAAGGGAAATGAAGATGCTGATAGTCTCGCGAAGAAAGCATTGAAGGAAGGACGGGATTGCACAATCCCTATATCTGGGACGGATATTCGACATTTTATATCGCAAGGGGCTAACCATTGTTCGAGAGCCCTAAATCAAAGGAAACGGTACTTTATGAAGTTGATCCACACAGAAAATTTTCCATAGCGACAGACCTTCCACGACACCTAGAGACATTGATCCACCGACTTAGATTGGAAGTAGCATACACAAACAGCTTCCTGCACAAGATACATCGATCCAACTCACCGGAATGCCATTGTGGTCATGCAGAAGAAAATGTTCGCCATATTCTTTTGGAGTGCATTAAATACGCGAAAGAAAGAGAAAAATTAAAGAACAAATTAGCAAGTTTGGACAGACGGCCCCTCACAATAAAGAAACTACTTGGACCATGGCCTGAGATGCATCTTCAGAAAAAGGCAATAATCTTCCTGACAGACTTTTTAGTGGAGACCGGACTGGACAAGCGCCTATGACTGACAGCCAGAAATGAGTATTATGTAAAGTGTGGTCATGTATATACTGGTATTATAGTACTAAGGTGTGCGTGAAAGTAGTTTATGACTGAGTGAACTGCGTGAAGAAAACTGTGTATTGACAGGTTATTTGAACTGGTTTCAGTGTGCAATTATGTTTTTTTTTCTCCTTTTCCGTATTGTTAATTTTTGGGTACCGTTCTGTATTATTATTTTATTTTTCGCTGCAGAACTCTGTGATATGGAGTAGCCGAGGCAATAGGCTCCTCAACCTCTCCACAGCAAAACAGTTAAAACAACAACAACAACAACAATAAGTAACGCACTTTCAAATGCCCTTGCAGAGTTTAAAGAAACAATATTTTCAGGCAGCGAATTCCAATCAGAAATGGTTCGCGGAAAGAATTACTTAAAAAGATTAGTGCGCGTTTGATAAGGAAGTACATTATATTCATGTCGATTTCTCGTTGTACGTGACAAAAGTGGCTGAATAAATGCACGCGCATTCACATTAAGTCTGTTGTGATGAAGCGTAAATAAAAATTTAAGTCTTGATATTTTCCTGCGCTGCTCTAAGGTTGGAATCTTATTTGTCAGCATTAAAGATGATGGTGAATCTGTTCTCTTATATTTGTTGTATACGAAGCGTACTGCCCGCCTCTGTACCATCTCGAGCCTATGCTTATCTTTTTGTAGTGGGGATCCCAAATTACGCCTGCGTATTCAACTTTAGGCAAAACATAAGTTTTGTAGGCGAGAAGCTTTGCATCGGGGGCCGCGTTTTTCAGTCTGTGCCTAAGTATAGGCCAAGTTTAAATAGCGGCCTAGAAACCTCGTAGTGTTACTTTTGTACCAAGGAAAGGCTTATTCTGAAACGAAATCACGTTTTAGTGGCCCGCATCGGCTTAGCGCACTTAAAATTACCCGCCTAAAAAGGCGGACCGACTCACCTCACTGTTGCCGTGCACAACGTTGCGCGGCTTCACTGTGCGGTCGCCGACACTAGCAGACAGAACCAAAGTAGCGGCAGCCACAGCAGCAACAACGGCCATTGATCAATTTGTTGCCCTTGGCTCCGAGATGGCAGACGTGTTTTGGTTGAACTGCGCCCCGCTATGTGACATGAGCTGTTCTGTGTAACCACGCGAAATCGGAATTTTTGAACCACTCGCGCCATTCCCCGTAATGACGTCTGGTGTTTTTTTTTAATAATGAAACAGGAACTGACAAGCAGCATTTTATTGCGCTTTTTGATGCACGGAAGATTCTTAATTTAGTACAGCTAGACTGATTCATCATCATCAGCCTGATTACGTCTACTGCAGGACAAAGGCCTCTCCCATGTTCCGCCAGTCAACTTGGTCCTGTGGTTGCTGCTGCCCCTTTGAACCCACAAACTTCTTAATCTCATCGGCCCACCTAACTTTATGTCTCCCTCTAACTAGCTTGCCTTCTCTGGGAATCCAGTCAGTTACCCCTAAGGACCAGCGGTTATCCTGCCTACGCGGTAGATGCCCGGCCCACGTGCATTTCCTGTTCTCGCTTTCAAATATGATATCCTTAATCCCAGTTTGTTCCCTGATCTACTCTGCTCTCTTCTTGTCTCATAAGGTTACACCTATCATTTTCCTTTCCGTCGCTCGCTGCGTCGCCCTCAAGTTTAAACTGAACCTCCTTGCAACCCTCGAGGTTGCTGCTCCATAGATAAGTACCGGCAAGCTGCAGCTGTTTATATCTTTCTCTTGAGCGATAGTGGCAATCTGCCAGTCGTGATTTCAGAGTGCTTGCTGAACTTCCTCCAACCCATTCTTATTCTTCTTGTTACTTCAATCTCGTGATTCCGCTCCGCGTTTATTACCTGTCCTAAGTAGGCGTAGTCTTTTACAACTTCAAGTGCACTATTACCTATCTCAAAACTCTGTTTTCTTCCGAGGTTATTGTACCTTAATTACTTCCGTTTTCTGCAGAAGACCTACCTTTCTGCTGTTTTTGTCTAATTTAGTAATCATGTTTTGCAACTTGTGCCCTGATTTACTCAACAATGCAATGTCATCGGCGAAGTGCAGGTTACTAAAATATCCTCCCCATTAACTCTTATCCCCAACTCTTCCCATTCTAGGCCTCTGAAAGCACGTGGTAAAAAGCATCCGGGAGATTGTATCCCCTTGTGTTACACCCTTCTTGATTGGTATTCTGTCGCTTTCTTTATGAAGCACTATGATGGCTATTGATCCTCTGTAGATTTCTTCCAGGGTGTTTAAATATGGTTTCTTGACGCCCTGCTTCCGCAGTCTGCATGACTGCTGATATTTATACCGAATCAAATGCCTTCTCGTTATCTATGTATAGTGGTTGGTTGTATTCTGAGCATTTCTCTATTACCTGATTGATAGTATGAATGTGGTCGATTCTAGCCTGTTCGAAATCCTTCTTGTTCCTTTGGTTTGGTTGATTGAATTATAATGCCTTAATTATGTTAGCCATTACCTTTGCAAATAGCTTGTACACGACGGAGAGCAAGCTTATCGGCCTGTGATTCTTCAAGTCCTTGCCACCTCCCTGGCTATCTATTAAGATGAAATTAGCCTTTTTCCGTGATTCTGGTACCCTCCCCGTCATTCCCTCCTAGGCTTTTCTGACTTCGTCTATCATTACTGGTGGTATGTCATCTTAGTTGCTGCTATTTTTTTATATTAAGGTCGTGCCTAGATCTGTCCTGAAGCGACAGCCTAGATCTGAGAGGACAGCCTAAGGAGAGCCTAGATCTGTCCTGAAGTGACACTTGCTTTTAGCGCATCAGTCTGTCGTTTTTTTTTCTTCAAGTCTAGGCGAGTTCGAGACCGTATACCATTCTATGGTGACTGCATCGCACCTTGGCAAGCACATCGACATCCTCCACAATGCCTGGGTGTGCCTCCTGTATAAAGTCTACTTCGATCTTACGTTCGCCATTAGGGCACCTCCATGTCCACTTACGGTTCACTCGTTTTCGGTAGAAGGTATTCAAGATCCGTAAATAATTGCGTTCTGCAAATTCTACTAACAACTACCCTCTGGCATTTCTATAGTACCAATGCCATAATCTTCTACAGCCAGGTCTCCAGCCTGCTTCTTCCCTAAATTGGCATTGAAGTCAGTATAGTATACTGTGCTTTTATCATACTCATTGCCGATTCAACGTCTTCATAGAAGTATGAAGAGCCACGTGGTGCAGCTATGCTGAGAAAGCGGCTGCTTGTGCATCGGCGACGATTCCAGCGAAGTCCGAGCTATCCGACGACTTCGCTGAACCGCCTTCTTGTTTGGACAGCAAAGTAGCCGGCATCCTTTTTGTCTGTGATGCCGTGATTCGAAGCTGCCTATGTTGCTGGCTACGTGAAAATTGAAATGGGGCTTGAGGCGGCCGTAGTCCGCTTAGCTCTCTATTTAGCCGTATACGGCGAGGAACACACCTGATCGTTCACATGCTCGCTGAAGCGCCGTGCTTTGCAGTGCCCATAGACCAGAGTTCCCGCTAGTGTCATTAGAAACTCCACACAGGCTTTGAAAAACGTCTCAGTTTGTGACTATCGAAGTGTGCGTGGTGAACGCTGGCATATGCATGTGCGTATCACGTGTTCACTCTTGATTTTTCCTTCCCTTCTTTTCCTCTCCCTCTCGGAACTGGGTATTGATTGATATGTGGGGTTTAACGTCCCAAAACCACCATATGATTATGAGAGACGCCGTAGTGGAGGGCTCCGGAAATTTCGACCACCTGGGGTTCTTTAACGTGCACCCAAATCTGAGTACACGGGCCTACAACATTTCCGCCTCCATCGGAAATGCAGCCGCCGCAGCCGGGATTCGATCCCGCGACCTGCGGGTCAGCAGCCGAGTGCCTTAGCCACTAGACCACCGCAGCGGGGCTCTCGGAACTGGGTACAACCTAGTACTCCTTTCCTTTGCCTCTCTCCATATGGGCTTTGCGCGAATAGTACTGTAACTAGCTTACGCGCCCTCTTCCTTTGCATATCTTGCGCAGTCCTTGCTTTCGCTCAAGAACCAAGTATGAGACGTGGTCTCACGCTGGCTGCAGCGCATACGCTCAAAGGTGACGGCCACACGTTACAGAAGACATGCACTACTATACGTGACGCTGTACAGATACTCTGTAGAACGCCATTCTATGGTGCTACTTGTACTGTGCCACTACTTTCGCCGTGCCGCCCTGTATTGCAGTCGAGCGAGAGCCCCGAATAGGGGTGCCGTCGTTCCTACGACGTGGGCAGAGACGCTGTTCGTGCACGCGTAAACTGTTCCGAGCGCAGTCTATTTGGCGCGCTAATGAACAAACAGCTTCGAGCGTGACGGGTGGAATGTGTTTGCGAGTGCATTTAAAAAAAAAAGCGGGACGATGGAGTGTATGCGCACGTACACATAGTCGCACTGTTTCCAGCGCTCATTGTGCAGGAGACCTGCTCATCGTCACGACGGAGGTCACATGCGGAACTCGGCGCCCGGAGCGGGCGTGCGCCCATATATTGTGGGCCGCGTCGCTCGAAGCCTGATCGTAACACCGTCCAGCAATTTGACTCATCAGAAGGAACAATTGGGCGAGTTGGGGCACTTCCATTTTAAACGAAGAACAGCGCAACGAAAACAGGGACGGGAAAGAAGCACAAACTACGGTAGCCTGTCTTTCTTTGCCGTCCCTGTTTCTGTTGCGCTATTATTGGTCTAAGATAGCAATTGACGACGTGCGCGCCTTCGCGCATCATATACGCAATCGTCGAACAACGGTCGCAGCCGCAGGCGATGCAGGGCTGCGAAAAGGGTGACCTTGACGCGATGCGAGGGCTCTCCGAGCAGCGTACTCTTTCGTCTCGGG
This sequence comes from Rhipicephalus annulatus, assembly GCA_013436015.1. Lineage (NCBI taxonomy): Eukaryota > Metazoa > Arthropoda > Arachnida > Ixodida > Ixodidae > Rhipicephalus > Rhipicephalus annulatus. The sequence goes on from WOVY01009885.1 coordinate 1,491,658, forward strand.
GGACGACGCCAGTATTTGGGAGGAGGGCTGCTTTTAAATACCCGAGGCACGCGCCGGCGATGGGGGGGCATCCGGTGCGCGCAACGCGTCATTCGCGCACAGACGCTAATCATGGGACACGGACGTTTGCTGCTGATTCGTGCCCTCGGATTATACAGCTGACGCCCCTTCCGCCGGTGGTCATTGTTTAGCCCTTTCGTGGCCGATTCGGCAGCCCCGACCTTGGGCCCGGCGGCCTCGCTATTGTGTGGCTTGCACGGAGCATTTTAGCGCCAGGCGGCTGTAAAGCGGCCGTACACTACTGTGCTATTTGGACGGTGTTCCGTGGGCATTGACACCCGATTCACTTCCGGTGCGCCATGGGCTTCGCTTTTGTTATTGCATCCATGGCACAGTGGCTTTCCCTCAGCTTTCCCAACGCCTCTCCTCCCTGGCTCGTATGCTTAACGCAAAGCTATGAATATGCCAAGCGGTTTATCGTAATTTTGCTATATGATGCACAGCACGAAACATAGAGCAGTCTTACTACGGAGCGATGTGTAGATTCATTTTTCCCCTGCGATACTCTTGAGGAAATTCGTTAAATAGCATCGCAGCCGGAAGGGCCAAGAACACGAGCTATTGCAGCCTAATATTTTACAGGTAGTGTGAATGAACTACTCAAGCCGATGGTTACCCCTAATATAACAATAACCCGTGCGAAACGCTGACCATGACCAACCGACGTCACACGTCACCTTGATGTCGCCGGCATCGAGGGAAACGTCACCCATTTCGTATACGAGCAGTCGCCAAACCCAGGGTGTCTGCCGCATTTAGTTCGAATTATTCCTGATATCCGATCTCATTAACGCGTCCAGTACGGCTCTTCCGTCAGTGCTATGACAAATATATGTCATTGCCATTAAGCTAATCATATTCATTGTTATAGGGAACGCACAAGCGACAACCGTAGCCATTGCAAGTGATTTTCTCGGTTTCAGCAAATGCAGCAAACGGCCTCCAAATGTATGAAGCCAACTTGTCCCCCGACGCCATCGAATTAGGCGGGGCGATAATTTGATACCCAACTGAACGTGCCGCAGATTTTTGTTCCTTCACCTATATTTTTTTTGTTGTCTTGCAATGAGTAAATATACGGATTTTTCATCCAAGGCTCCACACAATCCCCGTCTACGCATTTTTCAGTGAGTGATTGTGTGTTTTATTGACGCCTCCGACTGCGCGCCCACAGCCAACATGTTCGCTGGCAGGTGCGTAAAAGTAAGCCCGATTATTCTGGCACCATACGAGACGCTCTCTGCTCTCGCGCGAGTGAGTGAATAATTCGCTGTTGTTTCGCTTATTCATGACGCATGGCACCCTGAAGGTCAATGTGCATGCAATGTCTCGGTGTAGTTGTCGCTGATGCGCTTGTGTGGTTGTCTTTATTGCTGAGCGCTGGCTAAACACCGGGACATGGACTGCGATGTTGCGTCGCTCAGTCATTTGGCGAACATCCAGGCATCGTTCATTGCGCCTCAGCTCGCGTTGCTTTTACGCGTCGCTAGATTGTGTTGACGCGAGTCCATTCCTCCTGGTGTGTACTGTCGAGCAAACTCTACCACGTTTCTCATTGTTTTCCGTCCACCGTTTCGCGGTGACCGTCTTCGAAGTACGCCCACTTTCCTCGCACAACGGCGAACTGTCGGTAAAAGGCTCTTGTCCAGCTGCGAGGTGGCTTGAGGTATAGCAGCCGTTATCGCTTTTATTCTGCGCTCGAGTCTGCCTTTAAGGGTGACCCGTGTGGCGTGTCCGTTGCGGCCGTTGACGATGCGTTGCGCCACGGCTGACGGCGTCGTTGGAGATCGCTCTTTTTCAAGTGCGAAGCATTTCTTAGCGAACTTCGACGACTTTGAGTGTATCTATCTATCTATCTTTCTATCTATCTATCTATCTATCTATCTATCTATCTATCTATCCGCCTACTACGACGTTTAGCTCTCCTGGCCGTTTCGATAATGATATCGATACCAAACTTGGTGTGGCATAACATGATTGTATGAAGAACATATTTGATTGTATGAAGAACATATTTGACTATTCATTACATGAAAATCATGACTTGTACGTCATGAATGTCATGATTTACTATTCATGGTCCTGCAGCTCTTGTGGAGGTTTCGTTCACACGGCATGTTGAAAAAGTCGCATCGTATATATATATATGGCACGATTGCATGGCGAACACAAACGACAGAGTCTAATATGAAAATAATGACATGCGTGTCATGTAACAACATGAGTACATGCCACGCACATGATGCGCTCGCGGCCGTTTCGCTAGCGTCACGTCTATGACATTTGGCATTACAGTACGTGAATGGATGACGGAGGTATATGACTGGTGCAAACATGATTACCATGAGATGCGTGTGATGTAACACCATGACTACCGGCCACGCTCATGACGCGCTGGCGGCCATTTCGCTATAGCTTAACATATACCAAATTTGGTACTGCGGGACGTGAATGTATGGCGAAGGTATGAGACTCGTGCAAACATGATAAACATGAGGTGCGTGTCGTGCAACAACATGACTACATGATGCGCTCGCGGTCGTTTCGCTAGTTTCACATGTACCAAACTCTGAGGACGACATAGGTAAATGACACATCCAAACATGATAATCACCACATGTGTGTCATCTAACAATATGACTACATGCCACACTGATGGTTCGCTCGTGGCCGTTTCGCTAGCTTCACGTATGCCAAATTTGGTATTACGTATAACGCCAGTGGATGACGAAGGGACGAAGGTATGTGACAGGTGAAAACATGATAATCATGAGATGCGTGTCTTGTGAGAACATCACTACATGCCACAGTCAAGCCTGCAATACATTTCGACGTGACGCGGTTGGGTGCTCGCCGGCGTTCATTAATTGTCGCGTCACGCCGGCGTTCCCATGCCTGGCACAGGTCCTGCTATATACTCGCAGGCGCGCGCCGCGCTGCGTTGCTTTGACGCATGCGCGTTTCAGCGTGTCTGGCGTCCCTCCGTCACGAAAAAAAAAGGAAAACGCAATGTTCTCTGGGTAACGCATCGGCGCCAAATGCAGCATGTCGCATTTCGCACCGGTGGCCGTCGGGCTGCGCCGACGGACGTCGCCGTACGTATCGTCACTGTACCCAGCGTGCGCGCGCGTCAACGCTACATTGGAGTATATTGGGCCCTTCATGACGCGCTTGCGGCCATTTTGCTAGCTCCGCATATACAAAATTTTGTGTTACATGATGTCAATGGATGATGGAATATATGACTGTTGCAAACATGATAATCTTGGCGCGCGTTTCATGACAACATTCCACGCTCATAGCGGGCTCGCAGCTGTTCGCTAGCTCCACATATAATAAATTTGATATCACGTGACGTCAATGAATGACGAAGGTAAACGACACATGCAAACATGATAATCATGACACGAAAGTCATGCATGGCATCATTTACCTCCACCTCGTAACGTTGTGCTTTTTTTAAAGTGACCTATCAACATTTTTTATTCATGCTTCGCATATCATCGATTCCCACTGTACGTGGGATCTGTTGATTTTTTCCACGGAAAATGTCGACTCTCCTTTGGTGAAAGTTTATTTCGGGAAGGGGTAATGTTGAATTGTTTAGGGCGCAATGATCGGGGCGATGATGATGACCATTAAGTTTAGTGAAATTTTCAGGCCCGTGGTCCGTGGCCACGAAGAGGTTCGCGAAAGTGCGCTGTAAAAGCATTGAAAATTTTTCTTAAGGACAGTGACATTCCTGGCCCATACTGGTGCATTTAAGTTTTTATTTTGTGTTAACGTCACAGTGCATATTTATGTGATTGTTGACGATTATGTTGACAGTATGATGTGACTGTAGCTATACTTAACGTGGCTCTTGAACATCACATGCTCAAATATACGTGTTTTAACATGTTATGCCCTATTATGCTAAGTTCTATATTGTGCGTACTGTAGACATGTTACGCCGTATGCGTGCTCTGTTAGACACATCTAACGGAGTAGTCGGCGCCCTATATGTGCGCCATTAGGTGACAGAAAAAGATGCAGGTGGGCTTCTTCCCTGCTTGTCTAGCTTTGTGTTCCAACTACGCCGGGGTAACCGGCGAAGAGGGGACAAAATCAGTGATGATGGCGGAAACTACATGCTGCAAACAGTCAGTGTGGGCTCAAAATTACCCTCACAGTAACGTCAAGCGTCCTAAGTAAAGTTGGAGGTGTCTGATGCATGCGCTGTATGCGAATCACTTCACCTATATTTACCTAATGTGCATTGATAGGGCTCACGTACATAGCTCGACCGCAAAGTTTTCGCCTAAAATGCGTGCAACGCGTTAACGCAGCACCAGTCCTTGTGGAACACCGCGAGTAATATTCAATAGAAGCAGTGCAGTCGAGTTTGAACTTGGGAACAAATTCCTCACAGCTATGAGGAATTTTATGCTACCGGTGCAGTCGCGTGTCTCTTTTTTAATCTGTTCATGACTGGTGTCGTGCCTTGTAAATTCCAGCGAAAGATTTTTAGCGTCTTCGTCCACGTGACCGCACTGGCAGCTCCTCAATGTTTGTACAGAGCGTGTTTCATCTTCGAAAACAGCGAGTCATATGGCGTGTTGGTCGCTGTGATTGTCAGCGCTGCGTTCCACTCAGTGCTTCTGTTGGCCTTGTTGTTGCGAATGCGGACTACTGAAGAGTGTGCTTTTATGAGCGTTATTATTGAAACAATGTGGGTAAAGAGGCTGGTGTAACTAAGAAAATGAAACGTACAGTAAAAGTTGATAACGGAAATCACACAAAATGTATCACCCACTAGAACCAGAAACGGGCAAACAACACATTTTAGCTGTACGCGGCTTGCAAAGATTCGTGCATGGAGTTCACGGAGTCCACACGTGTGCAACAGAAATCATTTGACTTGATAGGTGCACGTCTCAAGTCAAATGCTTCGTTGGCACGAGACGGAAGCATGCGGCGCGAGCATGCGCAGTGGGGGTGTGGACAGCGCCGACGCGTGACATCGGGCGACTAAGAAATGCTCCGCATCTAAAACCGACTGCTCGCACTGCACAACCGTTCACAGGGCACCCCGTATATGTGGGCACTGGATCGCGCTTTTGAAATTGAGTCAAGGGCGTTCTTCCTTAGCTCTCGCCTCATGAGCGCCAGCGTCAACGTCGCCGCCAGTCTAAGTGTTGGCGGCCGCTGCTTCGCATCCTGGTTTTACCTTTATAGTTTTCCTTTCCGTTTATGACTTTCAATTTAGTGGTACATGGTCCAAGCTGCTGTGTTCGATACGTCGCTGTCTGTACAAAATTCGTAGCCGTACACACTCGGATCGCGAATGACCGTGTCTGTATAACGTTAATGAGAACTCATTGGTAATTAAAGTCAAGGAAAGTATGCGGGGGTGTTTGTAGTGATTGTGACATAAGTGAGAACAAATGAAAGTGGACGAAATGATAACTCGCCGCCGGCAGAGACCGGACCTGCGACCGTCGAACGACGCGTCTGATGCTTTACCTACCGAACTACAGCGGCAGTCATCCTTCAGTGTGGTTTATATAGCCCTGCATTTAAAGCTATCAGAGTTACGTCAGCGGCGCTAGAAGCCATGTCGGTCGTTGTACAACACCTTTAGGGGTGAAGGTCCTCTTAGTCTAACCTTGTCCTGCGTCAGGCGCAACCGGCAGTATCAAACAAACAGGCAACCAAGTGGACAGACAGGCAGACGGACGGACGGATGGAAGCATGGACGGACGCATGAACGGACTGATGTACGGATAGATGGACGCGTGGACACACAGACAGGGGGACGGACGGACAGATGGACAGACGCACGGACGTTTCGCCTCACTCATCATCATTCACTCCGTGAATATACTGTGACGTTTTTTTTTCTGCCTGTTGGTACACAGGCAGAAAAAAAAAGGAGTATGTTGGTACACTTGTACACTTTCAACTCTTTAACCGAGCAGCGACCAGTTTGCGCCAGTCTGTCTTTTTTTCGCTTTGCGGAAAAAAGAAGAAAATGGCAGATCCCACGTGCAGTTGGAATCGATGATATGTGAAGCACCAATGAGAAATGTTGATATGTCACTTTAAAGTGAGTACAACGTTACAAGGTGGACGTAAATGATACCGTACATCACTTCCGTGTCATGATTATTATGTTTTGATGTGCCGTTTACCTTGGTCATCTCTTCACGTCACGTGATACCATATTTAGTAAATGTGGAGCTAACGAAACGGCCGCGAGCACGCTATCAGCGTGGTATGTTGTCATGTTCTTACATGACAGGCGTGTCAGGATTATCATGTTTGCACCAGTCATTTATTCCGTCATCCAACGACTTCACGTAACACCAAATTTGGTATATATGGAGCTAGTAAAACGGCCGCGAGCGCATCATGAAGGGCTCAATATGCTCCAATGTAGCGTTGACGCACTGGCACGCTGGGTACAGTGACCCAACGCTAGCAAAACGCGAGCACTCTATAGTCTGACGCCGTCCATCGGAGCGGCCCGACGGCAACCAGCGCGAAATGCGACATGCTGCATTTCGCGCCGATGCGTTACCTAGACAACACTGCGTCTCCCTCTTTTCTTGACGGAGGGACGCCAGACGCGCTGAAATGCGCATGGCAGGCAGCGCCCTGCCAGCGCCCTGCCAACCCCTAGTTGGCAGGGCCTGCCTGCCTGCCTGCCTGCCTGCCTGCCTGTCTGTCTGCCTTGCCTGCCTGCCTGCCTGCCATTCTCTCTGTCTGTGCGCCTACGACTTTTAGCTCTCCTGACCGTTTCGATAATGCTATCAATACCTTGGCAGGCAGGCAGGCAGGCAGGCAGACACGCTCAAAGTCGCCGAAGTTTGCTAAGAAATGCTTGGCATTTAAAAAGGAAAGGGAAGAAGGTTAATTCCCGACGAAATGTCATCCCGGCCGCTTCGCCGATACAGCATTTGCGGGATCTCACCAGCGAGTGTCGCGTTATAGCGTCACCCCCGGAAAATCTTTTCAGGCCTGCGCCCAGCAATTTGACGTCATTTCCGGCCGGCCGACTCTCGGGGAAGCCGCAGCGCCAGCGAGCGCAGCGCGGGCGGCGGTGGTGACGGTTCGGCGGCGTGGTGTTGACGGTGTTTCACGTTTGTTGCTTTCCGTTGTTGTTTTGCGGCAATTTCGTTTCCGTGCGTGATGCTGGAGTGATGCGACAATGCCGAATAAGTGTTGTGTACCCGGATGCACCGGCAACTACAAAACAGGAAAGAAGATACAAGTGTTTTCCTTCCCTAAAGACGCCGACGCTCTCAAACAATGGCTACGCGCCATTCCTAGGAAGGACTTCGTGCCGACTTCGTGCACTAAGGTAAGAATTTGAGATGCTCCTGTTCTTAGCTTGTCGTTGCTTGTTCGGGTAGAAATCACCTATGATGGGAAATACTTGAGCGTGTGGCCGCCGGGCCTCGCGAAGCGCTGACGCCAGCAGCGTTCGCAGCAAGGATGGTCAGCTGCGCTTTGTTCACTAACAGTGCCGTGGTGTCGTCCATTCTTGCAAGCTCTCGGTGGAAGCGCTTCGTGGAGTGCGGTGACATCACGCTCCCGTGTTTCCTTTCATGTTGCTTGTACCGCTTAGCGCAGCGCTTTTATTTAGATGCTTGCGAAACGTAGGTAGACTTTGTTTTAGCTACACGGACTGTAAACGCGGTCATGCAAACGGGAGCGCATTTTTTTCTTTTGAGAAGTGGCGTCTCAGACGTTCTTGAAACGTTTTTGCAGGTGTGCGCGAATCATTTCGACGCTTCATGCATTGAGAAGACGACATCGTAGACGGATCCAAGGACAGGGAGAGTTATTGAAGTTGCACTCCCAGTACCACGGTTGCGTCCTGGATCTGTCCCAACGGTATTTTCCGGCTGTCCGTCCTACCTATCAGTACGAGACCAGAGCACGAGAGAAACCCCTGACGCCAAGAGGAGCCGACAAGAAGCCTCCCAACTCGCCCGTGCTGTAGAAAAGTCGCTGGCGTCATATGAAGCGGAGCAAAAACGAGACCGGTTTTCGTCCCTCGAAGAACTAAGGGCTCGCCTGCAAGGGGTGTCAGTGTCTCCAAAGTGGACTGTGATTCATAAAGAAGAGTGCTCCATGTTTTTGAACATTATCGACTATCGTGAACCTTGTTTGAATGCGTCATTGACCGTGTTTGCAAACCTTGAAGTCTTTGCCTGCTATCAAGGTTCACCAATCAAGAACCTTGGTAGCGCTGTTGTACCAGACTCAGTTCAAAAAGTAAGTTCCTTGTTGGAAATTTTGAACAACCTGTCGATGCTTTCTGAGGAGCGCTGCACTTATTGCCACCTGGCTCAAGCAATACATTCCCTTGTTTGAGCCTTGTTTCCAGTTTTGTATCTCTTTACAAGTTGTTAGCTTTTAAAGGTGCTGTACTTTTTTCTTTTTTTTAACTCGAACTGCCTCGGTGCCCACTGTAGCAGTTGTACAGTCCGTTTTGGTACCTAAGCTGTGTACACTTTCCTTGTGCACTCTGTGTACAGACATGTTGTGCACTGTGATTTGTTTTTTTCTTAGATTTTTGTTTGATTTTTTCCCTAGGACATGCACCTACCTGTGGCAGTACAATTACATTTCTTTCTGTCATTTATCATGCTGTGGACCACAATTTAGTCACCAGTGTTCTTTTGTATTGTATTTTTTGGCAAGTGTTTGAACCTGATACCTTGTGTTGCTACTGCTACTATGATAAACGAATGGTATGTTTTCCTCTAACCTACAATTTAAATGAAAGTGTGCTTTTTCTGTTCCAAAGCTCGGGGATGTTTTTGCTGTTACAATCTGTTTTGTTTTCTGAGTTTTATGTGGCAAGATATTGTGTTTTGTACTTTTGGCATATTTTCAGCATTAAGGGCAACATCTTGTGTTGCCTGTCGTCTGCCTGGACCGAGAACAATGTGCACTGTGATATTTGTACAGACGGCGTCTGGCTGTGATAAATAAATACGCATTATTCCATTCACGATATTCATTATTTCTTGATACCTTGATAAGTTCCCCCGCAACGGTGGCTCAGTGGCTAAGGCGTAGCGCTGCTGAGCACTAGGGCGCAGTTTCGATACCCGGCTGCGGCGGCCGCATTTCTGATGGAGGCGAAAAGCAAAAACGCCCGTGTGTACGAGATTTCGGCACACAATAAAGATTCCCAGGTAGTAAAACTTGATCCTGAGCTCTCCCCTACGGCGCGCTTCATCGCCTGCGTTGCGTCGGCGCGTTAAACCTTACAATCAATGGATACCTTGATAAATCGTGCAAACATCCACTTCGCTGGGTGGCCGGCCGGCCACCCAGCGAAGGGCGGCCGGCCGGCCGGCGCGATGTGACGTCGTCGACGTCACGTCACGTGACGCGCAGGCCTGAAAAGCTTCCGGGGGTGACGGTTATAGCCCCGGTGGCGTCGCATATATTTGTGTAAATGGATGCGGCAGGTTTCCTTTATGGCAGCCAGAATGTGTTTTCTCTCTCATTCAGAGAGGCGAGAAAAGGCTAAATGAACGTTTACGAAATGCCGAGAATGTAGGAGAAAGGGCCGAAAAATAATAATAAAAAAGAGCGGCACTTCGAGCGGTCCCGCGTATCGCAACGTGGGTGCCGTGATTTGCGGCGCAAACCTTGACACCTCTTTCCGTTTCCCTCCTTCGTGTTCTTTGTTTCTCAAGCTTTGTTTATTGCTCGCACGCGTGCTTTGTTTCTCGCGTCTCTTTCCCCGACTGCCAGTCTTTTTTTCTTCTTCTTTTGTTCTCGGTCACGCGTGCGTGCGTCCCGGTGTCTCGCATTCGTCATGCACGAAATGAGCGGAGTGGTGGACCGGTTGACACGGTAGCCGAAAGGCCCGCATGTGACTCTGACACGGTTGTCCGTCCGCTACAGCTGTTTGTTTTAGCACGAATTCAACAGAGAAAGAAAAAGAAATAAAAAGGAGAGAGCTACCATTTGGGTGAAGGCCAAATGATGTTTAGGCCGGCATTTCTTTGATGCGCCTGTATGGCGGCTCGCACACTCTTTTCGTCTGCGGCCCGCTGAAAGCCCTGCACAGCGGGAGTCAGCGACCGTCTCCCCGTCGTTACGCCATGCGAGGCAACCGCGAAGAAGCGACACTTATTTACGCTGCCTTCCTCAAGAAAACACGCAGGCTAAGTCCGTAACGTCAGCGAGTCGATCGAAAAGAAGAAAAAAAAATGATTCACCGGTTCACTATAGCACATTGCGAAGTTTTTAAATAGATTTTCAGATTGAAAGGTTTCAAGTAAAAGCGTGCCAACTTGATCTTGTCACCTAGTGGAAAACAGCGCGTACTAAGAATTTAGACCGCTGGTCCTGTTTGTACTTTGTCGTAGTACGCGCTAGTAAGAAATATGCTCTCCCATGGATAGCCTTCAGCATAATATTTCCAGGCCTTGATGGTGTCATTGATTCTACATGTGTCCCGCTTTTGGCATGTTCGATCCCGGGAAAATATCGACAAGTGATGCACAGCGAAAGAGAGCCGGGATGTTCGCAACGCGCGAAGAGGAGCACGGAAAATGAAATGCAAAGCCGCATCTCATGGGTGCCTGGCGCGGCGCAGCTCGAAAAACACGGAATTGATAGGGATGATAGGGAGGGGAAGCGATGCATGATTGATCGCATCGCCCCCCCCCCTCCCTATCAAAGTCATGATAGCGAGGGGGGGCGTTGAACCTTTGCCCCCCCCCCCCCCCTGAACGGGAACCTATACGCACGCCTGTGGTTTCAACGCCTTTCGTTCAGTGACTTCTGCTTCATTAACTGCAGAACGACAACATGTGGTCAAGTGGCCCAACAAGGAATTCCATAGGAACAGACGGATGCGTGCGACTGCTCCTTTCAGAATCGGTTCGGAGGCGTCGGAGGGACGCGGCGGCATCGCACTTCCGTTCAACGATTATGTGTTTCCCTGCAGGCGTGCGCTATCTTTCTCGACCGTATATACTATATAGCGAAAACAAAGGCGGACAAACTGAGCGGCAAGTGTTCGTCTCAGACAGCCTTGTGTGTGAAGGGACCACCGGCTCCGTATTGTATATGTTTCCCTTCAGAGCTCCGTTCTTCCGAGGATGTGGTGCACGCAGTAAATGGTGCTTGTCAACCTGAATTATTTCGCAATGTGCCCTCGTATGATGCTAACACTGTGGGATCTGATGGGAGACACCTTGTATGATACACGCCAGCTCGTTGCAAAACCACTTCTTCTCCAGTTTACCGCCTCTTAACTGCTGCGCTTATTTATGGCCGTTGCGGCCGTATTAAGGAATTCTCCACCACACGCGTTTCTTCCTATATTTACAGCTTCAAAAGCGATGCAACACTTAAAATGAGCATAGCTATAGGCGGCAAGCAGTGTACAGCTTCAGTTGATCCACTTTTAACACTCAGAAAAGTCGGCGTCACTTTTCATGCAATTGTTTGTCCGCCGCCGTCGCGCTCCGTGCGAGGGATCCACGGCGTCGGTTTTTACATGTCACATCAATGGTCAGAGCGTGTGTCGGTAGGTAAACGCGCACGGGGGTTGTCCAGACGTAAGGCGAACACCTGAATATTGTTCGAAACTTCATCGAAACTGATGTTCAATACATCGTTCGAAAAATTATTGTTGTGCTTATGTACGACTGTGTGAACGTATGAATGAATGAACGGATTTTGTTTCTGAAAAACGTACAAAAACCCACTGCGAAGCTAACGGCCACTCGGTTTGACATGGCTTCGCTACGTGAAATATACAGCGTTTAGCAAACACCGTCTATGAATTGTCAAAATAAATGGCGCAGCAAAGAATAGGTAGAACAATATTGCATGATGTTGGGACTCCGGGTCCTGCCGGTCTCGTTTTCGGTAGCTGGCCCCGTCGCAGGATCCATCGTCCAACAATTCAGCGAGAAGAAGCGCCCGAACGAACGACAGAGATTTATTTACATGTGGAGAAGTGTTCAACTGAACCAAAGAGAGAAGAGTGAAGAGATACAAAACGTCTTCGGCATTTTATAGCGCCGCGTTGCCGACACTGCGCGCACTGTCCGCATCGTCAGCCAATACGGTGGCTCCGGCACCTCGGCCACGAGAGAGGGGGAAACACACCTCACAACACATGGAGTGGCACAACCTAACACGAGGTCCATATATGGTCACGGCGCCCTAAAATGTTGCCAAACATGGTCACGAACGCACAGCAGATTCCGGAGTTCTCCCGGCGAGAGGGGGAGCCTGAATGGGGAGGTGGGGGTGGACGACGCAGTCGGTCAAGAACCGGTTCTCCCCCAACCTCCTCTTGCTTGGTTCCCTAGGGCCGGTCGTAACAGTCTCTCGCGCGGGGGGTAAAAATGGGCTGAGGTTTGCAGCCACTGTCCGGAGAGATCAGCGCTGGCAGTCGGTTTGGTGACGACCGTCTTTGATGAAGTAGAGGGCACCACCTGCTTCATTGTGGGCTCAACAGACATCACATACGCACATGAAAACACAACTACTCAGCCGGTGAGTGCCGAACGATTCCGCCAAAGTCCACCAGGCAATTTTCCCCTTCAACTGATATTAAAGGAAATACACAATTTAGTCAAAATGTTACTCACACGTTAAGGTGACACAAAACAACAACACTGGAAGCACACCAAACCCGAAACCCTGGATAGCCGTGTCTTCAACGTTTTCAAACAAGTACACCTAAAAGAGTAAAAAAAAAACAATCACTAGCTCTTGTCTAGGTCCGGAAAAAAAATGCCAGAGTTCTCGAGACATCCTCTCGCGTCAGGGGCATCGACTTAAGCCATCAGCGTTGCCATGGAGTACACCCTTTTTGTAGCGTATTTCAAACGTATATTGTTGCAAAACGAGGCTCCAACGCAGCAGGCGGCCGTTCTTAGAGGACATGGTCTGTAGCCAGGTGAGAGGACAATGGTCCACTTCCACAATGAACTTGCTTCCGGCAACATAACAAGCCAGTTTCTGGACTGCCCAAACCAAGCACGCACATTCCTTTTCGCTAGCGCTGTAAACTTGCTCGCGAAGGGTGAGTTTCCGGCTAACATAGAGGACGGGATGCTCTTCATCCCCCTCATCCCTTTGACTAAGAACTGCCCCCATGCCTCTATCACTAGCGTCGCATTGGACTATGAAAGGCCTCGAGTAGTCCGGTGAACTAAGCAAAGGTTGGCTCGACAAGGCCGCTTTCAAAACGCGGAAAGCCTTTTCTTTCTCCTCATCCCAGTCGACCATTTGGGGCTCGGTCTTGCGCAACGCGTCAGTAAGAGTGCTGGCAATGTCGGAATATCTAGGGATGTACTTACGATAGTAACCAGCTATTCCAAGAAAAGCCCGAATATCGGTTTTCGTTCGGGGCTGGGGAAAGTCTCGGATAGCTGCCACTTTCATTTCAGAGGGACGGCGATGCCCTCGACCGATAACATGCCCGAGATAGAGTACCTCTGCTTGTGCTAGCTGACACTTGGGCGCCTTTACCGTTAAACCTGCTTCGCGTAGGCGTGTCAGTACTGCTCTCAAATGCGCCAAGTGTTCTGGCCAGGACGAGGAAAACACGGCGACGTCGTCCAAGTAAGGCAATGCGAAGTCCTCTTGACCCCGCAAAACCTTATCCATTAAGTTTAAAAAACAGTAAGGCGCGTTCTTTAGGCCGAAACTCAACACTTTAGGGCGGAATGTCCCCAATGGTGAAATAAATGCAGCATACCGGCTCGCCCTCTTGGTGAGCGGCACCTGCCTGTAACCTCTCACTAGGTCTAGCGTTGAGATAAATTCCGCGCTGCTTACCCTCTCGACGCGTTCCTCAATGTGGGGAATTGGGTATATCTGATCCTTGGTGATGAGGTTTAACTTACGATAGTCTACGCAAGGACGCGGATCTTTGCCGGGTACCTCCACGAGAATTAACGGGGAAGTGTAATCACTTTCACACGGCTCAATCACGCCCAATTCCAGCATTCTGTTAACCTCTGCTTTTATTAGCTCAAGCCGGCGAGGTGACACCCGATACTTCTTAGATCTTACCGGTTCCGACGAGGTAAGCTCTATGTCATGAGTGAGGACGGATGTCCGGCCTGGCTCGCTTACAAATCTGTCCTGAAACTCGGTCAAAAGACCACGCAATTCCTGCTTCTGCTTCATTGTCAGCTGTTATTTTGATACTAAATCCTCAACTCTTTTCTCGATCGGGACTTCGTCCGATTCGGGAGCTAATTCAGGAATTTCTGCCGGAACCTCTTCCGGAACATTTAAAGTCATGTTCACGATGGCTTCCCTCTCTTTATAGGGTTTGAGTAAGTTGCTATGATACACCTGGTGTACCTTACGACTTCCTGGTAATTTTACCACATAGTTGGTGTCAGACAATTTTCGAGTAATCTCGGCTGGGCCGACCCATTGCACTTCAAGCTTATTCTTTTGGGAGGGCCTCAACAACATGACCCTGTCTCCTACAGCAAAGTGTCGCGCTTTAGCTGTCTGATCGTAGTAAAGCTTAGCCTTCTGCTGTGCTTTGGTCATCGCACTCGCGGTCAGTTCTTGGGCCTTTGTTAGACGATCCAATAAGGTGAAGACATATTCCACTACTACAGGATCATCACCCTGACCTTCCCACGACTCTCTCAGCATACGAAGAGGAGACCGCAGTCTGCGGCCGTAAACAAGTTCCGCTGGCGTAAACCCTGTTGTCTCATGTGGTGCAGTTCTTAGTGCAAACATCGTTGCAGGTAAGCACATTTCCCAGTCAGTTTTTCGTTCAAAACATAAGGCTCTTAACACTCGCTTCATCACGGAGTGAAGCTTTTCTATCGAGTTCGACTGCGGATGGTAGACTGAACTATGCAATAATTTCACGCCACACCGCTCTAGAAAGGTTGTCGTTAAGGCACTCGTGAAAATGGTGCCCTGGTCTGATTGTATCTCGGCAGGAAAGCCTACCCGGGCAAACAAGGACAGAAGTGCGTTCACTACTTCCATGGAACTTAGCTCTTTTAGCGGGACCGCCTCTGGAAATTTAGTAGCTGGGCAGATTAAGGTCAGGATGTGACGGTAGCCTGAAGTTGTCTTGGGCAAAGGACCTACTGTGTCAATTACCAACTGACGAAAGGGCTCCGTGATTACGGGTACCAGCTTCATTGGAAATTTTGCCTTATCTCCCGGCTTACCCACTCGCTGACACACATCGCAAGATTTTACAAACCTCTCTACATCTTTAAAGCATCCAGGCCGGTAGTATTCCTGTAAAAGACGATTTTTCGTCTTCTTTACGCCTAAGTGGCCTGACCATGATCCTCCATGCACCAAACTAAGCAAATCCTGACGATACGCCTGAGGTACGACTACCTGGTCAAACTCTACTCCTCGCCTATCTAGATATTTTCGATAGAGTATGCTAGATATTTTCGATAGAGTAGGTGGACGACGCAGTCGGTCAAGAACCGGTTCTCCCCCAACCTCCTCTTGCTTGGTTCCCTAGGGCCGGTCGTAACAGTCACTGTCCGCATCGTCAGCCAATACGGTGGCTCCGGCACCTCGGCCACGAGAGAGGGGGAAACACACCTCACAACACATGGAGTGGCACAACCTAACACGAGGTCCATATATGGTCACGGCGCCCTAAAATGTTGCCAAACATGGTCACGAACGCACAGCAGATTCCGGAGTTCTCCCGGCGAGAGGGGGAGCCTGAATGGGGAGGTGGGGTTGGACGACGCAGTCGGTCAAGAACCGGTTCTCCCCCAACCTCCTCTTGCTTGGTTCCCTAGGGCCGGTCGTAACAATGACAATTTAGGATGGAAGCTGCATAGATCCACAAAATCAAACATTGTAGCTCTTTCCATGATATAAAAAGCCTAATAAACACACAAATGAAACGCTTCAATTCATATACAAAGATGCATATATAAATATAAACATATATGCCTACCAACACCTACATACATACGTACTTGATACACAGAAGTGAGAAACACGAGGAACTCTTGCCTGTACTTCAGGGGTGACGAATCCATTCGCATGTACATTGTTGATGTCATCTACATTATACGTCGTACAAATATGGTATACGTATATTATTATACACCGTATAATGGACATCGCCCTCGTGAGATGATATAGTTTTACTAGCTCGCGTATTGAGTGACTGAAAGCGTTTGAGATGATGCTATCGACCCTCTACATTTAGCAGTCGCCGAATCGCATTGGAACTCGGTGGTGTGTTATATTGACGCTGTCGTCTGGCAAAACGCGTTGCAGTCAGTCTCGTTTCGCATCCGTCGTAGGCTACAGCAGACCGACAAAACACGCACGTCATCATGAATGCCGCGCGTTTTTGCCCTTCACGGGGTTTTTCTGCTTTTTTTTTTCGCCCTTATTCTTGAGTGGACGAAATGTCTTGGGCGACCGCTTTGATCTTATCGAGAACGGCGAATCGTGTTACGCGCACTGCTTGGTCGTGTGCGAGTTCCGACGTGCGTAATCGAATGAAACGTGGGCGCCATTAGCATTTCCATTGTTTTACTTTCGTTTTTCTTTTTGGTGGCGCGTGTATATTTGACTCCATGCGAGCTTTCCAAGTATACCGCTTCCGCCCGCATAAATCTCACGCTGTAGAAATCTGTGCTGAGGAGATGGAAAGAAGTGCACATGTAAAGGCTCGTTTTCTTCGTTAGACACAGTATTTGTGAGAAATAACAAACAATGATGCCATGGAAAATATTGGGGTTGTATGTAGTCATCGTAGTGTGAATATGAAAAAAAAAATGCAAACCCATATTGCGATCACCGTATTGTGACCACCATAATGCCGTAAAAATAGTAGAGAATTGCGTTTGCAGTGGTTCTTAATGTGGTGCCGTAAACTTCGATCTTCCGCATCATTTACAATGTTTTAAGTATATTTTGATATTTTTTGAAGTAAAAAACAGCTGGTATGTTTGAACGCGTCGTAAGCGGCCCCTTAAAGCGGGCGCTGGCCTTTGTCTTACCATTAGAGGCTTTTTCTAGTCTCACCAGTGTTGCATTCATTCCTGTCGTTGCTGAATTATTATTATTATTATTATTATTATTATTATTATTATATTATTATTATTATTATTATTATTATTATTATTATTATTATTATTATTATTATTATTATTATTATTATTATTATTATTATTATTATTATTATTATTATTATTATTATTATTTGTAGTACCCCCGATGTACTCAGTACTGCCTCCCTTCAGCGTTCGGTCATACAGCACATCCTGCTCAGTGAAATGAAGTTGGTTGTTCCTCAGAGTCCTGGCGCAACCCACAACGGGGGATCGGCCATGAAATGGACGGTGCCTCATTTGTGAGATGGAATTGCTTTACCAGCCGGGTTATTTAGATAAGGATGTTTAAACAAAGAACCAATTGGTAAACGATAGATTAGCAATAAAATAAGTAGAACTGATACAAAAACGAACAAGCTAATATAGTTTGAAATGAAGTGAATTTATGTCTCAGCTTAACATTCTAATCGTTTTGTTGCCTTCAGAAAATCGCATACGGCCTCGCAAATGTTCCTGTGGCTAAATCCCTTTCCAGTTGCTCCAAAGGAAAGGACCACCGGAAGGGATAAATTTAGAGCCAATCTACGGAGAGGTTCTTCTAACAGTCTTTTGCTTTGGTTTGTATATAACCTGCATGTTGAGAGCAAATGGTGAAGGGATTCACTCTCGTTGCAGTGGAGGCATAGGGGAGACTGTGCCAGACTAGACCTGTGTAGATAAAAGTTCAAGGGGGGGGGGGGGGTCAGCATTTTAGTCTCGTAATTGCTATCTCCGCCGTTCTAGAGGAGCACCATCGATTTTTCCAAGGGTACCTAAGATGGGGAAAATCCGATGTTGCCAAGCGAGATTTTTAAAACTGATCTGATGTGACATATTTTTCAGAGCGTGCCACGGTGATAAATGCCAGCGTCGGCAATATAAAATTTATGGGATAATTATGTGAGGCCAATGCGAGTGCATCTGCATATTCGTTGAGGGTTAAAACTTTATGCCCTGGTATCCACACCAAGCGGATGAGTCGTAAATGTCCTGGGTTAAGGTCGTAAAATACTTTCAAAGCATTGGACGTATTAAGCTCAGTTAATGAAATACACACAGACAAGCAGTCTGAAAGAATAATAGAATATTTCACTGATTGAAGGACTTTTCGTAACGCTAAGAGAATTGCCAGTAATTCCGCCTGATAAAAGTTGTCAAATCAGGTAAACGAATCGAAAAAGACCAATCTAACGCTGAAGATGCAATTCCGACTCCTGCCTTCTCTTGGCGAACTGAAGCATCAGTTGCTATTACAATCTTTGTGTCTAATCTTGCCAGGTGGTCTTTCAAAATGGCATTTAGATATCTACTGGGTAGGGTTTTGCAGTTATAGAAAAAATATTGTCGAATTCTATTTTCATTGTTTGAACAGGTGTTCTTAGTACCCGTACTTCACGAAGGTTAACATGTAATGTTTCCTAGAGCTTCTGTATCACGATGACTTGTGGACACTTTAATGTAGACCACTGTTGCTTAAAAAAGGACGTCGGCTCAATAATTAAAACATATTTTGACCTCCTAAGTGAGGATGCGTACATTTTTTGGAATGTACGGTCTGCTAGTATTTGGAACCTAGCACGAAGAGAAGGCAGGCACGCTTCCTTATATAAAATATTTATTGGGACAAATTTACGGAGCCCAAAACATAAACGTAACGCTTCGTGTTCTAGTAGTATCAGTGGTCTAATTTTGTAGGCGGGTGCTCCAGAAAACAAGACACAGCAAACTCCCATATTGGGTGAATATACATATAATATATCATTGCTAGCACATCACGACGTAAACCACAACGTTTATTGCTGAGTCTACGAAGCATTCCAAGCGCCTGTGCTCCTTTAGCTGCAATATTTTCTATATGCGGACTCCAATTTATGTTATCAGTATAAGTCACTCCCAAGTATTTGATCAATTTCGCCTGCGGGATAAAGTCCTGCCTGTAAAGTACGGAAATATGCACTGGAACACTTATAGGAAAAACTACGACTGCACTTTTCCGGATGTTTATTGATAGATTAATGTCGTCTAACCACCTGTCCAGAGCGTTCATATAAAACTGTTGCATGTGATATAATGTATGTATATCTGTAGCTGTAGCAAAAAATGTGATGTTGTTAGCGTATACATACACCTGTACATCATGTTGTACTGGAATTGTGCACAACAAAATAATAAATAATAATGGCGAAAGTACCAAACCTTGGTGGAGACCTCTAGTTTGTTTATACTTTGAAGAAGACACGTCAGATTGAGAGCAATAGAATTATCTATCTTTTAAAAAGGAGTAAACCCATACCACGAAGTAAGTTGGTAAACCGACGTGCGTTAGCAAATTTCTTAATTTATTGTGTTCCACGCTGTCGTAAGCTTTTGCAATATCTAAAGTTACTAAGGCGAAAACCTGTTTTTTAGAACGGGCTACTTGTATTCTGCTTTTCAGATGAACACGGGCACATCAAATGGAACAGCCACGCCTGAATCCAATTTGGTATGGGCTTAAAATTGCATTTTCGTCCAACCAGTTGTATATCCTAATGTGCAGAATTCTTTCTATTAGTTTTACCAGATTAAGTGTGAGTGAAATAGGCATAATGTTATCCAAATAAACCCAGCTCCGTGTTTCTTTAATAAAGGAATTATTTTCGTGATTCTCCACTCAGGCGGAATCCACGAATGTCTAATGAATGTCAGTGAAGTGTTGACATTGTACTGCAGTCTATCTTAAGGCACACAGTAATTTGTGTATTGTGAAACTTCGTCTGGTGTTATACGACAGCTTTTACTAAACTGCCGAGTGATCCGGTTTGAGCGCCTGTGCTAGTGCCTCGAACTGCGTACGTAATTAACATTACGAGTGGAAGTATGAAGAAAAAAAATTTTCCCAATCTCGGCAGAAAATTGGAGAATTTCGCCATTCCTGAATTTTAAACAAGACGCACTTCTCTTTTTTTTTTTTGCGAGATGGCCCGCAGTGAAAGAACAGCAAGGTAATAAGAATTTACTGGAGCGATTTAAAGTGAGCTATAGACATGTCTGGTGCTCCGACCGTTCTCCTTTGATCCTTTTGAAAGGGAACCAGGCTCTGTTGTGCGTGGGAAAATGTGGTACCTGTGCGATGCGCTGTATCCGCGCTTTCTTCGTGCCATTCCAGGTGTATTTTGGTGGCCGCGCGACTCTCGTTAAGCTTTCGCCGTTGGGCCTTGGATGTTCGGCCGCCGCCGTTTTTCACGGTTTGAATTCGAGCCGATCGCGTCCTGCTGCGATTGATTCGTATCGGTCCGAATGCTGCATTTCGCTCTCTCGAATATTATTGCGGCGCCCATGCTGCGTACTATTACGGCCGACGTTTTGCTTTCCCATATCTTGCATGCGATCAGTGTGGCGCTGCTTCGAGGTTGTAACAGCATGTGGAAACGAAACGTTGAGGGCTTATCGCGAAATAAAGCGCGCCTTCATTTCTGTTTTCGTGCGTTCGTTCATCATATCCTTCCGCTGTAATAATAACCGCTGCTTCTGGGTTTCTTCATAAGTGCGCAGCGCACACACGGTGAGCGTTCTATAGCGGTTCAATAACGTCTAATAAACTATACAACGTTTGTCGTAGGCGAACGCTGTGCTTCGGACTAAAGCGGTGTTTGCAGTTTGATTGACGTACGAATGATTTGTATGATTCCAGGAAGCCTGCGCGGGTGTGTTACTAATTATTTGTGGCTTGCATAGTTGTGACAACCGTGGCGTCCACGGCTTTGTTGCTAAGTTTCGCGTTGTAGCGTGTTAATAAAATGCATCGCTGCTTACTTGAAACTACACGTAAGTCGAATAAGTGAACGGATAGGACTAGCGCAAACAGTGACACACATGCGTTAAAAGAAGGTAGTCGTGGAAACACGGACGCAGATGAAGGTGTAGCCCTCATCAACAATCGTGTGTTCATAAGGGACTAGTGAAGCATTAGAGGTCTTTTGTCTGAGGCTGTCTTTGCATCGTCAGTCAAGCCGTCCCCCCCATCCCCCTCCCCCTGAGAAAAAAAAATCAAGGAAAACAGCAGCGTACACATTTTTTCTAAAGACCCCTGACAACTAATTTGGAAAGTCGAGATGCTTCTGTTTTTCGGCAGTATACTGCATGCGGGGCCATTTCTGACCGATTATTTTAGCGCAGTGTTGTCTAGATTGTGCCTTCTTTTGTCCATGTCCTGCGCTACTATATATTATCCTGTTATCGCAGAATGACTTTGACATTTAATGTTCAAAGTCCGCACTTTATGCTTTTTTTGGTGAGCTGATGTCTAAAATGTCAGCTTTGAACTCATCTTTGTTGTTTTTTTTGTGTGTGTAGATTAATGTACGCTTTCTGTGTGTTTATTTTAATGTACACCGTTTTCTGTAAACCATCACTGCATGCAGAACTGTAATCGGCTGGGAAGCTAAGTCAAGCTCGCATCTTTTTCTTCCCATGCCCTCTACTTCCTGAAGTGGAAAAGAATTGATTGATTGATTGATTGATTGATTGATTGATTGATTGATCGTGCTACCATACCAAAAAGTCCACTCGCCACACTCATCGACTATACATTGGAATTGATACGGAACCACACATTTGTGCAGGAGTAGTGGTTTTTAACTATTCGCGATATCTGGTTCGTTCTTTTGTGTTCGCGTATCAATTTTTACGCGACCTTTGTAGTGCGCTATACCTTCTAGCGACTACACTGGCATGCTGTGCGTAGTGGATGACGTCCCTGGTTCTCTCCCCACCGCCAGGTGTCGGCATCGTCCTGATCACGGTGAGCGGCATCGCGTGGCGGTTGACGTCCCACGAGGCCCCGTCGTGCCGCGCTATGCTCGGACTGCGCGGCGACGAACCGGGAGCTCGCCGCTTCGTGCCCCGGGTTCCCCCGTACGGAGGGAGGCCAGGGGGACACCCGTACGCAGGTGAGCGCTACGCACAACAGCGGAACAGTGAACCGCTTTGGATTAACTGCTAAGTGATGAGTCCAGTGTCGTTCGTTTCACCATGCCTGGTTTAGTAATAAAAGCAAGACATCTAGTTCAGTGTGTAATTTTCAAGCGCCGAAATTTCTTGCGCGGCGTCACTGATTACACAGAACGTATTGTGTTTTGACGCAATTGGCTCAACAAAAACTAGGGGATTCTTAAGTTTCTACTTTAACAGTTGAACGCGGCTGCAAGTGCGTATACTTCAAACACTTAGTACACGAAACCTTTTCGTGGTTTAAGGGAATAGGCACAGTAACGTAACATGTAGGCCTTTTGTAGTGGGTGACTGGCTTTAAACCATGAAGTCATTATGATAATTACATATTCCGATGGCGCTTGCCTCACGTATTACTACTGCTAGGTGATTCTAAGAGGGGAAAAGAAGAGAAAAGTGAGCCCCGTAACTGTCTGCTTCAGCGAGCGACACCTCAACAGTAGCTCACAATGAATAAAGAGTAGGAATAAAGGTATAGAGAAAGAGGTGTCAGGTGGTAAGCGTGAGAGCGACGACATATCGAGGGGATAGGAGAGATAGGAGATACACGGTCATAGGAGTCCGAGGACGGGGCACCACTTGCGAGAGCTCTTGTCGGCGTCAGGAGATAGCGTAGGGCAAGTCCAATAGGGCAGAGCTGCGCTGCTGCAATACTTGATGCTGTATTGTGAATCGTGTATCGAGAACGCGTTTGTTTGGTCAAGCATGAAAGCACTGCGTTTGTAAGCAGGGGAAGTTATTTTCGCTGCATTCGCAAGCAGACGCGTGGATGCGTGGTACAACACCCGCTTGCCACACACACGACCCCAGTTCGATTCGCACTCAGACCCAAAATTTTTTCATGGGAGTTTTATTTCCATCTTTCTCGATTTTTCGCCCACAACCAATGATGTCCCGAATTTCTGCGAAGCGAGCTGTTTAACACCTGGATTTTGTCAAACTTGGTAGTTATGTTAAGGGGACGCTGTTTTGCCGACTACGTAGGCCTTAAAGATATGCGACATCACGGCTAAAATTAGCGTTGTCGCCCTCACTATCTTTCTGCGTCTTCTCGTGTTTTGCTCTCGAGAGAAGTATACTGACACGTCTACGATATTTGAGATTGTTGCTCTAAATAAAATGACTGCTGTCGACAAACGTGAAACGTGTATTATGGTGTCTGGGAATGCATGGAACATAT